>BPTQ01000006.1:232542631-232584571 GCA_019973895.1 Chrysanthemum seticuspe | reverse complement strand
TGAGGGATTTCCTCAAAATTGTCGATTCCATCGACCTTGATGCTACTACTCGGGAGACCACGCACCTGCGTCTCTTCCAATTATCTCTACGGGACCAAGCTAGTAATTGGCTTGAGCGACTTCCCGCCGGCTCCATCTCAAGTTGGGATGATCTTACCTCTCGCTTCATTGCTCAATTTTTCCCACCGGGGAGAACCACTAAGCTTAGGAATGACATCTTGATGTTCCAACAACGTCAAGGTGAATCTCTCTACGAAGCATGGACTCGATTCAAGGAGTTACTTCATAAAGTCCCTCATCACGGCATTGATCTTTGGCTCCAAGTCCAAATCTTTTATGATCATGTCAACTTCCCCACTAAGCGATCCATTGACCAAGCGGCCGGTGGAAAACTTAGTGATCTCACCGCGGAAGAATCATGGGGTATAATAGAGGACCTCGCCCTCTATGACAACGAAAGTTGGGATGACCCCCGTGAGCTGCCCAAAACCGTTAAGGCAATCTCCTTGCCTCCTTCCGACCGTAGGATGATCGAACTTGAAGATCAAGTTAGATTCCTCATGAGCTCCTACGAAAATCCTAAATCTTCACACCATGTGAACAAAGCTTCTTCCTCGTGTGAGCCGTTTTGTGATCCTCATAACACTCGCACTAGCACTCGATCCCCTGAACATGCTTCCGTTGACTACGCATCCTCACGTATTAATGGAACGGGAGGAAGATTCCCTACAATACCCGGACCTAGGAATTTCAATGAAACCTGAGAGGCATGGAAAGGCAAGCCCGACTTCTACTGGGGACAAACCAAATTCACCTCCAATGATTTCTCATGGCCCCCACCTAACGGTCCTAACGGTCCTAACCAACAAAACGTCGAAGGGATGTTGCAAAACCTAGTTGCATCCCAAGAAACCCAAATGGCTAAGCTCTCGGACAGCTTTAACCATCAACAAGCCGAGATGGATAGGAAAATAGACAACCTTTTGAAAGCCATAACTAATAGTGATAAGAAGGTTAGTGCTATTTCAACTCCCGAGCCTTCAGGTATAGAGATTAAGGATCCAAGCAAGCTAACTAAGCATGTCCAATTCGTCAATACCATCGCCTTAGTTGAACCTAATGAAACAAATGACGAAGAGGACTATACATTTGTGGATGATGAAACACCCGAGGAAGTAGATGAAGTAGACATTGACTATTTCAACAGATTTCCTAAGGAAGAAGAACTATCTCGCCACCCTCACTTAGTGCGTGACCTCCGTCACATGTATGTTAGGAAAAGTCCTCGAATCAAGTTTGGGAACCCTTGGAATCTTAACATACCATGTTTCATAGGACACCTTTTTGTGGCAAAAGCCTACATTGATCGCAAGTCCCCAATCAACATAATGACTAGCACCTACTACAATTGGATATTGAAGAAGCCTATTCCAACTAGGCAAGACCCCAATGATCCTAATGTTAGTTGCAATTTTCTCGGAAGAATTAAGGGATTGCCCGTTTATGTAGGTAGTTTCACGTTTTCTACGGACTTCATAATTGTGGATGATATTAGCACGGCCATAGACCCTAGCTTATCCCATGTTATTCTAGGAAAACCTTTCATAGAAAGAACCGGGATGACCTATAATCCCTCGTTAGGAATAGTGCTATTCAAGAATGAGATCGATGACATAGCTTACCAAATGCCGTTTAAGATTGAGAAGTTTTCATCACTCTCTAATGATGAAAAGGAACTTAAACTGTCGGTCTATTATAGGAATGATGAGGACAGGGAAAAAGGTGTTGATTATGTTATGGCTAAGATTTTCGGATTCTATAAGGATTGCTTGAGCCTAGGACCGGAATATAGGACCGATTGGGGAGAGGATGAACTCTTAGAGAAGTGCATTATAGGGCACTTCTACAACATGGAATCCCCCATTAGAGTCCGTCAAGAGGGCGGTGGTGAGGAAACGTAGAAGCACGACTATGAGTCTAGCTACAAGACTCTTAAATAAAGAAAAGCGCTTCGTGGGAGGCAACCCATGCTTAATTGTTTGCTTGTTAGTGTCATATATCTTTTATTAATTGTTTATCCTCATGTTTAAATTTGTAAAAATGCTTTATTTTGTTTTTAACCTCGTCTTAATTGCATATAAAGGTATTTTACATAAAGGATAAGTGTAGGGAGGATTACACACGTTTTCAAAAGAAACGTAAACATGAGAATAACAATTAACTAAAAGATATTTATGTTTGTTTGTTCGAGTCAAATGCTTGTATCGAGTCATAATGGATGTTTTGCAGAAATTTTTCCAGATTCTAAAGATGTAAATTTTCCAGAATTTTTTCCAGAAAATCGCAGACCAGTTTTTGTCAGGATAACCTGACGGCGTCAGGATTGCAACCTGACGGCGTCAGGAAGGAGTAAAAACATCAGATTACTTTTTTCTCGTCTTCTGAGCTACTTATAAATTTTTGGAATTTTCCAGGTCTTAATTTTCTTAGAAATTCTGTAAACATCCATTCCACAAGCATTATATCCTAGTTTAAATCGAGTCTTATATATACTATTACCGCCGATTTTACGCGAAGGTTTCGTTTGTTTTCTTCAAGTGTGCAGGTTTAGTTTGTCAAGAAGAAGTTACATAAGATTGGAAGGAGCTGTTCACGCAATAATTCTTCTTGAAAAGGATTTAACCACCACTTTACACAGATCCTACCAAGCTAATCAGGGGAGTATTAGTTTCTTTCGTTTTTAATTACCTTCCATTATCATAACTTTGATACTTTCGGGGAACATTGGGGACAATGTTCAGTTTAAGTGTAGGGAGGGAAAATAAAACGGGAACTTTGAAACTATGCTTATCCTTGACTATTTGCTTTGTCCAATTGTGATTGTGTAATAAACCATGAGGAAATGTCGGTTAGGGTAATTTTGGCACCAAATTTAAAATTTTTTTAGACATATAGGAGTGGGCCATTAGTCTTAACAAAAGCGTCTCATGGATAGGAAGTTGCATGACTAGCACAAAAACCCTTTACCACCCAAATTCCACCAAAATGTGAGGATCGCCCTTAGATTAGTAGGAATTAAAGCATTCATCTTCAATGCTTAGAGTGTGAACCGGTAGTATATTAGATTCTAGAACTTGTTTTGTGATGCATTCCGAGATCGCAAGTGAGACTACACTTGTGTAGTTAGGAATAACTAAATGATAAGAGGCATTAGGATAACCCTTGTTTGATACCTGTAATATAATTACTTCTTCCATATCGGTTGAGTAATTCCCCCACACCCTTTGCGTTGTACTCATCTTTAGTACACGATACCCCTAGTTAACCCCTCAGAGCCTATCCTTTTCGCGGTTCTCGTGATGTTTCGGTTTTTCCGGAATATCAATAAAGAGCATTGTTTACACCCCACCCCCAAATATACACCCAAATCGCCTTAGCCTACCCCTTATGCACTCACTTTTAGTGCAAATGTTTGTTATCACCCTAAACCCTTAGTTCAATTAACTAGTTGCTTGCATAAGTTGCTAAGTCGAGTCATATCCTTTGTATACAGTTTTGGGACGATTGGGATTCATGGGAAAAGTTTAGTTTATGAAATAACGGGAAGGGAACAAACTCCCTTTGTTTGCATAATAATGTACCCCAAGTGTTTTGATCTTTTCAATTCGGGTCAAATTAGTATTAGAGTAATAAAAACTCAAGTGTAGGGATATGCCTATAAATCCCTAGTATTTTGATGTTATCGTAGAGGATGGTAGAGTAAAAGTGTATGAAAAAAAAAAAATCGGAAAAAAAAATAGAAAAAGAGGAAAAGAAAAAAAATATAGTGTAAAAAAAAAAAAAAAAAAAAAAAAAAAAAAAAAAAAAAAAAAAAAAAAAACATACGGGCTACCATCCTACATCTATCTTTGAATTTATGTTTGTTTATTTCAGTTATCTAGAGTTTAGAGTGTCGAGTCTTGGCTTAGCAACGCCATTCTTCGTATGCATTTAACATAGAGATTTTTAACTTGCCACCACTAAATAGCCTATCCCACCAAACCCTTTGTTTCCCTACCGTAAGCCTAACATTACAACCCTTTTAAAGACCTCTTTGATAGTCTTTCCTAGGTGCTTACGCCAAAGCGATGGAGGTTTGATCTATTCTCAAGCCTATGGTAATCTATGTACTAGGACCGGTTAATGAGTGTTTATCTTCCATTTCCTATTTGTTATATTTCATATATACACCCGAGAGAGATGTGAGTATCCAAACACCCCATGTGAGGTGCTAGTATGTAAATTCCGTGCTTGTTATGACTTTTGCGGGGCTTATATGTGTTGTGGACCGTTTTGAATTAATGCTTCATGACCCCTAACTTATAAATTAATTGGTTAAAAGCACATTTGCTTGAGGACAAGCAAATAACAAGTGTAGGGATATTTGATAAGGTTTTAAAAGGTACCATTTTGAGGGGTCGTTTAAGTCCTTATTTTATCACTTTTGTATCCGTTATTGCTTAATATCGTTCCTTTTCACTTTTTAGGTCTCTTGAAGGCAAAATGCTGGAATGGCACTTATTTGGACGAAAAGGCGCGAATATATGAAGAAAATGGCCAAAGTCAAAATCGAGACACTCACAGTTGCTGAAAATACAAGGCGACGGCGTCAGGTGCTAATTGCGACGCCGTCCGAGGATTTTTGTGACGGTTCAGAACCCAAAACTCGTATTTTCAAGTGACGACGTCCAGTTGTAAAAGAGTAGGCCGTCGCTACTCAGACGGCCTAGATGCAATCCAGACGACGTCAGAAGCTGAAGAGGACGGCGTCACGGACATAAGGTGACGCCATCGCAAGGTTAACGTGGCCAAGACAAAACCCTAATGACGGCGACACGACGGCATCACGAAACATAAGGTGACGCCGTCGCGTAGGTAATCTTATATATAGAATCCGAATTTTTCAGTTTTAGAGAGAGTCTTTTGGAGTGAAAACCTAAAACCGAACCTAAGGTGTCTTGTACAGTATTTTAGGGTTTTAAACCCTATCTTACATCAAGATAAGTATTTACTTCATTAATTCAATTATGTCTTTGATTATTTGTGTGTATGCTTGCATGTTCTCCATGTCCGGCTAATTTATTTGTGTGTTTGCTTAGGAAGTATGAAACTTAATTATTGAATATTGATTGGTTGTTTCTTATCTTAGTTGATTAATGATCTAGTAATGCGATAGGCCATTCGTTGTGTACTTAATGCTTGATTCATCTTTGTGAACCTTAGAATATAATTACCTGAGTAGTTGTAAGCTAAACCATCCAAAGAGTGCCTTAGAGTAAGAGTTTATTATCCCTAGTGGGTTTTGTAGACGAGACCCTTTGGTAAGTTCAAAGAGTTAGGGAGAAACGCATACCCTACAACTTTAGACACACAACGCAACTAAGAATAAGGACGTGACAACTCAACCATCAATAGGAGATAATTAAGGAGTAGTACAACCTAAGTAAACACATCTTTAAACTATCATACGAGCACACATTAATTAGACATAGACTCCCACAACCTTAGTTTAGATAATTAGATAATAGTAGAGTAATCGGTAGAAATACCAACCCCCCCCCCCAATCCAATACCCGAGATTCGTACCTTTCCATTTCATAAAAATATAAAAATACAAAAAATAATCTTCCTCAACCTTAACCCTAGCGTAGTAACTCCTTACTAGCATTCCTATTCCCCTAGAGAACGATATCAATACCCGTGGCTTACCCTAATTACTACACTACAACGATTAGCTTCACTGCCTAGGGTGTTATAAAACTTGCTCGAAGAAAAGGAAGTTTCCTTGACCCCGAACGACGCGTGTAGCGTTATCAAGTTTTTGGTGCCGCTGCCGGGGAATAGAATAGCTAGTTAGTAGTCCACCTCGTTTAGGTTCTTTGCTTGATTCCTATCAAGTAAATTTTTTTTCTCATTTTTAGCTTTCTCTTAGTCTATCCCCCTTCTTCGTGACCTTTGTTCGTAATCCCATCACTTTTCATCATGGAAGGTGATAACCCACTACCATTCATCAACCCACCACCAAATGACCCGCCAAGAGCCCGTACTCTTGGTGAATACTCAAGACCAAGCCACCTAGGCTATAGGAACACCATTGAGCTTCCCGACCAAGCCCAAACTACGGCCCTGCGATCCGACACCATCCGGTTGGTGCAAAACGGATGTGGCTGAGGCTGAAGTGGTGCCTGATTCATTTGGTACTGTAGAGGTTGGTCATGATACGAAGAGTTGTAATTGTTACAAGGAAATGGATTCCTTGTTTGACAATCAGAGCTAAAGTGTGGACCTCCACAGTACACACAACAAAATGATTGTTGTGGCTGGTCATGTGAATAATATGGAATTTGGTCATTTCCAAAGTCCTGAGTGTTACAAGAAAACTGTTCATAGACAAACGTGTTCCCGGTTTGACACTCAAATTCTTGATGAGGACCTCCACAAAATTCACATGAATATGTCTGAATCTCATGATGTGGTAGCTGATGGAATAAATCAGTTGTGTCATGGTAAGAATAGGGATCTTGGTTATAGACAGACCCGTTTCTTGACTCCACCATGCTACAACTGGGGCAATTGCCACCATTACAAGGACCACCACACCATTGACAACCAAGAGGGTGAGGATGAGACATAGAAAGAATCAAATGTTTTCAGAAGTGTAGGGATGAAGAATCAAAGATGTGAGAGGGTAAAGATGGATATTTTTGGATTTTTGGATAAACATTTTGTAAAAATAAGGAAGAAAATCTTTTTGGGTTTTTGATTTTTAAGATGTTTTTGGATTTTTTTGGATTTTTATAAGAAAATATAAACATATATAGATGGTATGAACAAGGAGTGAATATTCAAATCACTAATCTGCTAAACGTAAGATTATTAGCACAACTCCCCGGCAGCGGCGCCAAAATTTGATTGGTTCCAAACCGTCAAGTTTATCACACAAGCTAACCACTTGTGAATGGTTGATAAGGTTTTAAAAGGTACCATTTTGAGGGGTCGTTTAAGTCCTTATTTGATCACTTTTGTATCCGTTATTGCTTAATATCGTTCCTTTTCACTTTTTAGGTCTCTTGAAGGCAAAATGCTGGAATGGCACTTATTTGGACGAAAAGGCGCGAATATATGAAGAAAATGGCCAAAGTCAAAATCGAGACACTCACAGTTGCTGAAAATAGAAGGCGACGGCGTCAGGTGCTAATTGCGACGCCGTCCGAGGATTTTTGTGACGGTTCAGAACCCAAAACTCGTATTTTCAAGTGACGACGTCCAGTTGTAAAAGAGAAGGCCGTCGCTACTCAGACGGCCTAGATGCAATCCAGACGACGTCAGAAGCTGAAGAGGACGGCGTCACAGACATAAGGTGACGCCGTCGCAAGGTTAACGTGGCCAAGACGAAACCCTAATGACGGCGACACGACGGCGTCACGAAACATAAGGTGACGCCGTCGCATATGTAATCTTATATATAGAATCCGAATTTTTCAGTTTTAGAGAGAGTCTTTTGGAGTGAAAACCTAAAACCGAACCTAAGGTGTCTTGTACAGTATTTTAGGGTTTTAAACCCTATCTTACATCAAGATAAGTATTTACTTCATTAATTCAATTATGTCTTTGATTATTTGTGTGTATGCTTGCATGTTCTCCATGTCCGGCTAATTTATTTGTGTGTTTGCTTAGGAAGTATGAAACTTAATTATTGAATATTGATTGGTTGTTTCTTATCTTAGTTGATTAATGATCTAGTAATGCGATAGGCTATTCGTTGTGTACTTAATGCTTGATTCATCTTTGTGAACCTTAGAATATAATTACCTGAGTAGTTGTAAGCTAAACCATCCAAAGAGTGCCTTAGAGTAAGAGTTTATTATCCCTATTGGGTTTTGTAGACGAGACCCTTTGGTAAGTTCAAAGAGTTAGGGAGAAACGCATACCCTACAACTTTAGACACACAACGCAACTAAGAATAAGGACGTGACAACTCAACCATCAATAGGAGATAATTAAGGAGTAGTACAACCTAAGTAAACACATCTTTAAACTATCATACGAGCACACATTAATTAGACATAGACTCCCACAACCTTAGTTTAGATAATTAGATAATAGTAGAGTAATCGGTAGAAATACCAACCCCCCCCCCCCCCAATCCAATACCCGAGATTCGTACCTTTCCATTTCATAAAAATATAAAAATACAAAAAATAATCTTCCTCAGCCTTAACCCTAGCGTAGTAACTCCTTACTAGCATTCCTATTCCCCTAGAGAACGATATCAATACCCGTGGCTTACCCTAATTACTACACTACAACGATTAGCTTCACTGCCTAGGGTGTTATAAAACTTGCTCGAAGAAAAGGAAGTTTCCTTGACCCCGAACGACGCGTGTAGCGTTATCAATGGTCAACCGTAATAAACTTCAAACAGCTCAAAAACAAAGCAATGAAGATCTGAGGGGTATAGTGTTTCCCCAAGTCGTTAAGTCCCAACGAGCTGTGCGACTGAATCACCAAACGTATAGTGATCGGGTGAATTTGAACGGGAAAAGGGTTATGATTGATACTAGATGATAGAGGAAAAATGAAAGAAAATTAAAAAGTTAAATTACATTAAATAAACGCTATCACTATTTTTAAAATGATGTTTTTGAATTTTCTTTTATAAATTTAAATTAAAAACTACGTAACGTACAAAAGAAAATGTGAAATTGAAACAGTATTAATCCTAAAAATATAAATATGAAATTTTTATAAACCTAATGATAAGAGAAAATTTTGAGAAAAAGAAAATTATTTTTATGACTATTTATTTAATTATTATTAATTAAAAACTATTTTTACCTATTTAATAATAACCTAAAATATAAGAAAATATGAAATAAAGCTAGAAAAGTGAAATTATGACTTAGAAAAATCTAAAATAACTAAAGAGAATTTTCAAAACTAATTTTGTATTTTTCTGATTTATATTCTAATTTCTATGATTTAAAAACTATTTAAAACTAATTAAATGGCTAAAAATTACAAATTTAACTAAGAAAAATTTGGAAAAATTATTTTTTTGCTTTTTATATTTATCTTAATCTATGAAAATTGAAAACTTATTTTTTTGAAGCTTTTCTGAATTAGTTGTATTAAAAGCTAATTAAAAATGCCTAAAAACTGATTAAAATAAAGAAAAATAGCAAACAGAACTAGAAAAATCTGAAAAATTCAGGAAAAGTCTAAATTAATATTATAAATCTAAGAAAAATATAAAAACAATGGCTTATGTGAAGGATTATGAAGCTGCAGTGCAAACTGCTTATGAATAAGCGTTAAAAATAAGCAAATAAGCACTAAAGACTACCAAATGAAAGCAGAAGCTAGATTAAGCTATAACTAAGTGAAAACAACTTGTTCCAGCTACTCAGAACCTCAAGCTAACCAGCTATAAGCTTATGAGTCCAAAATCAAACAAGTAAAAATCAGTTTTGAGGTGCTAACTTTCAGCTTATGCAACTGCTTATTAATAAGCTGAATCAGAAAACCAGAAGTTGGAACCTAAAGTAGACCTGGCTAGCTACTTAAAAACCAAAATTGAGCCTGAGATGAGCTCAAATGAGCTTTTGACAAGCTCTGCAAGAACCTGTGCAGACTCAGTTATCACTGAGTCAGTGCACAGGGCACTTTTGACCCAATTGACAAGCTAATTTGAAGCTTTTAAAAAATTACTAAAATTCTACAAAAATCATATTTCAACTCTTGACCAATTGAAGTTGTTAAGCCCAAAGTTTTACTGCATTTGACCCAGAATTGAATCCTTGAAAATTCAACAAAGGTTGGGTAAAAACTGGTTTTTCAATTTGACTTTTATAAACAAAACTGAAATGTTGACCAAAATGAATTTTGATTCCAAATGACAGACTGATTATGAAGTTTAATGGTAAACTAAAACTAATGCAAGCTATTCCAACTACTTTTAAGCCTATTTGCAAGATCACACTAGCTGATTCAAACAGATTAGAGTGCTAGATCAATTCTTATGCAAATTTGACTAATACAGTTCGGGCATGCAAGTGACTGACCAAATTTGGCTTAACCATGCTAACTAAGACTTCTGCAACCTGAATCAACCACAGCTTGATCCTTAAACTCAAATGAGACACTGATCCAAACACTGGTTTATATACTACTTTTCAGCGTTTCCAATCCACAACTTAGACCTAGCTTTAACTAACCTTTAAATCAGATTTGGTATGCAAGATTACAGCAATGTGACTCGATCTAACCACTATAACAGGCTTAAACTGATTTACTCTCACTAATGCGGGTTCAACAGAAAATCAAGCAGATAAGGTTCTAAGCTAAGGAGCTCTCAAACAACAGTCAAAATAGCTTATTTAAGACTCACTACACTAGTTTTAACATCATTAAATTAGATCAAACAATTCGAACTAAAATTCAACAATGAAACAGAAATAGAGCTTACAATAGTCTTGGTCACAATGGCTTGTCACTGAGATGAGATTATCACTATCCTAAACCTGATCTTAACCCAATATGAATACAATCTCAACCCATATCAATCTTCACATTAACACCCAGAACAATCAACATGAGATTCTTGTGCGTTGACTTTTATTGACCCAAGTTGAATTTGAAAGTAAGAACTGAGTATATAGAGAGTTTTCTTTCTTTTTGAGCTAAAATGGGTTTATAACAGTTAATGAAATCAATAAAACAGAATTTAGAATTGAAATGAGAATTAAAGCAAAATGATTAAATTGACAATAAAACTTGAGTACAAATTAGAAATTACAAAGCTCAATATTACTTGAAAACATAAAAACTGAATTGAAAACTACTTTAGCTACTGAAAAGAAAAGATGAAAAGATGCTAAGTCTCCAAGCTTAATAACTACGAGCCTTTTTTATATGCAAAAGTGCTCCCACTTGTACTCTGAGCAAATCCCACTTGTATTTTTAGCCATTGGATGAGTCAAATTGATCTCAGCCTTCAATTTCATTTTGGCGGAAAAACTTATATACTTGGAAAAATCAATTGGGGTCTGCAAACGTGTGAGGAGGGGGAAGGTTTAATGGGTTTTGGACATGAGTGAGGTAGAGTGTTTGGAGGAGGGTTGGTGTGTGGCAGGGTTGGTTGCAGAGAGTGGGTGAGGAAGAAGGTGGATTTGGCGGGATTTGACTTGGAGTTTGACCGGGGGTGTTATATTGGACAGGGGGTTCACAGGTCAAGGGGTCAAGTGGGTATGGCAGGGGTCATGGCTGTTTTGACAGGGGCCAAGGATACAAAGGGTTTGGTTTGTTTAATAAATAAGGACCATTTTTGTAATTCCATAAAAACCAAGGACCAAATCTGCCATTTTCTCAAAGTTGATTCAAGGGACCAATTATGACAAGTTTCAATAGTACAAGGACCATAAAAGACATTTTCAAACTTCCAAGGACTATTTTTGCCAATTTTGAAACTTGAAGGACCAAACTTGTAAATTCTCAAAACTTATGAAATTTTTCACCAAAGGACTAATTATGACAACTTATGATTTCAAAAGGACCTTTGGTGACTTTTCTTTTAAAATAAGTGCTCAGGGACTATTTCTGACAACTTTTGAAACTTGGGGGACTAAAACTGCCAATTATGCAAACTTAGCTCATTTTTCATCTGATTTTAAACATTTTGCATCTGAAATATATAAAATACAATTTTGAGATATTTTCAGTATTTTGATGCATTTCTGAGCGTTTTTAAGTGTTTTGCAGTTCAGATTTGACCAAAAATGATGAGTATTTACACACTCATCAAAGATCAATTTTCAATCAAAATACTTTTTGTGTTAGAGAATGAGTACACATTCGACGTGCTAGCGAAAAGAAGCGATTCGCACATCGAACGGTTTTTCTAAAAGTATTTTTCAATCAGAGATACTTTTTGAGTTTGAAATGAATACACATTCGACGTGCTAGAGAAAAGAAGGTTTGCACATCGAACGGTTTTTCCAAAAGTATTCGCCAATTCCATTCCTGGACCAAGGTTGATTCAAGAATGAATCTCCCCATCGTTTCTATCCAGTTGTCACAAGCTTGATCTTTTGCAAGATTTCACATGTCACCCACCAAGAGCTTGTTTGATGTTGGCTCTAGAGGGATTTCCATCTTCATTGTGAATATTTTTACATATCACTCGGATGTTCTGGCAATACCACAAGGATAA
This sequence comes from Chrysanthemum seticuspe, assembly GCA_019973895.1. Classification (NCBI taxonomy): domain Eukaryota; kingdom Viridiplantae; phylum Streptophyta; class Magnoliopsida; order Asterales; family Asteraceae; genus Chrysanthemum; species Chrysanthemum seticuspe. Next base: position 232,572,321 of record BPTQ01000006.1, on the reverse strand, counting down.
TGCGTAGGACTCTTAATATATAATCTTACTTTCCACATTGTGTGAAACAGCAAGTCTTCATTAATTTAGTGTCCTAACGAGATATTGTGGATGATCTCTTGGCTCTAGACTCAATTGTGCATATTTGGTTCCTGTGCCGGAGACTAGGGAGAGGGTCTCCTTCTTCAATATCAACAATCTCTAAGAGAAAGTCGATAGATAATGTCGGTTCCCCGTGAGAATGAAACAAGCCCTTTTAATAGGAACTTGAGTGGCTTGGAAAGTTTAGTGCAGTGCATCACTGGTCCATGATGTCTTGTCTTCAATACCAGTGTTACCTTAGTAACCACCAGTAGCATATGTATTGAACCCGGTTACTGCCCTAAGGTTGAATTATTGGAGGGCTATTTCTTTTCACCCTTTTTCACATTCAATTCTTTTTCATTCTTCAACCCATTCAGTGCTTACCGAGACTTTATAACTAGAACCTTGTTGGGTTTATTCCAGTACTAGCTCTGTCTCAGTCCGCACTCTTCCCATTTCTCATTTTTCTCCTTTTTTCAATATACCTAAGGACTCTACACTATCTAGTGGATTGTCCCTGGGTAGATCCCTCCGGTTCTGGCGGATCGTGGGAACAAATACCTAACCTAACCATCCTTATAACTCCATACATAAAGTAAAATGGTCGGTCTTTTTGGTACAGTTCATTCTTCCTTGAAACCAATTAAAAAATCATTTGGAAAAACAATCAAGGTACTTGTGATACGAGATCAAAGCATTTTGTACCCTAATAGTTTTGATCATTTAGAAAACCTCCCCCTCAACATGTGCGTATGATTTAGAAATTGTTTAGCACAGAAGGCAAGAGGACTTTGAAATATTTTCTTTGATCACAATTTTCATACGAAAAAGCCATTTGATTTTCTTGGTAAATTCTCCCCCTCAATATGTGCATAGGATAAGAGAAATCATTTTAACACATAGAGGCAAGAGTTCTTTTGAAGCATAACCACAATCACAAGAGCCATTAAGAAAACCATTTGAAAACTCAATCAAGGTACTTTATGTTAAAACATAACAGCTTTTGTACCTCGATAGTTTATTTGCTCCCCCTCAATATGTGCCTCGAATTTTGAAAGCGTTTAGCACATATGAGAGAGCAGCCTGCACAATTAAATCAAAACGATCACCTTTTATCAAATTTCATTATTAAATCACAAATTCTCCCCAGATCAAAAATATCAAACCCTTTGAGATTTTGGATCCCAAGTGATTTAATAAGGTTTAGAAAACATGGGAGAAAATGTGCCTTGTTTTAAATACTCATCTTGTTTTTAGATAAATCCTCCTCCTCAACATGTGCATCGTGTATTTGAAATTGTTTGGCACATGAAGGCAGGAGTGCCTATAAAGGACTAAAACCGATTCCATTAAAACAAATTTGAGATATAAAACACGATCTTCCCGCTAATCAAAAATTTCAAACCATTTGAGATTTGTGATCCCAAAAGATTTAAATCATTTAGAAAATTTTGGGGAAAGACGTGGCAAGATTCAATTTTTGAAAATGACAGATAAGGACCATTTTAAGACATTAAAGATTGTTAGTGTCAGGTATGATAGTTTTTAAGAGATCTTTTAAGTAAAACAAAACAATTTCACAATCAAACAAGAACAGAAAGAATTTCATTTTGAAAGACCTTGATTCTAAAGAAAAATCATACCATGACATAACATTAAATCTTTAGATCACCACATTTAAACGTACAAACCGGAACTTTTATGAAGAAATAGTGTTTGAAAATCATTTAATTTTAAATCACTCTCCCCCTCAATCGATAACCGTAGTCGTTGATTGAGTGACTTAGATTTTGATAAAAATGAAGTCCGGTGATTTTCAAGATTTAGTCCAATTAATTTTCAAAACAATATTTTCCATTTTCAAAACAATTTAATCAAATTTTTTTTTTTTTTTTTTTAAAAATGGTGTCCTACACAAAGATACGTTAGGTGGTTGAGAAGATTCTGTTGTTGCTGTAGGGCTTGGAAGAAAAACCGTCTGCTGATGCAGTGAGACTTCTTCTTACGTTGCATTTTGAATGCCAACTGAGGTCAAATTAAGCTCCGTTTCTTCAATCACTTAGAAGAAAACCATCTGCTGATGCAGTGAGACCTCTTACGTTGCATTTCATGCCAACTCTCCATTGAAGTCCAGTTAAGCTCCGTTTCTTCATTTGTCAACCCAAGATATAGTTACCCTTTCCTTTCGGCATCCAATCATCTTCAATTGTGGGATCCGGATCGGGAACATTCTTTTATACCAATATACCTGCATACGTTAGTGAACACACATACAAATATATGGTGGTCGACATCACCCAAACAACAATCGACTAATAAAAGTCAATGCAACATATCAATCAGATCATATAAATGTATGGGAATTATGTGTTCATCAAACTCTAATCATCTAATCCTAGCAGTCATATCCTAGGCACCTAGTCCTTCAACATAGGTTAATATCATTTTTAATTAAGCATATTAGGATAATTAAGAAAGCCCGTTAGATGATATAAGTTTGAAAACATTCTCCCCCTCAATCAATGACTCATTTTTTCTAGAAAGATTTAAAAGCGCTGAAGTCATTGATTGAGATTTCAATTTTTACTAAAACTCTGAAACTGATTGATTTTCAAGCAACTCATTTACTACCATTTTTGAAAACAACAAATATTTTTCTGGAGAATTTTAGACGGAAAAACATTTGCGTAGGAACAGCAGTCCTTCGACATACTTTCCTCAAATTGTTTTAGGATAAGTGCACGAAATATTTGAAAAATTGTTTTAGCGCAGCACTTTCCTTTCTTGAAGAACGGGTTGCTATCAGAGGTAATAGCAAACCATAGTTTTAAGCACGGGTTACAGTCTGAAGTAACTGCAAGCCATTTGTTGAAGCTCGGGTTACAGTCTGAAATAACTGTAAGCCATTTTTTGAAGCCCGGGTTACAGTCTGAAATAACTGTAAGCCATTTTTTTTTGAAGCGCGGGTTACAGTCTGAAATAACTGTAAGCCATTTTTTTTTTGACATGTTAAGAAAGAAATATTTACACCTCCTGCTCGAACTTCATCTAAAGTCCCGTGCCATTATTGAATGACATTTCTAAGACCGTAGATGTTATCGATACCAGAAGACATGTCTAGGAAAACATATTTTTGGTATTTTTCAAATTTTCTGATTTTTATGGGTTTTTGTTGGTTTTATATTTTTCTATTTTCTTTTTCTTGGTTTTATATTTTTATATTTGGTTTTTGATAAATATATACAAAGATAGAATAGATGATATAGTTAAAGAGGATGATGATGATACGAGTACCGAGATAAGGATATCGAGCAGCACGTCGTAGAAGATAGAATTCGTCATCTCTTAAACATCTACCACCAAAGCTTCCAAGGGCTCTTGAATTGAAAGAAATAGAACCATCTGAAAGTGAGACTTTGGCAGCTTCCCCCCAAACCGAAAATCCTTTAGCTGAGCAGATTCGAAGCTCTATTTCAAGCTTGCCTTAGCCAGGTGCACAGAAAAGCACACCATTACCATAAATCTCGCTGCTCCATTTAAGAACGATAATCAAGGATCTCCATTCGGGGTTATATCATCAAGAAGAAGAACAGCAACGTTTCATCCCACTCTTTAAATTTCTTCTCAAATTTCATTACCACTGAAGTCTGAAGCAATCCATTCCAAAAGGTGTCAAGAGAACACTTCCCCCAAGTAGTTGAATTGATGTAGTCAGTCTCTTTGTATAATGCTCATGAACTCTCCCAAATACACAACATGAGGGGAATGAAAACAGCTCCCCATGTTCACATTTTTCTTCCCTGATGATCGTGTATGAAGTTCAAGAACCCGAAGTACACCAATACCCAAGAGCTCTCCCGAATACACATCATGAGGGGAATGAAAACATCTCCCCGTGTTCACATTTTTCTTCCCTGATGATCATGTATGAAGCTCAAGTATCCGAAGTATACCAATACACAAGGAATTAAGAACTGATAACATTGAAGAAGCAGGCCAAGTCACTGATTATCTCTGCGGATGACAATCTCTGCGGATGTCAACTCCGGGATAAGTGATTATATCTCTGAATCACTGATTAAGCACTCAAGTGAAACAGCTGAGCATCCCCAATGTACACAATCTCTCTCCCCGTTGAATCACACACTTGTGTACCTCTTTTATCTTCAGAAACTTTCTATTACATCACTTCCCCCACGTCGTTGTACTAATAACACACAAAGCCTTGATGAGTAAGACCTTGAGTTTCTCTGCGGTCATGACATTTGTTTTCCCGGGATATCTTCAATTACTTAGAGTATTAAGCTCATCAAGTTTACTCGCCAAGAGTCAAACCTTGAGTTTTTCTGCGGTAATAACATTTGTCTTCCTGGGATATCTTCAATTACTTAGAAGTATTAAGTTCATCAAGTTTACTCACTTTGTGTTTAGATGTGTGTCTCCTTGCCCCTTTCTGGTTTTGATACTTCAGAATCAGCAACATAATAAGCCCAAATACTTGAAATCTGTTGAGAAGAACATCATTAGCTCTTGTAAGAATCAACTTGCTGAAGACTCTCTCTGACAATTTTTATCAACCCTTATGTAGACAATTTGAAGTGACCAATGATGAAGAAAAACCGATATACCCTACTTGAAACTGAAGTCAACTTCCCCACATTTGTATCTTAAGCTTGCACCTAATGATGGAAGAACGGTGTAGAGAATTTATGCTTCAAGCAAATCTCTAAGTACTCACTACCCAAACAAAGTATGAGACATTAACACCTCTTGCGATTATCCACACCGTCATATGCGTGTGACACTGAGTAAACCAAAGTAACTCCCAATAGTGATAGTTAACCAGGTCTTCAACCATCCACCTCGACTGCTGGTAACTAGATAAACCAAGTCTTCAACTCAAATTCTTAAGCCCGAGCAAGTTATCAAATAAGAACACGCCTTTGTGAAAGTCAACTTCAATCTCAAATAAGTGATAAATGATTAACTCCGAAGTAATCAACTTGTGTCAAATGTCCAATACGTGAAATAGTCAATAACAACGTCTCGAGGAGTCACTGCTAAAGAATATGAGCACGTCTAATTGGGGATTGAATTTGACTTATAACACTCTCCCAATTAGTGCTCTCCCCTAAACCGACAATCTGATTGATAGATGCCCAGATTAAGAAGAAGTCTTTAGATCGTTAAATGCAACTCGTCTTTAGTCTTCTAACATGTAGCAGAAAATGTAGAACATACTGTAGACTCGACCTTCTTCAAGATTGTCCAGTTGGGGAATAGATAGTTAACATCTTCAACTCACACCAAAAAGCATCCCACCAAAAAGCATCCCAATTAACTTACATCTTGCAAATCCCCTTAACTAAAATCCCTCCCAATCAAACAAGCACAGAAATATGTTCATCAAGGAAATCAGCAATCAGGCCTCAACGAACACACAAGATGGTAACACCAAACTACCAATCACATCAAACAAGAAAAGATAGATTGTTCAGAATCATCATGTTGATGTATACGTGAAGCATTAACCGGAAGCACTTTGTCGATAAACTCATCAATCCAAGTGAAGATGTCCACCAACGGCTCTTAGAAGAGAAAAACTCCGTGTGAAGATGACCCGATAAGAAGAAGCTCGGTTCTTACATGAGTTTAGAGCCGTATGACCATTTATATTCTCAAATATCAATCAACAATGCAAAAAATTCACACTTCTTCTCCCCCTCAAGAATTGCATACGGAGTTGCCATTCTTGATTAAACAAGTGAACATTATCCAAATGTAGTCTATTCACACTTCTCCCCCGCAAAATTAGCACAGGATGTCGCCATCGTCATTATAGTTGAGAAAGTGGAATCAGAAAACAATCAACAGTAGCCCGGTTCACTTGATGACTGAAGCGCATGGAAAAAGTATGAAGCATGTTGATGAGAATGGTCATAAATAAGAAGATTTCTCTTCTTCTGAAGATAATGTGCACTGAAGCGTACACATATCTTTTCCTTAGAGAACGAGGCTTGAACTGAAGAATTCAAACGTCATAAGAAGATTTATCTTCTTTCGAAGATAATATGCACTGAAACGTACACATTTCTTTTCTTTGGAGAACGAGGCTTGAACTGTTGTGTTCAAACGTCATAGTGTTGAAGAACGAGGCCTGAACTGATGTGAACAGACGTCATAAATCTCTCTCTTTTCATCTACTCTTGGCAAACTTGTAATCAACCCCATTATCATTCAGTAGGCTATTTGTTGTGACAGCTGATGGAGAAAACCCAATATGATGAATTTGACCCTGAAGTAAACTAACCCGAACTTGTAACTTAAACTTGCACATATGTAACAAAGAGCGGTGCCGATTTCCATTAGCATCTCTAAGTACTCTATATGTACTCTATACTCTTCAACCAACCAACCATCAAGTATAAGACGTACATTACCTCTTGAAAATCCACAATTGAATGTGACACTGAGCACTACAACGTAACTCCTTAAAGTGATAGTTATTTTGTGGTGGTATGAGCCCAATTCCCCCAAGTGGTAAAAGAAAAGGTAAAAGACACCCAACAATAACTAGATTTCCAAGTCTTCGTTTTTAATAATAAGCTCGAACAAGGATCATGAAGAATCTTCATCCAACCATCCCCTGATATCTTCAGATACTAAGTACACTCGCCCGTGATAATTCACTTCAACCTCAAATAAATAATAGTGAATTAACTCTGTTGTCACATCTACTGATTAAAAGCTCAAATCTAGCCTCCTTTGTCGTTTAAAGTGAACTATGATAATGGTTTTCATCCCGACCATGGTTAAAAGCACATAACCCCTTAAAACCATGTAATAACCAAACTGCCATGAAGACAACCCAAACACACACCTAATTAATGAAGTACACCCTTTTATCCCTTCTTCGAAGCAAAAACCGTAGCACCAGCATCAAGTAAGATCCAGAATTACACTTTCTCTTCTCCAAGATGGTTCCATCATTGCGGGATTTTACAACTCTAAGGTTTAAACCGAGAAATAGTTTCTTTCGCGGGATTTTACAAAACCAAGAATAAACCGTAAGATAGATCCGGAAATGCACTTTACTAATACCAGGATGTTTCCATTGTCACGGGATTTTACAAGTCTATGATTTAAACCGAGAAATAGGTTCTTCCGCGGGATTTTACAAAATCAAGACAAAACCGTAAACAATGTAAGCTTGAATGTGTTATGACAACCTTGGTTTCAGTGAATATCTGTTTTAAGGGAACATGCAGCGGTTCATCAACGGTTCTTTCACCAACATCATCAACCATCCAATAAATACTCTGGAAAACACATCGTTCACCTATTCTGTCGGCTATTGTTGTGACCACATGGAGAAGTAGACCCAATATACCAAACTTGATCATGAAGTAGAATTCCCCAGATTTGTCACTTAAACTTGTACTAATCCTCGTGAATAAGAAACGGTGTACCCAATGTACAAAACCTCTTGACATTCTCAACTGCGTGAGACACCGAAGTGATAGTTACGTTGTGGGTTAAGCGAAAGAATCACAAACGTAACTAAATAGCCAAGTCTTTATCACCCTCTATAAATGCCCAAACAAGTCATCTTCGCGGAAGGGTAGAAAGAAAGAAGACGAAATAAGAAAGCGCGCCCCGAAAAACCTCACTTCAAATCCAAATAAGAATTCTATCAATTTGTTTTCATAAACACATAACAAACAATAATATTATGTTGTTTCATAATATTATTGTGTATTTTTCAAATGTCCATATTTTTGATCGGGGGAGAATTTGTGATTTAATAATGAAATTTGATAAAAGGTGATCGTTTTTATTTAATTGTGCACGCTGCTCGCTCATATGTGCTAAACGCTTTCGAATCTTGAAGCACATATTGAGGGGGAGCAAATAAACCATCGAGGTACGAAAGCTTTTTAAAGTGATTTATAAAGTACCTTGATTGTGTTTTCAAATGGTTTCTTAATGGCTCTTGTGATTGTGGATGTGCTTCAAATTAACTCTTGCCTCTATGTGATAAAATGTTTTCAAATATCCTATGCACATATTGAGGGGGAGAATTTACCAAAGAAAATCAAATGGCTTTTTCGTATGAAAATTGTGATCAAAGAAAATATTTCAAAGTCCTCTTGCCTCCTATGCTAAACAATTTCTAAAACATGCGCACATGTTGAGGGGGAGGTTTTCTAAATGATCAAAACTATTAGGGTACAAAATGCTTTGATCTCGTATCACAAGTACCTTGATTGTTTTTCCAAATGATTTTTCAATTGGTTTCAAGGAAGAATGAACTGTACCAAAAAGACCGACCATTTTACTTTATGTATGGAGTTATAAGGATGGTTAGGTTAGGTATTTGTTCCCACGATCCGCCAGAACCGGAGGGATCTACCCAGGGACAATCCACTAGATAATGTAGAGTCCTTAGGTATATTGAAAAAAGGAGAAAAATGAGAAATGGGAAGAGTGCGGACTGAGACAGAGCTAGTACTGGAATAAACCCAACAAGGTTCTAGTTATGAAGTTTCGGTAAGCACTGAAGGGGTTGAAGAATGAAAAAGAATTGAATGTGAAAAAGGGTGAAAAGAAATAGCCCTCCAATAATTCAACCTTAGGGCAGTAACCGGGTTCAATACATATGCTACTAGTGTTTACTAAGGTAACACGGGTATTGAAGACAAGACGTCATGGACCCAGTGACGCACTGCACTAAACTTCCCAAGCTACTCAAGTTCCTCTTAAAAGGGCTTGTTTCATTCTCACGGGGAACCGACATAATCTATCGACTTTCTTTTAGAGATTGTTGATATTGAAGAAGGAGACCCTCTCCCTAGTCTCCGGCTCAGGAACCAAAAGTGCACAATTGAGTCTAGAGCCAAGAGATCATCCACAATATCTCATTAGGACACAAAATTAATGAAGACTTGCTCTTTCACACAATGTGGAAAGTAAGTATATATTGAGAGTCCTACGCATTATCCTTGTGGTATTGCCAGAACATCCGAGTGATATGAAAATATTGACAATGAAGATGGAAATCCTTCTAGAGCCAACATCAAACAAGCTCTTGGTGGGTGACATGTGAGATCTTGCAAAAGATCAAGCTTGTGACAACTGGATAGAAACGATGGGGCAATTCAATCTTGAATCAACCTTGGTCCAGGAAATGAATTAACGAATACTTTTGGAAAAACCGTTCGATGTGCAAATCTTCTTTTCTCTAGCGCATCGAATGTGTATTCATATTTCAAATTCAAAAAGTATCTCTGATTGAAAAATACTTTTAGAAAAACTGTTCGATGTGCGAATCTCTTCTTTTCGCTAGCACGTCGAATGTGTACTCATTCTCTAATACAAAAAGTATTTTGGTTGAAAATTGATCTTTCTCATAAAACCTTCGTCGTATTGCAAAACTCTTTCTTCAAGCAATACACGATTGTTTTTCAAATCATTTTTCATCAATCAGTGAATCTCAATTCGCTGGTTCACTCACTCCGTGTTGTCTTCTTTGAGACGTTCTGGTTTGAGAACAGCTAGAACAGCTGCGAAACCCTGTCAAGGAGATTCTTCAGAATTATACCTGTCACACCCCTAAAATATCGCAGCGGAACGATAGTGTCATTGGGGTATAACGTCATAGCACAAAGTATGGATACAGAAAACGACCTCTATAATAAGACGTTTTGAAAAGTTTACCATTCGATAAATAAGTTAAAGTTTACAAGCAAGAAATCCCAAAGTTTGATAATACACAAAGAGTTTACAAAACATGTCGAATGGTAATTGTTAAAAGCACAAGACTCCAATGTATGCCATGCGACCCAAAAGCTCCATGAAGTGCTATCACCTTAAGACCTGAGATAAACATGCTAAAAAAGTGTCAACACAATGGTTGGTGAGTTCATAAGTTTGTGATGAAATGTAAAGCCTTTCAAAAATTGTTTATGCAGCAAAGGCATTGTAAATCCACTCAGTTCCAAGTTCCGCCCATACAAAACTTGCAACCTGTGTGTTTACAACCCATTGCCAAAATATAGAATTGTCAATCTTGTTTGTAAGTAGGACATAGGTGCATACGATATATACATGTACTTAATGCAAAGAATCACAGCCAACTGAACCTCTTGACAAGTCTACATTGTTTGTTGTGTCTCATTGAATAACGAATTATATTCACCCAAGGTCACGTCATCAAGGACCCAAGGGTGGGGGCGTCAGCCCGATAGTACTATCAATACCTCTCCGCCGGCTCCCGCAGGAGTTAACCAGTTGCTAAAGTTTGTATGTTGATACATAATTGAAAACTAGTTTAGCACATTAAGGCACATATCGCAATAAACCACACATAATGTCCGAAGTGTATAAGAAGTATATTGTAACACAATTGTATAAATGGTTTGAGTATTCGCAAGAGTGAAACAAGTATTTAAGCATGTATCTCCCCCAAATAGTTTGTAAGAATTTAAACGAGTAAAAGTGGGGTATGAACTCACCTGGTATGATGGATATGCTAACAAAATGAAGTGCACGAAAGTGAGACTCGGAAACTATCCTCGACCTAAAATGAATGTTATGACTTGAGTTATGATATGTTGTCGTGAATGCATGGTTTGAAAACGTATCACCCAATATGCTACTTGAAAACTAGTTATATAAAAATAGTGTTACTTGAATGTGTGACGGTTCCATGTCAAAATAATTACTTTTGAGTTAATGGTGAAAATGTAGTTAAAACTATGTAACGGTTTTAGTTATTGAAAAATCAGTTTACGTCGGATTTGACGTAATATATATATAGGAAAACTAACTCGTTTTTAAGGTCCGTTTCCCCCGAAACGTCCGTTTAGGCCCTCAAAAACCTTGATTAAAATCCTGACAGCTTACTAACGCTGTGAATAGTGTTTTCAGCACGTTTTTTACTCAAAATTCGGTTAACCATAACTCACTCGTTTTAAGTCCGTTTTTCAAGTTCTTTATATCCACGCGAAGGTAATGAAGAGTACTAATATATTTTTAAACTTCGGAGACTTCACAGAAATTTTTAGGCTACTGTTTGGCCAGTTAAAACTCGGACTGCATGTACAATTTTCCGGAAAAATGGTAGTTTTAAATCGTAACTTGAAAACCACGTATCTTTTTCGTTATAACTCCGTTTTAGTCCGTTCAAAAGGCCACGTTCATAACTAAAAATCTATTTTCTAAATCTTTAATAAAACTTATAAAAATGACTAACTTTTCGGAAAAATTATAAATTTCGACAGCGCTTCCGCGCTTATTTTTAAAATTACCATTTTTATCTACTTGTTTAACCACAACTTCACCACAAAAATCCCTTAATCTACTCATCACCAATCCTACTAGTAAAACAACTTCATTTGATCATAACCAAAATAAATATTCATTGTGAGGCTAAAAAATATAAATACAAACTTAAATAAACATATATAAAATTTATGCAATCATTTCCTCCAAAAATCACAACTAGACTTTGATGATCCATTTTTCAAACTTATCATTTTTATAAACTTCTAACTAGTACATACTTGTTATAAAAATTAATAGGACACATATGGGTGATAACATTTGATAAACATGAATAAAAACTACAACTTGAGCAAATATGATCATATGGACTTCATGAAATGTATGAAAAATATAAATGAAAAAGTAAGAGATGAAGTTTTATGCTTACAAATTGCTTGATGAGGTTTAAGAACAAAGGATTTATCCTAAACACCCTAGGTTTTTATTTCAAAACCTAAACAAAGAGTGTTACTAGATTGTGTAGAACTTGACAAGAAAAATTTTGATGATCACTTCTTGATCTCCATAGGGTGGCCGGATTTTTGATGAAGAGGAAGAGAGAAGAAAACTTGATCTAGACTTTGCAATAATGTGTAGTATGTGTAAAAAGTCTTGGAGTGTAGACTTATATAAGTAAGATCTTGCATATCTTGGAAAATCATGTAATTAATAATGCATGTCTTTTCTTTTATTTTATGATGTAAGTAAAATGTAAAAGTAATGTAATGAAAGTTACTTGAATGAAAGTAATAACTTGTAACATTGTTAAATAATATTAGTAAGTTGTATACACATTTGAATATTTAAGGTAGCGTTAGATAAAAATAAATTTTCACGGGTCAAGATAAAATATATTGTAGTCATAAAAATTATAAAAATACATTTCTTGTAAAATTTGAGTGATATAATAATTATCGAGTAGTTTTTAAGAAAAACGTCGTAATAATATAAATTTAACGATTTATATACAAAATAAATTCAAAACACTAGTTAAACTCAAAATATAGTTTTTATAACTAAATGTAAGTATAAAAGTATATCGGGATCATTTTTAGAAGTAACGGATTAAATTTTCAAAATAATAACTCACGCGATAACGTTTATTTAATATAAAGTTTACGCGTTTAATGTGAAATGCAAAATCATGAATGAACGGTTATGAAATGATGAATATGGAGTATGAGGAATGACCGGAATTTGAGAATTGTGACATTCTTCCCCTGATAGAAGAATCGCGTCCTCGCGATTCAATCGATGATACTTAGAGTTCTACCCTTAGGTTTCGCGAAATCAAGTGTATGGTCAAAGTGTTTATGTCAAAACTTACACGTCTAGGTTTCTTATCTAATGAGACTTAATGAATCTTAATAATACGGTGGATTACTTAATGGTCTAGGAAAAACGTACCAGTTATACATTGCGGGCTTCCTCGGTCCCTATATAGAATGCTCGACCTCGAGGTGGACTGATATTGAGTACAGGGTTTGGGTTATTTCCTTCAATTGCCACAGCTAGAGGAGCTTGCATCGGTGGCTTATTCAACTGAGGACAATTATTCCGGAAGTGATTCGGGCTGTTACATTCAAAGCAAGTCTTTTGATTATTCCTTTTACACTGCTCCTTGAAATGGCCGTATCGATTGCAATTTGTACACAAGCGGCAGGGCTTGGTCTTCGGGTGATGATAAGCACATTTAGCACATTTGGGGTGTGTACCCACATACTCTCTTTGTTCAGTACCAGTTGCCACAAAAACTCTTGCCCTTTTGTTGTCTGCTACCACGTCTATCTGCTTATTCGACCCACTTGCTTCCTTCCTCTTATCACTGCTCTTCAAAGTACCATTCCTAACCATCTCGTCTGTCAGGGTTCCTGCCCTCAGTATCGCACTTTGTATTGTAGATGGCTCAGTTGTTTTCACGGTTCCACGGATTTCGGGGACAAGACCATATATGTACCTCGAGATTCTCTTGGACTCAGGGGTAACTAGATGAGGAACTAGTCTAGCTAACTCATGAAATCGGTCAGTGTAGGCTGCGTGGCCAGCCCCTATCATAGAGTGGTGATAAAATTCATCCTCTAGTTTCTGCATTTCATTGTCCGGGCAGTACTCCTCTTTCAATAACTCCTTAAATTTGTCCCATGTCATGCCTATAGCTGCTTCTCTGCCCCTAGCCTGTAGCTGTGTATTCCACCATGTCAATGCCTTCCCTGATAGCAAACAAGCAGCATACTTCACCCTCTGATGTGTGGCACAATTGCTGATGTCGATCACTGACTCTGTCTTCTCTACCCATCGAGTATAAGCCAAAGCACCTCCTATACCATCAAACTCCACAGGTTTACATGCCGAAAATTCCTTATATGTGCATCCAATTCTGTTGTTGTTGTTGGTGGTGTTGTTGTTGTTGTTACTACCAGCTACATTGTTGGTGTCGCCAGTACCGTTCCCGTTCCCGTGGTTTCCCGAGTTATTCATATGATTTCCAACTTGTGTAACAATAGTGGGAAGTAAGATTTGAAGTTGTTGAGCGATGATGGCGGCAAAATCAGGGTTTCCGCCAGTGTTGTTGTCATTGTTACCCATGTCACTACCGCCTCCTCTACCTCCACGTCCACCTGTCATTCCACCTCTTGGTGCCGCACCACCTCGGCCAGTACTGCGTGTTACTCTCTTTGGTGCCATTATCTCTGCAAGGGAAAGAACCGTTGAATTCCCAATGTCTATGCTTAGCGTCCTCAAATAAAAATCACGCCACAAATTGGTTCCTAAGGTGTCCACACCGATCTACGTATGCGCGGTCGCATATGTCCACGTGAGTTGTGACGCATTTATAATTATGTTGGCCACCATAATTATAATTGCTTCATTTCACACGTGTACATACCACCAAGCATACATGTCTCGGCGATTGGTGTTACTTAAATAGGTAGCCAGTCTATCATCCGATTCTAAATGGTGAAGGAGGGATTTGGGTAGGTATCTAGGAAGAGTCGCACTTGGTGTATAGGAAATTCCGTTAGGTGCTAAAGTCACTATGAGGTTTAGTCGCCAGCAGTTCCCAAAGTATCCTCAAGAGAACTCCCATCCTCGGGCAAAATCACCAAATCTATCCAGCTTTATAGTAACACTTATTTAGCTCGATCTCGCATCTCATCAAACAAGAACTGTCACGAGATCAAGTTAGATAAGTGCTCATTACTGAGCTCCATATCTTTGATGACCCAACTAGATTTTGGGACTCCCCTATTGGTACAAGGAAACTACGTTATCTAATGAGGTGGTTCTAGAAGAAATACTTAAGAAAACATATGCGCACGAAAAGTGAGTAATGCAATAGGAAACGAAAGGATCGACGTGAGAGCGGTTATAGTCTAGGAACTAAAATGCAACCTAGTTCTCTATAACCAAGGCTCTGATACCAATCTGTCACACCCCCAAAATATCGCAGCGGAACGATAGTGTCATTGGGGTATAACGTCATAGCACAAAGTATGGATACAGAAAACGACCTCTATAATGAGACGTTTTGAAATGATGAATATGGAGTATGAGGAATGACCGGAATTTGAGAATTGTGACAATACCTGATCACAGGCAGTACTTGTACTGATCAACGGGGAACCGTGGGCCATGTACCTCAATTCGACGAAAGTGATCAAAGACACTTTCGTGTGTTTTATTGCTAACTGTTGTTTGCAGGTACATTTGGACGGTTGCAGCTGATCAGAATTGAGGTGTCAATCCAAAGCCGCATGCTCACAGCATCCACACTTAATTGAAGAAATCATGACTGGTGCATATCTACATAACCTGGTTCTGATATTTTTATACTATGCTTCTGCTACGCTGCTGCAAATATCATGAACCAGTAAAGCTTCCGCTACTCTGATGGAAAGATGTCATGATCCTGAAAGTGTGAGCATGTCGGTCCGAAAGTCACAACTTCACATGATGGCAACATAATAAAGGGTGATCCAGAGATTTACTGTGGCTGATGATCTCAAAGAAAGCTCGAAGATCATCAAAGATGTGGATCAGTTCAAAGACCTCCACTGAAAGTACAAATCAAGCGGACTTTGAAGAATCGCTACTAAAGCACAAAGATTGCGGAATTGAAGAATTGAAGTCTACGAGCTCAAGAACAAAGACAAAGATAGAATGCTAGGATGCAAAATGTATTTCATGGGGTGACCTCCCTTAGGGGGAGATTGTTAGGAATTAGAAATTCCATAGTGAAGTGTCGGTCACCCCATATATAATCTAGCATAAGTTAGCTCGTAGACATTACGTTATTTACTAGTTATTTAGTTAGTTATTTAGTTTAGTGCAACACCGTGGAGGACGGACGGGTCTTTACCCACTGTATGCCTGATCCACAGTCCGAAGGAGGACGTTTAGTTTGTAACTATAAATACCCTCTACCTCCCAAGGTAGAGGGTTGGACCTTTCATTCATCTTAATCTAACCTTCTATGTTTTCTTTCAAAATTGAAGGATCGTTAATATTATGTTGTTTGATGATTCGGGTGGTCTAGGACAATGATTAAATAAGAAAGCCATTATAGAAGATGAAGAGAGTTGAGAGGAGGTTCTTGAAAGAGAGTTGCTTATCAAAAGTGAAAGGTTAGATTCAAGAAGCCACACCCCTTCCATGGATGGAAGGGGTATTTATACTTACAAGTTACACGACCTCCTATCGGCCTGTGGATCAGGTATACAGTGGGTAAAGACCCGTCCTTCCTCCACGGTGTTGCACTAAACTAAACTACGCTAATAACTAACTAATAAACTAACAAATAACGTAACAAATGATATGTCTACGAGCTAACTAATGCTAGATAATATTTGGGGTGACCGACACTTCACTATGGAATTTTCTAATTCCTAACAATCTCCCCCTAAGGGAGGTCACCCCATGTTTTACATTTCGAATCCTAGCATTCTATTTCATCTTCAGTCTTGAGCTCGTAGACTTCAATTCTTCAATTCCGCAATCTTTGTGCATAAGCAGTGCAACTTCAAAGCCCGCATAGATTTGTACTTTTAGTGGAGGCCTTTAACTGATCCACATCTTTGATGATCTTCGAGCTTTCTTTGAGATCATCAGCCACAGTAAATCTCTGGATCACCCATTATTGTGTTGCCATCATGTGAAGTTGTGACTTTCGGACCGACATGCTCACACTTTTGAATCATGACATCTTTCCATCAGAGTAGCGGAAGCCTTACTGGTTCATGATATTTTCAGCAGCGAAGCAGAAGCATAGTATAAAAATATCATAACCAGGTTATGTAGATATGCGCCAGTCATGATTTCTTCAAATTAAGTGTGGATGCTGTGAGCATGCGGCTTTGGATTGACTCCTCAATTCTGATCAACTGCAATCGTCGGGGTGTACCTGCATACGACAGTTAGCAATAAAGCGCTCGAAAGTGTCTTTGATCACTTTCGTTGAGTTGAGGTACACGGCCCACGGTTCCCCGTTGATCAGTACAAGTACTGCCTGTGATCAGGTAGGATTCCTAAGAATCTCCTTGACAGGGTTTCGCAGCTGTTCTAGCTGTTCTCAAACCGGAACGTCTCAAAGAAGACAACACGGAGTGAGTGAACCAGCAAATTGAGATTCACTGATTGATGAAAAATGATTTGAAAAACAATCGCGTATTGCTTGAAGAGAGAGTTTTCCAATACGACGAAGGTTATATGAGAAAGATCAATTTTCAATCAAAATACTTTTTGTATTAGAGAATGAGTACACATTCGACGTGCTAGCGAAAAGAAGCGATTCGCACATCGAACGGTTTTTCTAAAAGTATTTTTCAATCAGAGATACTTTTTGAGTTTGAAATGAATACACATTCGACGTGCTAGAGAAAATAAGGTTTGCACATCGAACGGTTTTTCCAAAAGTATTCGTCAATTCCATTCCTGGACCAAGGTTGATTCAAGAATGAATCTCCCCATCGTTTCTATCCAGTTGTCACAAGCTTGATCTTTTGCAAGATTTCATATGTCACCCACCAAGAGCTTGTTTGATGTTGGCTCTAGAGGGATTTCCATCTTCATTGTGAATATTTTTACATATCACTCGGATGTTCTGGCAATACCACAAGGATAATGCGTAGGACTCTTAATATATAATCTTACTTTCCACATTGTGTGAAACAGCAAGTCTTCATTAATTTAGTGTCCTAACGAGATATTGTGGATGATCTCTTGGCTCTAGACTCAATTGTGCATATTTGGTTCCTGTGCCGGAGACTAGGGAGAGGGTCTCCTTCTTCAATATCAACAATCTCTAAGAGAGTCGATAGATAATGTCGGTTCCCCGTGAGAATGAAACAAGCCCTTTTAATAGGAACTTGAGTGGCTTGGAAAGTTTAGTGCAGTGCATCACTGGGTCCATGATGTCTTGTCTTCAATACCAGTGTTACCTTAGTAACCACCAGTAGCATATGTATTGAACCCGGTTACTGCCCTAAGGTTGAATTATTGGAGGGCTATTTCTTTTCACCCTTTTTCACATTCAATTCTTTTTCATTCTTCAACCCCTTCAGTGCTTACCGAGACTTTATAACTAGAACCTTGTTGGGTTTATTCCAGTACTAGCTCTGTCTCAGTCCGCACTCTTCCCATTTCTCATTTTTCTCCTTTTTTCAATATACCTAAGGACTCTACACTATCTAGTGGATTGTCCCTGGGTAGATCCCTCCGGTTCTGGCGGATCGTGGGAACAAATACCTAACCTAACCATCCTTATAACTCCATACATAAAGTAAAATGGTCGGTCTTTTTGGTACAGTTCATTCTTCCTTGAAACCAATTGAAAAATCATTTGGAAAAACAATCAAGGTACTTGTGATACGAGATCAAAGCATTTTGTACCCTAATAGTTTTGATCATTTAGAAAACCTCCCCCTCAACATGTGCGTATGATTTAGAAATTGTTTAGCACAGAAGGCAAGAGGGCTTTGAAATATTTTCTTTGATCACGATTTTCATACGAAAAAGCCATTTGATTTTCTTTGGTAAATTCTCCCCCTCAATATGTGCATAGGATATTTGAAAACATTTTATCACATAGAGGCAAGAGTTAATTTGAAGCACATCCACAATCACAAGAGCCATTAAGAAACCATTTGAAAACACAATCAAGGTACTTTATAAATCACTTTAAAAAGCTTTCGTACCTCGATGGTTTATTTGCTCCCCCTCAATATGTGCTTCAAGATTTGAAAGCGTTTAGCACATATGAGCGAGCAGCGTGCACAATTAAATCAAAACGATCACCTTTTATCAAATTTCATTATTAAATCATAAATTCTCCCCTGATCAAAAATATCAAACCCTTTGAGATTTTGGATCCCAAGTGATTTAATAAGGTTTATAAAACATGGGAGAATATGTGGCCTGGTTTAAATACTCATCATATTTTTGGATAAATCCTCCTTCTCAACATGTGCATTGTGTATTTCAAATCGTTTGGCACATGGAGGCAGGAGTGCCTTTGAAGGACTAAAACCAATTCCATTAAAACAGATTTGATATTTAAATCACGATCTCTCCCAAGATCAAAATTATCAAACCATTTGAGATTTGTGATCCCATCTGATTTAAATCATTTAGAAAATTTTGGGGAAAGACGTGGCAAAATTTAATTTTGAAAAATGACTGAGATGGACCAACTATAGACATTAAAGATTGTTAGTGTCAGGTATGATAGTTTTTAAACGATATTTAAGTAAAATAAAACAATTTCACAATCAAACAAGAAAAGAAAAAATTTCATTTTGTGAAGAAATATCGTTTGAAAATATTTTATTTTAAACCACTCTCCCCCTCAATCGATGACAGAAGTCAATAATTGAGTGACATAGGTTTTGATAAAAAGAAGTCCGGTGATTTTCAAATTTTAGTCCAGTTTATTTTCAAAACAATATTTTTCCATTTTCAAAACAATTTAATCAAATTATTTCAAAATTGTTTTAAAATGAAATCCTGCACAAAGATACGTTAGGTGGTTGAGCTGCTTTTGTTGATGTTGTTGCTGTAGGGCTTGGAAGAAAAACCGTCTGCAAATGCAGCGAGACTTCTTACGTTGCATTTTAATGCCAACTGAGGTCAAATTAAGCTCTGTTTCTTCATTTGCTGATGAAGAAAACCATCTGCTGATGCAGTGAGACCTCTTACGTTGCATTTTTCCATGCCAACTCTCCATAAAAGTCCAATTAAGCTCCGTTTCTTCATTTGTCAACCCAAGATATAGTTACCCTTTCCTTTCGGCATCCAATCATCTTCAATTTTGGGATCCGGATCGGGAACATTCTTTTATACCAATATATCTGCATACGTTAGTGAACACACATACAAATATATGGTGGTTGACATCACCCAAACAATAATCGACTAATAAAAGTCAATGCAACATATCAATCAGATCATATAAATGTATGGGAATATTGTGATCATCAAACTCTAATCATCTAATCCTAGCAATCATATCCTAGGCACCTAGTCCTTCAACATAGGTTAACATCATTTTTAATTAAGCATATTAGGATAATTAAGAAAGCCCGTTAAATGATGTAGATTTGAAAAACATTATCCCCCTCAATCCATGACTCATTTTATGAAAAGTTTAAAAGCGCTGAAGTCATTGATTGAGTTTTCAATTTTACATAAACTCTTAATCTGATTGTTTTTAAAGCAACTCATTTACCACCAATTTTTGAAAACAACAAATATTTTTCTGAAGAATTATAGACGGAAAAACATTTGTGTAGGAACAGCAGTCCTTCGACATACTTTCCTTAAATTGTTTTTAGGATAAGTGCACGAAATATTTGAAAATTTGTTTAGCGCAGCACTTTCCTTTCTTTTGAAGAGCGGGTTGCTATCAGAAATAATAGCAAGCCATAGTTTTAAGCGCGGGTCACAGTCTGAAGTGACTGCAAGCCATAGGTTTATGACATGTTTAGAAAGAAATATTTAAACCTCATGTTCGAACTTCATCTAAAGTCCCGTGCCATTATTGAATGACATTTCTAAGACCGTAGATGTTATCGATACCAGAAGACATGTCTTGAGAAAACATATTTTTGGTATTTTTGAAATTTTTCTGATTTTTATGGGTTTTTGGAGGTTTTATATTTTTCTATTTTCTTTTTGTTGGTTTTATATTTTTGTATTTGGTTTTTCAGATAAATATATACACAGATAGAGTAGATGATATAGTAAAAGAGGATGATGATACGAGTACCGAGATAAGGATATCGAGCAGCACGTCGTAGAAGATAGAATACGTCATCTCTTAAACTTCCACCACCAAAGCATCCGAGGCTCCAGAATAGAATGTAGAACATGAGCCTTAGAGAAAACGAGACTTTGGCAGCTTCCCCCCAAACCGAAAATCCATAAGATGAGCAGATTCGAAGCTCTATTTCAAGCTTGCCTTAGCCAGGTGCACAGAAAAGCACACCACTATCATAAATCCCGCTGCTCCATTTAAGAACAATAATCGAGATTCTCCGTTCGGGGTTATATCATCCAATAGAAGAACAGCAACGTATCATCCCACACATAAATAACTCTTCTCAAATTTCATTCCACTGAAGTCTGACGCAATCCATTCCAAAAGGTCTCAAGAGAACACTTCCCCCGTGTAGTTGAAATGATGCAGTCCGTCTCTTAGTATAATGCTCAAGAACTCTCCCGAATACACTTCATGAGGGGAATAAAAACACCTCCCCATGTTCACATTTTTCTTCCCTGATGATCGTGTATGAAGCTCAAGAACCCGAAGTACACCAATATCCAAGAGCTCTCCCGAATACACATCATGAGGGGAATGAAAACACCTCCCCATGTTCACATTTTTCTTCCCTGATGATCGTGTATGAAGCTCAAGTATCCGAAGTATACCAATACACAAGGAATGAATAACTGATAACATTGAAGAAGCAGGCCAAGTCACTGATTATCTCTGCGGGTGACAATCACTGCGGATGTCAACTCCGGAATAAGTGATTATATATCTGAATCACTGATTAAGCACTCAAGTGAAAACAGCTGAGCATCCCCAATGTACACAATCTCTCTCCCCAATGAATCACACACTTGTGTACCTCTTTTATCTTCTGAAACTTTCTATTACATTACTTCCCCCACGTCGTTGGATTAATAACACAAAAAGCCTTGATGAGTAAAACCTTGAGTTTCTCTGCGGTCATGACATTTGTTTTCCCGGGATATCTTCAATCACTTAGAAGTATTAAGCTCATCAAGTTTACTCGCCATGAGTCAAACCTTGAGTTTCTTTGCGGTAATAACATTTGTCTTCCCGGGATATCTTCAGTTACTTAGAAGTATTAAGTTCATCAAATTTACTCGCTTTGTGTTTAGATGTGTGTCTCCTTGCC
Source organism: Chrysanthemum seticuspe (assembly GCA_019973895.1). Taxonomy (NCBI): domain Eukaryota; kingdom Viridiplantae; phylum Streptophyta; class Magnoliopsida; order Asterales; family Asteraceae; genus Chrysanthemum; species Chrysanthemum seticuspe. Next base: position 232,550,512 of record BPTQ01000006.1, on the reverse strand, counting down.
CCTTTCTGGTTTTGATACTTCAGAATCAGCAACAAATATAAGCCTAAATACTTGAAATCTTTATGAGAAGAACACTTGAACTCTTGTGAGAATCAACTTGCTGAAGACTATCTCAGACTATTTTTATCAACCCTTATGTAGACAATTTGAAGTTACCACTGATGAAGAAAAACCGATATACCCTACTTGAAACTGAAGTCAACTTCCCCACATTTGTATCTTAAGCTTGCACCTAATGATGGAAGAACGGTGTAGAGAATTTATGCTTCAAGCAAATCTCTAAGTACTCACTACCCAAACAAAGTATGAGACATTAACACCTCTTGCGATTATCCACACCGTCATATGCGTGTGACACTGAGTAAAACAAAGTAACTCCTAATAGTGATAGTTAACCAGGTCTTCAACCATCCACCTCGACTGCTGGTAACTAGATAAACCAAGTCTTCAACTCAAATTCTTAAGCCCGAGCAAGTTATCAAATAAGAACACGCCTTTGTGAAAGTCAACTTCAATCTCAAATAAGTGATAAATGATTAACTCCGAAGTAATCAACTTGTGTCAAATGTCCAATACGAGAAATAGTCAATAACAACGTCTCGAGGAGTCACTGCTAAAGAATATGAGCAAGTCTAATTGGGGATTGAATCTGACTTATACCTCTCACCCAATTAGTGCTCTCCCCTAAACCGACAATATGTTTGATAGATGCCCAGATTAAGAATAAGTCTTTAGATCGTTAAATGCAACTCGTCTTTAGTCTTCTAACATGTAGCAGAAAATGTAGAACAGACTGTAGACTCGACCTTCTTCAAGATTGTGCAGTTGGGGAATAGATAGTTAACATCTTCAACTCACACCAAAAAGCATCCCACCAAAAAGCATCCCAATTAACTTACATCTTGCAGATCCCCTTAACTAAAATCTCTCCCAATCAAACAAGAACAGAAAGATGTTCATCAAGGAAATCAGCAATAAGGCCGCAACGAACACACAAGATGGTAACGCCAAACTACCAATCACATCAAACAAGAACAGAGAGATTGTTCGGAATCATCATGTTGATGTATACGTGAAGCATTAACCGGAAGCACTTTGTCGATAAACTCATCAATCCGAGTGAAGATGTCAACCAACGGCTCTTAGAAGAGAAAAACTCCATGTGAAGATGACCCGATAATAAGAAGCTCGGTTCTTACATGAGTTTTGAGCCGTATGACCATTTATATTCTCAAATATCAATCAACAATGCAAAAAATTCACACTTCTTCTCCCCCTCAAGAATTGCATACGGAGATGCCATTCTTGATTAAATAAGTGAAAATCATCCGAATGTTTTATTCACACTTCTCTCCCGCAAAATAAGCACGTGATGTCGCCATCTTCATTATAGTTGAGAAAGTGGTTTCAGAAAACAATCAACAGTAGCCCGGTTCACTTGATGACTGAAGCGCATGGAAAAAGTATGAAGCATGTTGATGAGAATGGTCATAAATAAGAAGATTTCTCTTCTTCTGAAGATAATGCGCACTGAAGCGTACACATTTCTTTTCTTTAGAGAACGAGGCTTGAACTGAAGAATTCAAACGTCATAAGAAGATTTATCTTCTTTCGAAGATAATATGCACTGAAACGTACACATTTCTTTTCTTTGGAGAACGAGGCTTGAACTGTTGTGTTCAAACGTCATAGTGTTGAAGAACGAGGCCTGAACTGATGTGAACAGACGTCATAAATCTCTCTCTTTTCATCTACTCTTGGCAAACTTGTAATCAACCCCATTATCATTCAGTAGGCTATTTGTTGTGACAGCTGATGGAGAAAACCCAATATGATGAATTTGATCCTGAAGTAAACTAACCCGAACTCGTGACTTAAACTTGCACATATGTAACAAAGAGCGGTGCCGATTTCCATTAGCATCTCTAAGTACTCTATATGTACTCTATACTCTTCAACCAACCAACCATCAAGTATAAGACGTACATTACCTCTTGAAAATCCACAATTGAATGTGACACTGAGCACTACAACGTAACTCCTTAAAGTGATAGTTATTTTGTGGTGGTATGAGCCCAATTCCCCCAAGTGGTAAAAGAAAAGGTAAAAGACACCCAACAATAACTAGATTTCCAAGTCTTCGTTTTTAATAATAAGCTCGAACAAGGATCATGAAGAATCTTCATCCAACCATCCCCTGATATCTTCAGATACTAAGTACACTCGCCCGTGATAATTCACTTCAACTTCAAATAAATAATAGTGAATTAACTCTGTTGTCACATCTACTGATTAAAAGCTCAAATCTAGCCTCCTTTGTCGTTTAAAGTGAACTATGATAATGGTTTTCATCCCGACCATGGTTAAAAGCACATAACCCCTTAAAACCATGTAATAACCAAACTGCCATGAAGACAACCCAAACACACACCCAATTAATGAAGTACACCCTTTTATCCCTTCTTCGAAGCAAAAACCGTAGCACCAGCATCAAGTAAGATCCAGAATTACACTTTCTCTTCTCTAAGATGGTTCCATCATTACGGGATTTTACAACTCTAAGGTTTAAACCGAGAAATAGTTTCTTTCGCGGGATTTTACAAAACCAAGAATAAACCGTAAGATAGATCCGGAAATGCACTTTACTAATACCAGGATGTTTCCATTGTCACGGGATTTTACAAGTCTATGATTTAAACCGAGAAATAGGTTCTTTCGCGGGATTTTACAAAATCAAGACAAAACCGTAAACAATGTAAGCTTGAATGTGTTATGACAACCTTGGTTTCAGTGAATATCTGTTTTAAGGGAACATGCAGCGGTTCATCAACGGTTCTTTCACCAACATCATCAACATCATCAACCATCCAATAAATACTCTGGAAAACACATCGTTCACCTATTCTGTCGGCTATTGTTGTGACCACATGGAGAAGTAGACCCAATATACCAAACTTGATCATGAAGTAGAATTCCCCAGATTTGTCACTTAAACTTGTACTAATCCTCGTGAATAAGAAACGGTGTACCCAATGTACAAAACCTCTTGACATTCTCAACTGCGTGAGACACCGAAGTGATAGTTACGTTGTGGGTTAAGCGAAAGAATCACAAACGTAACTAAATAGCCAAGTCTTTATCACCCTCTATAAATGCCCAAACAAGTCATCTTCGCGGAAGGGTAGAAAGAAAGAAGACGAAATAAGAAAGCGCGCCCGAAAAACCTCACTTCAAATCCAAATAAGAAATACCGAACAAACATCCCCGTAATCAACATTTTCAATAAACACTTCAAGCCGTGACACAATATTATTCGTGAAAATGTATACATTAATGTATCAAATTGCATAACCCAACGAGTCTCATCATCAAATCAAATCATACACCAAATCTCATTATCAAATCTCATGATCAAATATTGAGAAGCCCGTCAGACCAATATCCAAACTCAATTCATTACACATCCAATTCAAGCTCGGTCCAATTAGTAGTCCAATATTTTTGAAAAGCCCACCATATCCGTTGTAACCAAGTACAACATTCATTTACTTAAAACATGGCCTACGGACGAAATTAATTCAACTCCTATGATAGCATGATAACTTGTGTGTATAATCATAATTCCCAAATCCAAAGTAGATGTGCGGTCCTTGACATATTCAGCCCTCGTCAAATAATAAATTCTAACGTCTAAACGTCTAGTAGCAATTCCATGCCCGGTCTATGGAACAATATACTACTTGGTCCATGAAAATTATCACTAACACTCGTCCGACCCATGTCCGAGTGAAATATCCAATGTCCACATTCAAAGACTCATCAGAAATACCAACTCACATGAAGCTCATTTAACAAAAATTCAATGCACGAAAATATTATACTCGATCTATTAAGAATCCAGTTTAACCAATTAACACAATTAAACTCCTTTAAATTTCAATATCTGATCCAAGACCATCATGTGGCCCAACCGTAACTTCACCCGGCCCATATAAAATCTGCACAATACACGGCCCATACCAAATAGACGAAATAAGATCCAGTAACACAATAATCATACAACCGAACCCTAATATTTTGGGTATAAAACAGTCCTTATATCTCACTTGCCCTAAAAATACCTTAGTCACAATCCTCAATTTAGTCCGCCTCTCTTCTCTGTAACTATCAAACCCTAATACATCTCACACGAAAATCAGTCCCCTCTCTCCTCCCATAACACCTTCAACGCAGTAAATCAAAAAGCTTCTTATACGAAATCGCTTAAACATTCCGTCCCTTTTAGACTACAACCAATATTATTGTTAATCCAATCATACTCACCACAGGGATGGTTCGAGTGTTATGAAGGCCACATAGATGGCTTCGGTTTAGACATGCTTCAAGGTAGGTTTTAATTAATCCCGTTTAGTTTTCCATTCATATCATTAAGTCTTAAACGAACCAGTGAAGTGATTTAACATAGTTGTTATACTCATTTCACAAAATCGTATATTAACACAAACGTTTTGATCTATGATGGTTTGATTGTTTCGTGTTCCAAGACTCTTGATAGTCTTCGACGTTTCCTATGAGAACCACGAAAGAAATTAACTGAGATCTTGGGTTATTCGTTTTGAGTCTTGAGTCAGATATTGGTTAGATGAAATATAGTGGTATTCGACTGTGTTGGTTTTGAAATAAGACTGATGATGATTTTGTAAGACTGATGATGGTTTAAGACCTGATGTTGATTAGTTTTGTGGTATTTGGTTAAAGTTCAACAGATAGCAACTCGCTTTTGACTTAAGTTGGTATGGGTTTCAAAAAAGGTCTAACCACTTGTATCATCACTACTCGCTTTGACATAAACAGGTCAACACGCATTTTAACCCAACTCGCATTTCTTTTATCAAAACGCATCAATATGCATCTTGTTATCACAACTCGCTTCATGACCATAGTTAACAACTCGCATTAAGTAATGCAAGTAGACAACTCGCTTTAGATTCTGCATACACAACATGCATCATTAGCAACTCGCTTAAAAGCAAGTGCAGATTTTGCATATGCGAGTTAAGTAACTCGCATTATTCATGACCAACTCGCATTCGAAATACAATGAATCAGGACTGAAAGTAGCAGGCTACAACTCGCATCCAAGAATACCACAACTCGCTCAACATTAAAAAATGTTTAACAACTTGCATAGCATGTACAATGAACCTGGACACGATGGCAACACTCATTCAATAATGAGGTAGTACACAACTCGCTTGTATGAAAAACGTCACCAATCACACAACTAGCATTTATGAAAACAAGCAGCAGCAGACCATCAAAAACGTGACCAAGAATAGCACAACTCGCATATATGAAAAACAGCAGCAGCAGACCATTAAAAACGTGACCAAGGATGATTGACCAAATGAAAAACTTAAAACCAAATGAAAACTTAAAACCAGATTGACCATATATTCTCCACATGAAAACTTGTTAAACACAACTGTATGAATCAAACCACACAAACCACATCAAGAAACCATTCGAATCGACCCAAATCAAAACAAACAACAAAACCTTGGCTCTGGTACCAATTGAAGGATCGTGAATATTATGTTGTTTGATGATTCGGGTGGTCTAGGACAATGATTAAATAAGAAAGCCATTATAGAAGATGAAGAGAGTTGAGAGGAGGTTCTTGAAAGAGAGTTGCTTATCAAAAGTGAAAGGTTAGATTCAAGAAGCCACACCCCTTCCATGGATGGAAGGGGTATTTATACTTACAAGTTACACGACCTCCTATCGGCCTGTGGATCAGGTATACAGTGGGTAAAGACCCGTCCTTCCTCCACGGTGTTGCACTAAACTAAACTACGCTAATAACTAACTAATAAACTAACAAATAACGTAACAAATGATATGTCTACGAGCTAACTTATGCTAGATAATATTTGGGGTGACCGACACTTCACTATGGAATTTTCTAATTCCTAACAAACACTCTAAACCATCCTCGGCAACAGTGTAGATAATATTTTGGTTTAGTTAAAGAAGTCGTCTATGTCAGCCAACCTGAAGGATTTGTGAATCAAGAGCATCCTACTCACGTTTATCGTTTGAAGAAGGCTCTTTACGGTTTAAAGCAAGCTCCAAGGGCATGGTATGATACACTGTCAAAGTTTCTTCTATCTACCGGATTTAGCAAAGGAGCAGTTGATCCAACATTGTTCACCAGGAAGTCAGGCAAACATTTAATTCATGTTCAAATTTATGTTGATGATATCATCTTTGCCTCGACTGACCCCAATGAGTGTGACCGTTTTTCTAATGAAATGAGTTCAAAATTTCAAATGTCAATGATGGGACAAATGTCATTTTTCTTGGGATTACAAATTTCACAAAGTCCCGGAGGCATTTTCATAAATCAATCTAAATATGCAACTGAGATCTTAAAGAAATTTGGATTTGATTCTAGTGACCCTGTTGAGACTCCCATGATTGATCGAACCAAACTAGATGAGGACCACTCAGGGATCTTGATTGACCAAATGAAATATCGTAGTATGATTGGATCCCTGATGTACCTCACTACTAGTAGACCAGACATCTTGTTCGCTGTTTGCATGTGTGCTAGATACCAGGCTAAGCCTACTAAAAGGCACCTTGAAGCGGTTAAACGGGTCTTTCGGTATCTCCAAGGAACCATCAATATGGGTCTTTGGTACCCGAAGGACACCGGTATGTCACTAACAGCCTATGCAGATAGTGATCATGCAGGGTGTCAAGATACTCGTCGAAGTACATCTGGAGGTGCTCAGTTTTTGGGTGATAAGCTTGTGAGCTGGTCTTCAAAGAAGCAAATGAGTACTTCTATTTCCTCTACAGAGGCTGAATACATAGCCATGTCATCCTGTTGTGCTCAAATCTTATGGATGAGATCTCAATTATCTGACTATGGCTTTGAATTCAACAAAATCCCTCTGTACTGTGATAATAAAAGTGCTATTTCTCTCTCATGCAACAACGTTCAACACTCAAGAGCAAAGCATATCGACATTCGACATCATTTCATCAGGGAACAAGTGGAAAAAGGTGTGGTAGAACTCTATTTTGTGAGGTATGAATATCAGTTAGCAGACATCTTCACCAAAGCTCTTCCAAGAGAACGTTTTGAGTTTATTCTTCCACGTCTAGGCTTGAAAAGCCTTCAACCAGAAACACTCAAACGTCTTCAGGAGGAAGACGAGGAGTAAAGGTCTATGCTCATCTATCTCTTGTATATATCTATTCGAAAAACAAAATACAAAATTATAAAATCCTCAAAAATCAAATAGAAAATATATAACCTTCAAAATCCATAAAAATCTGAAAAATTCGAAAATTCTTCAAAAAAAAAAATAAAATAAAATAAAAATAAAAAAAAATTGTCAATTTGTTATGTTTTTCTCGGTTCGATAATATCTACGGTCTTTGTGCTGTCATTAAAATAATGACACGGGACTTTAGATGTTGTTCGAATTCTTAAAAAAAATCAAAAAATCAAAAAATATTTTTGGGAGAAAGAGAAACAATGGTTTATTGTCATTTCAGGCAGTAACCCGCTTTTCAAAGAAAGAACAGAGCCATGCTTTTTCATGTTTTTCAAGATTTGAGAATTTGTTTGAACATTCATCAAAAGCCTTCTTATCAACCAAATTCCATGCTCTGATTCTATTAACATGTTATCTGCTGAAAACAAATTAACTAAAAAACTAAAAAAAATTCTTAAGCTTGTTGTAGATTTCAGGGCACAGTAATAAAATTACTGTCGTGTTTCTGGCATCTATAATAGCTTGGCTCTTTTTGTATTGTTTAACTGTTAAAAAAAAATAAAAATAAAATAAAATAAAAAAAAAAACT
>BPTQ01000006.1:232523582-232536470 GCA_019973895.1 Chrysanthemum seticuspe | reverse complement strand
AAAGTTCCTTCTTACTTGACATGGTTTTTCTGACTGGTAGAATGAAATACATACCTCAATATTCCTACCAATCCAATCCATAAACAAGGGTGCTAGGCGGTTTTGGCCTCCCTAGATGGGTCCCTGTTAGGTGATCTATCACATCTCAGGAATCCATATAACTTTTTTCCTCTTTTTACTCTTTACCCTTCTCACGCCTGACTCTGTCTCGATCATGACCTTATTTGGGTTTTTCCAAGATCATTACTTCAGAGCCATTCGTGACTTCCCCAACTTCTTACTTTTTCTTTACTTACTCTTTTACCACTTTTCTTTATCGGGAGGTAGTTAAGTTGGAATCCCGTCTTTGGCCCAAGTTATGTATACGATGACCAACAATGATTCCATTGTGACCAGTGTAGTGCGTCACTGGGTCCATGACGTCTTGTCTTCAATACCAGTGTTACCTTAGTAACAACCAGTAGCATATGTATTGAACCCGGTTTCTGCCCTAAGGTTGAATTGATGGAGGGCTATTTCTTTTCACCATTTTCTCATTCATTTCTTTTTCATTCTTCAACCCCTTCAGTGCTTACCGAGACTTCATTACTAGAACCTTTTTGGGTTTATTCCAGTACTAGCTCTGTCTCAGTCCGCACTCTTCCCATTTCTCATTTTTCTCCTTTTTTCAATATACCTAAGGACTCTACACTATCTAGTGGATTGTCCCTGGGTAGATCCCTCCGGTTTTGGCGGATCGTGGGAACAAATACCTAACCTAACCATCCTTATAACTCCATACATAAAGTAAGATGGTCAGTCTTTTTGGTACAGTTCATTCTTCCTTGAAACCAATTGAAAAATCATTTGGAAAAACAATCAAGGTACTTGTGATACGAGATCAGAGCATTTTGTACCCTAATAGTTTTGATCATTTAGAAAACCTCCCCCTCAACATGTGCGTATGATTTAGAAATTGTTTAGCACAAGGAGGCAAGAGGACTTTGAAATATTTTCTTTGATCACAATTTTCATACGAAAAAGCCATTTGATTTTCATGGTAAAATTCTCCCCCTCAATATGTGCATAGGATTTTTGAAATCATTTTTATCACATAGAGGCAAGAGTTAATTTGAAGCACATCCACAATCACAAGCGCCATTAAGAAACTATTTTAAAACTCAATCAAGGTACTTTATGTTAACACATAAAAGCATTTGCACCTCGATAGTTTATTATCTTTAAAAATGCTCCCCCTCAATATATGCTTCGAGATTCGAAAGCGTTTAGCACATACGAGAGAGCAGCCTGCACAATTAAATCAAAATGATCACCTTTTATCAAATTTCATTATTAAATCACAAATTCTCCCCCGATAAAAAATAGCAAACCCTTTGAGATTTTGGATCCCAAGTGATTTAATACGGTTTAGAAAACATGGGAGAATATGTGGCCTGGTTTAAATACTCATCATATTTTTGGGTAACTCCTCCTCCTCAACATGTGCATTGTGTATGAAATTGTTTGGCACATGGAGGCAGGAGTGCCTTTAAAGGACTAAAACCAATTCCATTTAAAACAGATTTGAGATTTAAATCACGATCTCTACCCCGATCAGAAATATCAAACCGTTTGAGATTTTTGATCCCAACTGATTTAAATCATTTAGAAAAATTTGGGAAAAGACGTGGTAAGATTTAATTTTTGAAAAATGACAGATAAGGACCATTTTAAGACATTAAAGATTGTTAGTGTCAGGTATGATAGTTTTTAAGAGATCTTTTAAGTAAAACAAAACAATTTCACAATCAAACAAGAACAGAAAAAATTTCATTTTGAAAGACCTTGATTCTAAAGAAAAAATCATACCAAGACATAACATTAAATCTTTAGATCACCACTTATATTGTACAAGACGGAACTTTTGTGAAGAAACATCGTTTGAAAATATTTTATTTTAAATCACTCTCCCCCTCAATCCATGACAGAAGTCAATAATTGAGTGACTTAGGTTTTGATAACATGAAGTCCGGTGATTTTCAAAAATTAGTTCAATATATTTTTCAAAACAATATTTTCCATTTTCAAAACAATTTAATCAAATTATTCAAAATTGTTTAAAAATGGTATCCTGCACAAAGATACGTTAGGTGGTTGAGAAGCTTCTGTTGTTGTTGTTGTTGTAGGGTTTGGAAGAAAAACCGTCTGCAGATGCAGTGAGACTTCTTCTTACGTTACATTTTGAATGCCAACTGAGGTCAAATTAAGCTCTGTTTCTTCAATCACTTAGAAGAAAACCATCTGCTGATGCAGTGAGACCTCTTACGTTGCATTTATGCCAACTCTCCATAGAAGTCCAATTAAGCTCCGTTTCTTCATTTGTCAACCCAAGATATAGTTACCCTTTCCTTTTGGCATCCAATCATCTTCAATTGTGGGATCCGGATCGGGAACATTCTTATAACCAATATACCTGCATACGTTAGTGAACACATATACCGATATATGGTGGTCGACATCACCCAAACAGCAATCGACTAATAAGAGTCAATGCAACATATCAATCAGATCATTTAAATGTATGGGAAAAATGTGTTCATCAAACTCTAATTATCTAATCCTAGCAATCATATCCTTGGCACCTAGTCCTTCAACATATGTTAACATCATTTTTAATTAAGCATATTAGGATAATTAAGAAAGCTCGTTAGAAGATATAGATTTGAAAACATTCTCCCCCTCAACCAATAACTCATTTTATAAAGGAATTTAAAAGTGCTGAAGTCATTGATTGAGTTTCCAAATTTTATAAAAACTCTGAATCTGATTGATTTTAAGCAACTCATTTTCCACCATTTTTGAAAACACAACAAATATTTTTCTGAAGAATTTTAGACGGAAAAACATTTGTGTAGGAACAACAGTCTTTTTGACGACATGCTTTCCTTGTTTTGATTTTAGGATAAGTGCACGAATTTTGAAAAATGGTTTAGCGCAGCACTTTCCTTTCTTGAAGAACGGGTTGCTATCTGAAATAATAGCAAGCCATAGTTTTAAGCATGGGTTACAGTCTGAAATAACTGCAAACCATAATTTGAAGCCCGGGTTACAGTCTGAAATAACTGTAAGCCAATTTTTGAAGCCCGGGTTACAGTCTGAAATAACTGTAAGCCATATTTAGAGACATGTTTAGAAAAGAATATTTACACCTCCTGCTCGAACTTCATCTATGGTCCCGTGCCATTATTGAATGACATTTCTAAGACCATAGATGTTATCGATACCAGAAGACATGTCATGAGAAAACAACATTTTTGGTATTTTTCAATTTTTTTGATTTTTATGGGTTTTTGTTGGTTTTATATTTTTCTATTTTCTTTTTCTTGGTTTTATATTTTTGTATTTTGGTTTTTGATAAATATTTACAAAGATAGAGTAGATGATATAGTAAAAGAAGATGATGATACGAGTACCGAGATAAGGATATCGAACAGCCCCGTTGTAGAAGATAGAAGTCATCATCTCTTAAACATTCACCACCAAAGCTTCCAGGGCTCTTGAATCGAAGAAAGAAATTGAACCATCTGAAAGTGAGACTTTGGCAGCTTCCACCCAAACCGAAAATCCTTATGTTGAGCAGATTCGAAGCTCTTCAAGCTTGCTTTAGCCAGGTGCACAAAGAAGCACACCATTATCATAAACCCAGCTGCTCCTTTTAAGAATAATCACCGTGATTCTTCGTTCGAGGTTATATCATCCAATAGAAGAACAACAACGTATCATCCCACACATAAATAACTCTTCTCAAATTTCATTCCACTGAAGTCCGACGCAATCCATTCCAAAAGGTGTCAAGAGAACACTTCCCCCGTGTAGTTGAAATGATGCTGTCCGTCTCTTAGTATAATGCTCAAGAACTCTCCCGAATACACGTCATGAGGGGAATGAAGAACACCTTCCCATGTTCACATTTTTCTTCCCTGATGAACGTGTATGAAGCTCAAGAACCCGAAGTACACCAATACCCAAAAGCTCTCCCGAATACACATCATGAGGGGAATGAAAACACCTTCCCATGTTCACATTTTTCTTCCCTGATGATCGTGTATGAAGCTCAAGAATCCGAAGTACACACATTCCCACCAAAAGGGTAACTGATAACACCTCCCTCATGTTACACATTTATCTCCCCTGAATATGTCGCACTTGTGTACCTCTTTTATCTTCAGAAACTTTCTTTTACATCACTTCCCCCACGTCGTTGGAATACTAACACAAAAAGCCTTGATGAGTAAAACCTTGAGTTTCTCTGCGGTCATGACATTTGTTTTCCCGGGATATCTTCAATCACTTAGAAGTATTAAGCTCATCAAGTTTACTCGCCATGAGTCAAACCTTGAGTTTCTCTGCGGTAATAACATTTGTCTTCCCGGGATATCTTCAGTTACTTAGAAGTATTAAGTTCATCAAGTTTACTCGCTTTGTGTTTAGATGTGTGTCTCCTTGCCCCTTTCTGGTTTTGATACTTCAGAATCAGCAACAAATATAAGCCCAAATACTTGAAATCTTTATGAGAAGAACACTTGAACTCTTGTGAGAATCAACTTGCTGAAGACTCTCTCTGACTATTTTTATCAACCCTTATGTAGACAATTTGAAGTGACCACTGATGAAGAAAAACCGATATACCCTACTTGAAACTGAAGTCAACTTCCCCACATTTGTATCTTAAGCTTGCACCTAATGATGGAAGAACGGTGTAGAGAATTTATGCTTCAAGCAATTCTCTAAGTACTCACTACCCAAACAAAGTATGAGACATTAACACCTCTTGCGATTATCCACACCGTCATATGCGTGTGACACTGAGTAAAACAAAGTAACTCCTAATAGTGATAGTTAACCAGGTCTTCAACCATCCACCTCGACTGCTGGTAACTAGATAAACCAAGTCTTCAACTCAAATTATTAAGCCCGAGCAAGTTATCAAATAAGAACACGCCTTTGTGAAAGTCAACTTCAATTTCAAATAAGTGATAAATGATTAACTCCGAAGTAATCAACTTGTGTCAAATGTCCAATACGTGAAATAGTCAATAACAACGTCTCGAGGAGTCACTGCTAAAGAATGTGAGCAAGTCTAATTGGGGATTGAATCTGAATTATAACTGTCTCCCAATTAGTGCTCTCCCCTAAACCAACAATCTATTCGATAAAAGCCCGGAATATGAAGAAGTCTTTGGATAATCAAATGCAACTCGTCTTTAGTCTTCTAACATGTAGCAGAAAATGTAGAACAGACTGTAGACTCGACCTTCTTCAAGATTGTCCGAATGGGCAATAGATAGTTAACATCTTCAACTTCACCAAAACACAAGAACATCACCAAAAAGCATCCCAGTTAACTTACATCTTGCAAATCCCCTTAATTAAGATCCCTCCCAATCAAACAAGAACAGAAAGATGTTCATCAAGAAAATCAGCAATCAGCCCGCAGCGAACACACGAAATAGTAACACCAAGCAAACAATCACATCAAACAAGAACAGAAGGTTGTTCGGAATCATCATGTTGATGTGCACGTGAAGCATTAACCGGAAGCACTTTGTCAATAAACTCATATCAGCTTGTGAAGATGTCAACTAACGGCTCTTTGAAGAAAAACTCCATGTAAGGATGATCCGATAAGAAGAAGCTCGGTACTTACATGAGTTAGGAGCCGTATGACCACATATTCTCATAAATCAATCAACCATGCAGAATTATCATACTTCTTCTCCCCCTCAAGAATTGCATACGGAGATGCCATTCTTGATTAAATAAGTGAAAATCATCCGAATGTTCTATTCACACTTCTCTCCCGCAAAATCAGCACATGATGTCGCCATCTTCATTATAATCGAGCAAATGGAATGAGAAAAACAATCAGTGGTAGCCCGGTTCACTTGATGACTGAAGCGCATGGAAAAAGTATGAAGCATGTTGATGAGAATGGTCATAATAGAGAAGATTTCTCTTCTTCAGAAGATAATGCGCACTGAAACGTACACATTTCTTTTCTTTGGAGAACGAGGCATGAACTGTTGTGTTCATACGTCATTATATCTCTCTTTTCATCATCTCTTGGCAAAACTTGTAATCAATCACCATTATCATTCAGTAGGCTCTTTGTAGTAACAGCTGATGGAGAAAACCCAATATGATGAATTTGACCCTGAAGTAAAACAACCCGAACTCGTGACTTAAACTTGCACATATGTAACAAAGAGCGGTGCCGATTTCCATTAGCATCTCTAAGTACTCTCTATGTACTCTATACTCTTCAACCAACCAACCATCAAGTATAAGACGTACATTACCTCTTGAAAATCCACAATTGAATGTGACACTACGCACTACAACGTAACTCCTTAAAGTGATAGTTATTTTGTGGTGGTATGAGCCCAATTCCCCCAAGTGGTAAAAGAAAAGGTAAAAGACACCCAACAATAACTAGATTTCCAAGTCTTCATTTTTGATAATAAGCTCGAACAAGGATCATGAAGAATCTTCATCCATCCATCCCCGATACCTTCAGATACTAACTACACTCGCCAGTGATATTTCACTTCAACCTCAAATAAATAATACTGAATTAACGCCGTTGTCACATATTTTGGTTAACTGCTCAATTCTAGCCTCCTTTGACATTTTAAGTGAACTATGATAATGGTTTCATCCCGACCATGGTTAAAAGCACATAACCCCGTAAAACCATGTAATAACCAAACTGCCATGACGAATATCCAAACACACATCCAATTCATGAAGTACACCCTTTTATCCCTTCTTCGAAGTAGAAACCATAGCACTAGCATCAGAAAGGATCCCGACCTACACTTTCCTTTCTCCAGGATGGTTCCATCATCACGGGATTTTACAATTCTATGGTTTCAACCGAGAAATAGTTTCTTTCGTGGGATTTTACAAAACCAAGAATAAACCGTAAGATAGATCCGGAAATGCTCATTACTTTAACCAGGATGTTTTCATTGTCACGGGATTTTACAAGTCTATGATTTAAACCGAGAAATAGGCTCTTTCGCGGGATTTTACAAAATCAAGACAAAACCGTAAACAATGTCAGCTTGAATGAGTTATGACAACCTTGGTTTCGGTGAATATCTGTTTTAGGGGAAAATGCAGTGGTTCGTCAACGGTTCATTATCCAACATCAACAACATCAACAACCATCCAATTAACAGTTTGGTAAACACATCATTCACGCAATCTGTCGGCTATTGTAGTGACCACATGGAGAAGTAAACCCGATATACCAAACTTGATCATGAAGTAGAATTCCCCAGATTTGTTACTTAACCTTGTACTAATTCTTGTGAAGAAGAAACGGTGTACCCAATGTACAAAACCTCTTGACATAACTTCAACTGCGAGAGACACTGAAGTGATAGTTACGTTGTGGGTTAAGCGAGAAAGAATCACAAACGAAACTAAATAGTCAAGTCTTTATCACACTCTATAAATGCCCAAACAAGTCATCTTCGAGGAAGGGTAGAAAGAAAGAAGACGAAATAAGCAAACGCGCCCGAAAAAATCTCACTTCACATTCATATAAGAAATATCGTGTAAACAATCCCGTAGTCAACCTTGATCACATATCAATTCAAGCCGTGATAAAGTATATTCCGTGAAAATGTATAAGCCAAAGTATCAACCCGTATCACAACAAATCACATCATCTCATCTGATCACATCATCAAATCTCATTATCACATGTCTCATACAAAAGCCCAAATCTTGAACATTAATCGAGGCCCGGTTCATGAAAATTAATTATCATCCCATGAAGCAATGATACATCCAATTCAAAACATAATCACAAGATATCCTTGAAAAATTACCCCATGATTCCAAAGCAACATCAAAAGTATGTCACGAAGATTTAAGCCTTGTATACCAATTTCTCAACTCGAATACTATTTTAGCATAATAAATCATTCAGTCCAATAAATTCATTCAGCATGTCGGTTCAATAAATCACTCAAAGTAGCAGAATACCGAGGCCCATTTATCATTAGTATACCACACGGTGGGTGCCACCAATAAATCATTCGGCCCAACAAATCACGCATACTTAATACTGAGGCCCATAAAACTTATACATGGTCAAACCACACTTACCCTAATACATCGGGTATTAATACTCACATATCACTCCACCAAACCATAATAACCCTGACCACACTCAATTATATCCGCCTCTCTCTTCATATCTGCTACTCTCTCAAAAAAAAAATCCTAATATTCGAAAATCAATCACAAAATCAAACGCATCCCTTAATCACCAATAATCAATAAACTTCCTACCCTAAAAAATCTCCTCTCTTGTGCTATACGCCCCATCTTCCTTTACATGAAGACATATGTCAGCATTATCTTCATAAGATGGCGAGATGTACTCAAAGTCATGAAAAAGTATTACCTGTTGATATATCAAAGGAATTCCCTGGTTTTGCATGCCTCCTTGGTAATTTACTAGAAGCAGTTGCAGTTGCTTTGGCTCAGCCTTCATGTCCATATGAAATGGTAAGGAAGTCTTACTACTTTCAAAGTGCAGTATACCTTTCTCTCTTTACTTGTAATAAAGCCGTTTTGTCTTTGCTTTTTATTAACCGTACTGTCTGTTAATAGTGTTTATACTTCTCAATTGCTACTTTTTTCTAAATGAGCTTTGCTGTAAAAATATCTTTTGGGAAGTGTATCGAGTATCTCTAATGACCATGGAATGTCACCTAGCGGTGTGTTCTATGTGCTTGATGCCCCTATTATTATCTACTTCATATGCTAGTAATAAAACATAATTAATTTTAGACAGTTATAAAAATCCATTGAGTACTACTTATACTGGTTCAAGTACTGACTGACAATGTTTTTTTCCTCACTAAAGCCATGTTCATTAAATATAAGAATGAAGAATGAACAACTTACTAGGCTCATTTGTGAATTCACTGCCACATGGTAAAAAATGTTATCATATTGGAGTAAACAAACAACTACATGATTGTAAACTGTGCAATTAACCAAAATAATTTAAATTGACTATAAATGAACATATAAAGAAAAAAATTACGACTTGGTCGTTTTCACCTCCTTTATGTCGAGCCCTATTTTTCTTTGAGTTCACTTAATATTTTTCTTCGTTTTCATCTTCGAGATGGTCTGATACTTAATTTGGTAGAATCTGGAGGTTATTTTTTTGGAAAGAATAACAATTTGATTGAATTACAAAACCGTTGTACTTAAGGCAACCATCTGACCAGTTCAAATGGTAGGTTTTTCCAATGATGCTTAGCTTAACATCAATGATTAAACATACATCTTTTTAATGATTAAAAAAATAGTTACTTCTTGGTATACTACGTATTCTTATGGAAGTCCAAACTTATTATGATTATGGCAGTTGATTCTTATTGCTTATTGAGAACATTGATTACTTGTTTACAAAGTAAGTATAATGCTTCCCATTATTTTCTTTCCTTGTTCAGGCTGTAGACTTTGCTACTGTTGCAACATTATTGCTGGAGGAACTTCCCCCCATCCAAACATCAAATACCGTAAATAGAGAAGAAAGTATGTTTTCTGAATTCAGTTAGATACCTTTTGCAACTTTATTTCACTTTTCCTTTTCCCATGTTCCTTACCATCTATGTCACATGATTATTGAAATTATGCTTTTGGTTTCAAAATGTCAATCTATTACAGATTCAGTAATGGGTGATGACGATATGGTTATTGACGATGGACCATCGTCAGTACTTCTCAGTAAGGAATTGGAAAAGCAAATCTCACAAGCTATAGATCCACGCTTCCTTCTTCAACTGGTATGTTCTTAGGACATACAATACCAGATGAGGCAATTTCAAATCATATGATGCAAACAGGTCAATTAGGGCTGTATTTTGCTGTTGACACAAGCAGGTAAAATAGTTTTATCGGGTAACGTAAGAACCTATGAAAATGTAAAGGTGAAATTACGCAAATACAAAAACGTTGCAAGTCCTTTTAATAAAAGGAGATTGTATTCTTGTTTTGGCATCATATTTAATTAATTTACTGTGTAATTATAAGAAATGGAGTAAAAAGTGTTGACGGCTTGACACACCTGACCCAGTGACCCGTGCAAAACTATTACTGGTTTCGAGTCTTTTGCATGAACCCTTGTTGACCTGTTACACAACTTGCCCAATTTTGCCACATCTCACCATAAGTAGTGCATGGATTTATGTATCAACTAAGTCTTTCTAATTGCCAAACAGACAAATGTTCTTTTTGGAGGCTCTTCGCTTGTTACTGGTTCAAGCAAAGATAAAGTTAACGCTAATGAAGCAGCAGCTGTTGGCGCAGCTTGTTCTTTTCTTCATGTGACATTTACCATTTTGCCTCTTGAGCGTATCATGACAGTTTTAGCTTATAGAACTGAGTTAGTATCTGTTCTCTGGAATTTCATGAAGCGATGCCATGAGAATCAAAATTGGTCTTGCTTGTCTACTGTATCATCGTATCTGCCGGCCGATTCATTTGGTTGGCTTCTGCCTTTGGCAGTTTTCTGCCCTGTTTACAAGTATGCATCTTCCTTTAGATTTTTACATTTGTGCAAGTTAACCTATTCTTAAGCTCAAAATACCTATTTTTGAATATCAGGCACATGCTTATGATTGTTGACAATGAAGAGTTCTATGAGCAGGAAAAGCCGTTGTCATTAAATGACATCAGATTATTAATTGTTATCCTGAGACAGGTACCCTTTGTTACCATTCGAATAGATCGAAGCAGGTTATGTTATATATCTTAAGGGTAAAACATGTCAATCTGAAATTTACAGTAAAAGGAAGTGGGTCAACATGGGGCAGGAAGTTGCTTCAAGTGTCTTTTTAATGCATAAAATCTCTTTAATTGATTATTTATTGAACTGATTTATATGTAGTTACACTCTTTTTTTGACCCGATATGGTATCTATACTTTGTTTTGGTAGGCTACATTGTTAATATAGGCGGTGCGTTGCTTTTCCAACAAAAATAAATAAATATAGGCGGTGCTTTACCAGCCGAAACAAGTTAAACTTGATGAGTGTCATATATATATATATTGTGAATTTATGTGCTCATTTGGAGTCAAAGTGCTTACATGGATTTAATATATATGGTTCTAGAAAATGCTAACAATTTACAAACACACCCAATTTACAAGATATTGTTTTAATGTTTGATTTTATTTCCAGATACACCCAATTTACAAGCTTTAACTTGTTTGGGTATCTATGTGGCATTATTTGAAGATGTGGTAACCTATGTGGATGTCACGTCAGAAATTTGACTTGTTCAACTAGTTACAATTTACCAATGCAGCCCATCAATCGTAGTTATAAATACCAAATCGGGCCAAATAAAGAATAATGACCAAAATCAATTAAAGCAAGCTTCTTTTATGGCATTAACCTTTAAAAGCTAAACAAAATAAAAGGTTACAGACAAAGAGTGTTTTAGGACATCCCAACCTGTTTCTAGTAATTCCAAAAAGATTATCCTTATTGACCTAAACCAATTCTGAATTATTCAAAGCCACCAGTCCCGCCCTTTTTGACACGTTTCCCAAATGTTATGCATGCAACTTATAATGGTTTCTTGGTTCTTTGTGTAGGCTTTGTGGCAGATCCTTTGGTTAAATCCTGTGGCACCAATGAAGTTTACTACAAACACTCTTTCCTTAAAGAAGTATCATGTAGAATTTATTCAGTATAGGGTCAGCGTTGTTGCTTCAGAACTTCTTTCCCAGGTATTGCATTGCATTGCATATTGTAGTTTGACCACAATTGTGAAAATTGTGAGGTAAATTATTACCTGTTATAATTTGTGATCTATGAAATTAATAATTTCAGTTGCAAGATTGGAATAATAGAAGGCAGTTTGCACACCCAAGTAACTTCCATGCTGATGGTGTTAATGATCACTTCATTTCTCAGGTAATATCTGTATACTTGCTTCACCAATTAATTATTGTAAATTCGAGAACCTGCTTTAAGGATAATATTCCTGTACAGGCTATGGTTGAGAACACAAGGGCATATGACATACTGAAACAAGCTCCCTTCTTGGTGCCATTTACAAGCAGAGTTAAAATATTCACTGTGAGTGTCAGATACTCTATATTACGCAAAAAGGCTAGCAGATGAATTTAGTCATATATGTTACTAACACACACTTCAATTTAACTGTGCAGTCACAGCTTGCTGCGATCAAGGATAGACCTGGGTCTCATTCCCTGTTTAACCGAAGCAGTTTTAAGATAAGGCGAGACCGTATACTTGAAGATGCTTTTAATCAGTTGAGCACATTACCAGAAGAGGATCTACGTGGAGTGGTATAATTATATTACATATGCTTTGAAGCTTAAAGTGTTGCCCATCAAATTGTTTCTTTTATTTAACTGATGGGTGGAAAGATGGGCGGGTTGGGAACTGGCCGAAATGAGTTCAGTTCCGGTTGAATTGTTGAAGTGGGCCTTTTCTAGTACAGGTTGAATCAGTCTGAGTTGGATTTGTTTGACTCGCAAACGCTTATTGTTCATGCTAACTCCTTTATAAACAACAACACCTAATTATTATAACTAAAACAATATTATCAGAATATAAGCCTAAAATTGGAATTAACGATCTAGAGGGTGTATGCACTAAAAAAACTTTAGGTTAATTTCAGCCGATTTGACCATTGCCCTTTCAGGACCTTTAGTCATTCATTTTTAATCGGGTATTTAACCCCTCTGACCTGTTTTACACAACTAAATTGGACCCATTTATTACTACATGGGTTGAAGTTGCCATATCTTGTTTTGCTTTGATCAAGTTATGGACA
>BPTQ01000006.1:232500446-232512572 GCA_019973895.1 Chrysanthemum seticuspe | reverse complement strand
GTGAATTAAACTTCTTTAGTACTGACCACGTATAGATGTATTGGACCGAGACTATAAAATAAGATACAAGGACGATGCGACGACGCTTATAGTACTCGGTCATTTCGAAGGCGATGAGACTACCTTTCTACAGTACCAAGTTTTCACACTCGTACAGCCAGGCTTTCAGTGTTGAAGTGTACTACCGTTGTGTTATTTCCCACTAGGTCTCTAAATGACACCGACTACTAGAGTTTCTTTCGAGCTTCTAGTAGTTTCTACACCTAGTCAAGTTTCTGGAGGTGACTTTCATGTTTAGTAAGCCTGAAACTTCAACGTGATGAATTCGTGTTTCTAACGCCTTAACTTCTTAACTTCAACCATAGTTTCTTAACTTCAGATGCTCGAGTTCTTGTTTCAGTTCTTATCTTACGATCCTAAGTTTTAACTAATAAAACAGTAAATAACGTAACTAACGATTTGTCTACGAGCTAACTTATGCTAGATAACACTTGGGGTGACCGACTCTTTACTATGGAATTTTCTAATTCCTAACAATCTCCCCCTAAGGGAGGTCACCCCATGTTTTACATTTTGAATCCTAGCATTCTATTCTTGACTTTGTTCTTGAGCTCGTAGACTTCAATTCTTTGATACCAACTTCAATTCTTCAATTCCGCAATCTTTGTGCTTAAGTAGTGCAACTTCAAAGTCCGAATGATTTGTACTTTCAGTGGAGGTCTTTGAACTGATCCACATCTTTGATGATCTTCGAGCTTTCTTTGAGATCATCAGCCACAGTAAATCTCTGGATCACCCTTTATTGTGTTGCCATCATGTGAAGTTGTGACTTTCGGACCGACATGCTCACACTTTTGAACCATGACATCTTTCCATCAGAGTAGCGGAAGCTTTACTGGCTCATGATATTCGCAGCAGCGTAGCAGGAACATAGAATAAAATATCAGAGCCAGGTTATGTAGATATGCACCAGTCATGATTTCTTCAAATTAAGTGTGGATGTTGTGAGCATGCGGCTTTGGATTGACCGCTCAATTCTGATCAGCTGCAACCGTCCAAATGTACCTGCAAACAACAGTTAGCAATAAAACACACGAAAGTGTCTTTGATCACTTTCGTCGAATTAAGGTACACGGCCCACGGTTCCCCGTTGATCAGTACAAGTACTGCCTGTGAACAGGTAGGATTCCTAAGAATCTCCTTGACAGGGTTTCGCAGTTGTTCTAGCTGTTCTCAAACTGGAACGTCTCAAAGAAGACAACACGGAGTGAGTGAACCAGCAAATTGAGGTTCACTGATTGATGAAAAATGATTTGAAAAACAATCGCGTATTGCTTGAAGAAAGAGTTTTGCAATACGACGAAGGTTTTATGAGAAAGATCAATTTTCAATCAAAATACTTTTTGTATTTAAAAAAGTACACATTCTACGTGCTAGGGAAATGAAGATTTGCACATCGAACGGTTTTTCCAAAAGTATTTTTTCAATCAGAGATACTTTTAGTGTTTTGAAAACATAAGTACACATTCGATGTGCTAGAGAAAAGAAGATTTGCACATCGAACGGTTTTTCCAAAAGTATTCATCAATTCCATTCCTGGACCAAGGTTGATTCAAGAATGAATCTCCCCATCGTTTCTATCCAGTTGTCACAAGCTTGATCTTACGAGAAGATCTCACATGTCACCCACCAAGAGCTTGTTTGATGTTGGCTCTAGAAGGATTTCCATCTTCATCGTGAATACTTTCATATCACTCGGATGTTCTGGCAATACCACAAGGATAATGCGTAGGACTCTAAATATATACTTACTTTCCACATTGTGTGAAACAGCAAGTCTTCATTAATTTTTGTGTCCTAACGAGATATTGTGGATGATTTCTTGGCTCTAGACTCAATTGTGCATATTTGGTTCCTGTGCCGGAGACTAGGGAGAGAGTCTCCTTCTTCAATATCAACAATCTCTAAGAGAAATTCGATAGATAATGTTGGTTCCCCGTGAGAATGAAACAAGCCCTTTTAAGAGGAACTTGAGTGGTTTGGGAAGTTGTAGTGCAGTGCGTCACTGGGTCCATGACATCTTGTCTTCAATACCAGTGTTACCTTAGTAACAACCAGTAGCATATGTATTGAACCCGGTTTCTGCCCTAAGGTTGAATTGATGGAGGGCTATTTCTTTTCACCCTTTTTCACATTCAGTTCTTTTTCATTCTTCAACCCCTTCAGTGCTTACCGAGACTTCATAACTAGAACCTTGTTGGGTTTATTCCAGTACTAGCTCTGTCTCAGTCCGTACTCTTCCCATTTCTCATTTTTCTCCTTTTTTCAATATACCTAAGGACTCTACACTATCTAGTGGATTGTCCCTGGGTAGATCCCTCCGGTTCTGGCGGATCGTGGGAACGAATACCTAACCTAACCATCCTTATAACACCATTCATAAAGTAAATTGGTCGGTCTTTTGGTATTGTTCATTCCTCCTTGAAACCAATTGAAAAATCATTTGGAAAAACAATCAAGGTACTTGTGATACGAGATCAAAGCATTTTGTACCTTAATAGTTTTGATCATTTAGAAAACCTCCCCCTCAACATGTGCATATGATTTAGAAATTATTTAGCACATGGAGGCAAGAGTACTTTGAAATATTTTCTTTGTTCACAATTTTCATACGAAAAAGCCATTTGATTTTCTTGGTAAAATCTCCCCCTCAATATGTGCATAGGATTTTTGAAATAATTTTTATCACATAGAGGCAAGAGTTAATTTGAAGCACATCCACAATCACAAGTGCCATTAGAAACCATTTTAAAACTCAATCAAGGTACCTTATAAATCACTTTAAAAAGCTTTCGTACCTCGATAGTTTATTTGTTCCCCCTCAATATGTGCTTCAAGATTCGAAAGTGTTTAGCACATATGAGCGAGCAGCGAGCACAATTAAATCAAAACGATCACCTTTTATCAAATTTCATCATTAAATCACAAATTCTCCCCCGATCAAAAATATCAAACCCTTTGAGATTTTGGATCCCAAGTGATTTAATTAGGTTTAGAAAACATGGGAGAAAATGTGGCCTTGTTTAAATACTCATCTGGTTTTTGGATAAATCCTCCTCCTCAACATGTGCATTATGTGTTTGGCACATGGAGGCAGGAGTGCCTTTAAAGGACTAAAACCAATTCCATTAAAAACAGATTTGAGATTTAAATCACGATCTCTACCCCGATCAGAAATATCAAACCATTTGAGATTTGTGATCCCAACTGATTTAAATCATTTAGAAAAATTTGGGGAAAGACGTGGCAAGATTCAATTTTGAAAGACGACAGATAAGGACCATTTTAAGACATTAAAGATTGTTAGTGTCAGGTATGATAGTTTTTAAGAGATCTTTTAAGTAAAACAAAACAATTTCACAATCAAACAAGAACAGAAAAAATTTCATTTTGAAAGACCTTGATTCTAAAGAAAAAATCATACCATGACATAACATTAAATCTTTAGATCACCACTTATTATCGTACAAGACGGAAATTTTGTGAAGAAACATCGTTTGAAAATATTTTATTTTAAATCACTCTCCCCCTCAATCCATGACAAAAGTCAATAATTGAGTGACTTAGGTTTTGATAACATGAAGTCCGGTGATTTTCAAAATTTAGTCCAATTTATTTTCAAAACAATATTTTTCCATTTTCAAAACCAATATTATTCAAAGTTTTATAAAAATGGTATCATCACTATTATCCCTGCACAAAGATACGTTAGGTGGTTGAGAAGCTTCCGTTGTTGTTGTTGCTGTAGGGTTTGGAAGAAAAACCGTCTGCAGATGCAGTGAGACTTCTTCTTACGTTGCATTTTGAATGCCAACTGAGGTCAAATTAAGCTCCGTTTCTTCAATCACTTAGAAGAAAACCATCTGCTGATGCAGTGAGACCTCTTACGTTGCATATATGCCAACTCTCCATAGAAGTCCAGTTAAGCTCCGTTTCTTCATTTGTCAACCCAAGATATGGTTACCCTTTCCTTTTGGCATCCAATCATCTTCAATTGTGGGATCCAGATCGGGAATATTCTTATAACCAATATACCTGCATACGTTAGTGAACACACATACAGATATATGGTGGTCGACATCACCCATAACAGCAATCGACTAATTAAAGTCAATTCAACATAACAATCAGATCATACAAGGCATGGGGTTTATGTGTTAATCAAACTCTAATCATCTAAACCTAACAATCATATCCTAAATTCCTAGTCCTTCGACACAGGCAAATATCATTTTTAATTAAGCACGTAGGATAATTAAGAAAGCTCGTTAGATGATATAGATTTGAACACATTCTCATCCTCAATCAATGACTCATTTTATGAAAAAAATTTAAAAGCGCAGAAGTCATTGATTGAGTTTGCAAATTAATACGAAAACTCTGATACTGATTGATTTTTTCAAGCAACTCATTTACCACCATTTTGATAAAACAAATATTTTTCTGAAGAATTTTAGACGGAAAAATATTTGAGTAGGAACAGCAGTCCTTCGACATACTTTCCTCATTTTGTTTTTAGGAAAAGTGCACGAATTTTGTGAAAAACGTTTAAGCGTAGCACTTTCCTTTCTTGAAAAACGGGTTGCTATCAGAAGTAATAGCAAGCCATGGTTTTAAGCACGGGTTACAGTCAGAAATAACTGCAAGCCATCATTTGAAGCCCGGGTTACAGTCTGAAGTAACTGTAAGCCATATTTTGAGACATGTTTAGAAAGAATATTTACACCTCCTGCTCGAACTTCATCTAAAGTCCCGTGCCATTATTGAATGACATTTATAAGACCGTAGATGTTATCGATACCAGAAGACATGTCAAGAGAAAACATATTTTTGGAATTTTTCAAATTTTCTGATTTTTATGGGTTTTTGTTGGTTTTATATTTTTCTATTTTCTTTTTCTTGGTTTTATATTTTTCTATTTTGTTTTGCTGGTTTTATATTTTTGTATTTTGTTTTTTTGAAAAATATATACAAAGATAGAGAAGATGATATATTAAAAGAAGATGATGATACGAGTACCGAGATAAGGATATCAAGCAACCCCGTTGTAGAAGATAGAAGTCATCATCTCTTAAACTTCCACCACCAAAGCTTCCAAGGGCTCTTGATTTGAAAGAAATTGAACCATCTGAAAGTGAGACTTTGGCAGCTTCCCCCCAAACCGAAAATCCTTATGTTGAGCAGATTCGAAGCTCTTCAAGCTTGCTTTAGCCAGGTGCACAAAGAAGCACACCATTATCATAAACCCAGCTGCTCCTTTTAAGAATAATCACCGTGATTCTTCGTTCGAGGTTATATCATCCAATAGAAGAACAACAACGTATCATCCCACACATAAATAACTCTTCTCAAATTTCATTCCACTGAAGTCCGACGCAATCCATTCCAAAAGGTGTCAAGAGAACACTTCCCCCGTGTAGTTGAAATGATGCAGTCCGTCTCTTAGTATAATGCTCAAGAACTCTCCCGAATACACGTCATGAGGGGAATGAAGAACACCTTCCCATGTTCACATTTTTCTTCCCTGATGAACGTGTATGAAGCTCAAGAACCCGAAGTACACCAATACCCAAAAGCTATCCCGAATACACATCATGAGGGGAATGAAAACACCTTCCCATGTTCACATTTTTCTTCCCTGATGATCGTGTATGAAGCTCAAGAATCCGAAGTACACACATTCCTACCGAAAGAATAACTGATAACACCTCCCTCATGTTACACATTTATCTCCCCTGAATATGTCGCACTTGTGTACCTTTTTTATCTTCAGAAACTTTCTTTTACATCACTTCCCCCACGTCGTTGGAATACTAACACAAAAAGCCTTGATGAGTAAAACCTTGAGTTTCTCTGCGGTCATGACATTTGTTTTCCCGGGATATCTTCAATCACTTAGAAGTATTAAGCTCATCAAGTTTACTCGCCATGAGTCAAACCTTGAGTTTCTCTGCGGTAATAACATTTGTCTTCCCGGGATATCTTCAGTTTACTTAGAAGTATTAAGTTCATCAAGTTTACTCGCTTTGTGTTTAGATGTGTGTCTCCTTGCCCCTTTCTGGTTTTGATACTTCAGAATCAGCAACAAATATAAGCCTAAATACTTGAAATCTTTATGAGAAGAACACTTGAACTCTTGTGAGAATCAACTTGCTGAAGACTCTCTCTAACTATTTTTATCAACCCTTATGTAGACAATTTGAAGTGACCACTGATGAAGAAAAACCGATATACCCTACTTGAAACTGAAGTCAACTTCCCCACATTTGTATCTTAAGCTTGCACCTAATGATGGAAGAACGGTGTAGAGAATTTATGCTTCAAGCAATTCTCTAAGTACTCACTACCCAAACAAAGTATGAGACATTAACACCTCTTGCGATTATCCACACCGTCATATGCGTGTGACACTGAGTAAAACAAAGTAACTCCTCATAGTGATAGTTAACCAGGTCTTCAACCATCCACCTCGACTGCTGGTAACTAGATAAACCAAGTCTTCAACTCAAATTATTAAGCCCGAGCAAGTTATCAAATAAGAACACGCCTTTGTGAAAGTAAACTTCAATCTCAAATAAGTGATAAATGATTAACTCCGAAGTAATCAACTTGTGTCAAATGTCCAATACATGAAATAGTCAATAACAACATCTCGAGAAGTCACTGCTAAAGAATGTGAGCAATTCTAATTGGGGATTGAATCTGAATTATAACTCTCTCCCAATTAGTGCTCTCCCCTAAACCAACAATCTATTCGATAAAAGCCCGGAATATGAAGAAGTCTTTAGATAGTCAAATGCAACTCGTCTTTAGTCTTCTAACATGTAGCAGAAAATGTAGAACAGACTGTAGACTCGACCTTCTTCAAGATTGTCCAGTTGGGGAATAGATAGTTAACATCTTCAACTCACACCAAAAAGCATCCCAATTAACTTACATCTTGCAAATCCCCTTAACTAAAATCCCTCCCAATCAAACAAGAACAGAAAGATGTTCATCAAGGAAATCAGCAATCAGGCCGCAACGAACACATAAGATGGTAACACCAAACTACCAATCACATCAAACAAGAACAGAGAGATTGTTCGGAATCATCATGTTGATGTATACGTGAAGCATTAACCGGAAGCACTTTGTCGATAAACTCATCAATCCGAGTGAAGATGTCAACCAACGGCTCTTAGAAGAGAAAAACTCCATGTGAATATGACCCGATAAGAAGAGGCTCGGTTCTTACATGAGTTTAGAGCCGTATGACCATTTATATTCTCAAACATCAATCAATACTGCGAAAAATTCACACTTCTTCTCCCCCTCAAGAATTGCATACGGAGATGCCATTCTTGATTAAACAAGTGAACATTATCCAAATGTAGTCTATTCACACTTCTCCCCCGCAAAATTAGCACAGGATGTCGCCATCGTCTTTATAGTTGAGAAAGTGGAATCAGAAAACAATCAACAGTAGCCCGGTTCACTTGATGACTGAAGCGCATGGAAAAAGTATGAAGCATGTTGATGAGAATGGTCATAATAAGAAGATTTCTCTTCTTCAGAAGATAAAGCGCACTAACACATACACCTTTCTTTTCTTTAGCGAACGAGGCATGAACTGATGTGTTCATACGTCATAATCTCTCTCTTTTCATCATCTCTTGGCAACCTTATAATCAACCCCATTATCATTCAGTAGGCTCTTTGTTGTGACAACTGATGGAGAAAACTCAATATGATGAATTTGACCCTGAAGTAAACTGCCCCAAACTCGTGACTTAAACTTGCACATATGAAACAAAGAGCGGTGCCGATTTCCATTAGCATCTCTAAGTACTCTCTATGTACTCTATACTCTTCAACCAACCAACCATCAAGTATAAGACGTACATTACCTCTTGAAAATCCACAATTGAATGTGACACTGAGCACTACAACGTAACTCCTTAAAGTGATAGTTATTTTGTGGTGGTATGAGCCCAATTCCCCCAAGTGGTAAAAGAAAAGGTAAAAGACACCCAACAATAACTAGATTTCCAAGTCTTTGTATTTGAAGATAAGCTCGAACAAGGATCTTGAAGAATCTTCATCCAACCATCCCCGATACCTTCAGATACTAAGTACACTCGCCCATGATAATTCACTTCAACCTCAAATAAATAATACTGAATTAACGCCGTTGTCACATCTTCTGAACTGCTCAAATCTAGCCTTCTTTGACATTTAAGTGAACTTTGATAATGGTTTCATCCCGACCATGGTTAAAAGCACATAACCCCGTAAAACCTTGTAATAACCGGACTGCCATGACGAATATCCAAACACACATCCAATACATGAAGTACACTCTTTTATCCCTTCTTCGAAACAGAAAACGTAGCACCATCATCAAATAAGATCCAGAATTACACTCTCTCTTCTCCAAGATGGTTCCATCAATACGGGATTTTACTACTCTATGGTTTAAACCGAGAAATGATTTCTTTCGCGGGATTTTACAAAACCAAGAATAAACCGTAAGATAGATCCGGAAATGCACTTTACTAATACCAGGATGTTTCCATTATCACGGGATTTTACAAGTCTATGATTTAAACCGAGAAATAGGTTCTTTCACGGGATTTTACAAAATCAAGACAAAACCGTAAACAATGTCAGCTTGAATGTGTTATGACGACTTTGGTTTCAGTGAATATCTGTTTTAGGGAACCATGCAGCGGTTCATCAGTGGTTCATTATCCAACATCAACAATATCATCAATCATCCAATAAACACTTCGGCAAACACATCATTCACGCATTCTGTCGGCTATTATAGTGACCACATGGAGAAATAGATCCAATATGCCAAACTTGAACACGACATAATATTCCCCGAATTTGTTACTTAAGCTTGCACTAATCCTTGTGAAAAAGAAACTGTGTACCCAATGTACAAAACCTCTTGACGTATCCTCAACTGCGTGAGACACCGAAGTGATAGCTACGTTGTGGGTTAATCGAGAAAGAATCACAACCGTAACTAAAAAGCCAAGTCTTTATCACACACTATAACAACCCAAACAAGTCATCTTCGCGAAAGGGTAGAAAGAAAGAAGATGAAAATAAGTAAACACGCCCGGAAAGCCTCACTTCAAATCCAAATATGAAATACCGTCCAAATAACCCCATAGTCAGCTTTGTAAAACAATTCAAGCCGTGACATACAATACTCCGTGAGAATGCATAAACCAAAGTATCAAACCTCATAACAAAAACTCATCAGCTTATCCAATCTCATCGACAAATCTCATAAATCTCATCAATTGCAAATCTTGAGAAGCTCATAGAATCAACACAAAAACCTCGGTAGGGAGTATCCGAATAAAAACCCGTAGTCATTTTATTTCAAATTATAGTTCAAGTAGTGAATTTGTATACTCCGTCAAATTTTAATACCAAAGATACCAATCTTGGTCCAAAATTTATATAAACAACATGTATTAGAGTAATTTTCGGATTAAAAATGGTGTCAGCCCAAGGTTCACTATCTTAAATAATTTAATCTTGAGAAGCCCATGAGTGAATTAATTCCAAACTCCAAGTCCAAATTAAGAGATACAAACCCACGATCCAACATATTAGACCCAAAGGAACACGCAGGCCCAATTGAAATTCAACCCAATCCATTTGATAAATCTACCCTAATTAACCGGTTATAAAACGCTTCAATCTCACTCACTTAACCCTAATACTTCACATCCGCAACTCATAAACAAATCAGCTACTCAAACCCTAATCACACTCTATCATTCATCCGCCCCCATCATTCTTACAAACCATACGAGTCAGAGAAAAAATAAACCATCACTAGAGGTGATTCAATGGTGTTCCAATCCTCGCCACAGGGATGGTGAGATGGAGAAGGCTTTGTGGTTGAAACAAGACAATCCCGGGTAGGTTATTCCATGTTTTTCTTAACGAAAAGTTAATTCATGATATGCACGAACCTAGGCAAAAGGGATAACATTCTTGTTATTCACTTAATTCTAAGGGTTCGGAAATAATCAAAAATTATTTAGATCAATGATGGTTTGGTTTATTTCGTGTTTATGACTCTCGATAGTCTTGGATGTAACATGTGAGGACCACGAAAAAAAACAAACTGAGATCACCTTTTAGTCCCGTTTGATTATTTTCTTATAGCCGAGTCAAGGAGAAGGATGAAACCCCAAATGGTTTTGATCTTTCTTCATTATTTTCGGATATTATCATTAAAACATAGATCTATGATGAATTCATTTTCGTGTATGTGACTCTTGACAGTCATGATGTTCTTTTGAATCACACGAGAGATGAAGGACTGAGGTCTCGTTAAAATTTGACATGAGTCAGGCATTTATTAGTTTTTCCTTGTCGTTTTCAAGATCAATGATGTGTTGGAGTTTCGAAATAATAGTGAGTCTTTAAAAGACTTGGAACCTGTTGACTCCAACTGAGATCTAATTAGATAACTTTTGATGATGAGGTTTATGGCTTGATGCTGTTAAGAGTCTAGAGAAGTGGATGATGGTATAAAAGTTGTAGTTTATGATTGAATGATGTTGTATGTTGATGTTTAGATGTCGTTGATTAATGATGTTTATTGTATAGGTATTAGTTATGGTTGTTTGTTGACGAGGTCATGGTTCTTTTCATCTTCATATCATTTCAACCAAGTCGCTTGTCACTTGTACAACACGCTTTAGACCTTTTGGTCGAAACTCACATCCAAGTCGCATCTTATCACAACTAGCATCTTTAGCAACTCGCTTCTTTAGCAACATGCTTCTTTAACAGCTGCTTCATTAACAACTCGCTTAATGTTCATTGTATCTGGACAGCATGACAGCAACTCGCTTTGTACATTAAATCAATAGCAACTCGCTCAATAGCAGAGTGCAATAAGAACAAATGCGAGTTAAGTAACTCGCATGAAACTGAACCAGTACCCAACACGCTTTTGACCATACGAACACGCATTTGACCTGGCTAACTCGCATATGATACATTGAATCAGGACATGTTGCAGTAAAAACTGTCAACTCGCATAGATTATTACCAACTCGCAATGAAGAACATGACCATAAAAATAGCAGCAACAAGAATCAACAAGGACAACCAGCAGCAACCAACATATTTACACATCATAAAAACAGCAACATAAAATACGGAATCAATAAACACCACCTCGTAACATTAAAACCAAATCAACCTTATCAAAAACCATATTAAAATCAGTAAGCTCAATAAAAATCAATTCAAAACCGTTTTCAAACCAACCATCGCGACCAAAACAACGAACCACATCAAACATAATCAAAACCATAACACACCGTACCAAAGAGTCCAACAAACCGACAATAAAAATCACTTAACAAACCGCATCAAAACCATACGAAACATCAATACAACACAATATTGGCTCTGGTACCAATTGTAGGATCGTGAATATTATGTTGTTTGATGATTCGGGTGGTCTAGGATGATGATAGTATATGAATGCCATGGTTAGAGAGATGAAGAGAGTAGAGAGGGAATTCTAGAGAGATAAACAAAAGTGTAGAATATTAGATTAGAACTTCCAACCCTCTACCTTGGAAGGTAGAGGGTATTTATAGCTTACAACCTAAACGACCTCCTTAGATTATAAGATGTGAAAACAAATAGAGAGATCTTAAGGGAGAGATGAGAGAAGTAGAGAGATTGGTACCGTAAGTATATGATAGTAGTAGGATCTGGTGGGCTTAGTAGTTTGTTGTATTATAAGTGCTAGGATGTTAACCATGGTCTCGGTTATAACACAACATAACTACAAAGCATACCAAAACTACGCCAAACAATTCACTAAAAATAACAGCCAAACAACCTGAGAAACCATGCCACACAATACCAAAACTAATACAAACTACACCAAGCAACAAAACCAGCGCTACCAACCAAACTTTTGCCAAAACTTAACTAAAAATAACTCGAATGACTAAAATTATACCAAAAACTATTCCAACTAAACCAAAATTACAATGCTCCACCACAAATAACTAAGGCATAAAA
>BPTQ01000006.1:232097647-232495065 GCA_019973895.1 Chrysanthemum seticuspe | reverse complement strand
AACTGGATTGTCCAGGAGCCATTTGACCGGTCAGCTCATCAAACGTAACGTGAATTGTTTCCATGATATTTCGGGTTCTTTTGTTGTAGATTCGGTATCCCTTTTTGTTTGGTGCATACCCTACAAAAACTCCAATGTCTGCTTTAGCTCTAAGTTTGCCTAAGTCTTGACCCTCATTAGTTGGATAACACAATGCACCAAACATATGAAGGAAAGAGAGATTAGGTTTTCTGTTGTGGACAAGTTCATATGGAGTTTTTCCATGAACAGTGTGAATCAGGGAACGATTTTGTGTGTAGCATGCAGTGGAAATAGCTTCAGCCCAGAGAAACATTGGAACCTTTGAGTAAATCAGCATTGTTCTAGCGGCTTCTACAAGAGTTCGATTTCGTCTTTCAACTACACCGTTCTGTTGAGGAGTTCGAGGAACACTTCTTTGATGGCTGATTCCAATGCTTTCATAAAATTCACTAAGTTGTTTGTTAACAAACTCAGTTCCATTGTCTGTTCGGATAATTCTGACGGTTTTGTTTAGTCGAACCTGCAGCTGTTTGATGAGTTTGATGATGATATCAGGAGTTTCATCCTTTGTCCTCAAGAACTTGACCCAGGTGAATCTAGAGTAATCATCAACCACAACTAACACATATTTCTTCCCAAAGATATTCTGCACTCTCATTGGTCCACATAGATCCATATGAAGGGTATGAAGAACTTCTATGATTGAGTTTGTAGGTTTGGGTTTATGGGTATACTTTTTGCTTTTTCCCAATTGGCATGCTGAACAAAGATGATCCTTTTCATACTTTAGTCTAGGTAAACCTACAACTAAGTCCTTTCTGGAGAGATCATTGATGGTGCCGAAGTTCAAGTGATTTAGACGACGATGCCATAACCATGACTTTGTTTTCGAGACCTTTGACAACAAGCAAATAGGAGAAGACTTCATCAGATCATCGATAGAGATGGTGTAAAGATTTGAACCACGAGTTCCTCGTAACAATTCCTTACCATCAAGTTCTCTAACAAAACAAGTATGTTTTCTGAAGGCTACTTCTAGATCAGAATCACAGAATTGACCAACAGAGAACAGATTATGACCAAGACCTTCCACATAGTATACTCTAGAGATGACACTATTACCCACAACATAATCACCATAACCCATAATTGCACCGAAATGATCATTTCCGAATCTAACTGTCCCGATGAATTTGCTCACGAAGTTCATGAGCCGTGACCGGTCGCCAGTCATATGCTTGGAACAGCCTGAGTCCAGGTACCACAGAACGATTTGAACGATCTGCAGTTGAACACATACAAGAATGGATAACTGGATTATTGGGATCCCCATGCAAGAATGGGTTCCATTTGGTTAGTAACAATGGTTGGAACACCCACATCAGAAATAGGAGCATTCATATCAGAAATTAAGGCACTGGAATCATTGTGAATAGATGCAGTACTAGTGTCTGTATTAGCCCTGTTCACAGTGTGCTCACTTCTTAAGGGAATAGTTCTACCAGTAGGCATCCATCTTCTAGTGGGCATTGTCTGATAAGTCTTACGACCAACAGGTATCCAATAAAAGCCTATCTTACTAAATGTTCTTCCTGTGGGTTTCCACTGTTTTCTAACTTTCTTTCGTTTTTGCCTTTTAGCCTTCTTAGCATGAATTTTAGCATTAACACTATTAACTGGACAATTAACATCATTAGGCAAAACATTAACACCACATTCATGATTAGAAACAGAATTCAAGCAGACATCAATACAAGGTTTGCAAATAGTATCAGAATTCGATTTAATTACAGTACGCCTATGGCTAATACTAGAATCAACACGATTCGTTTTATTCGGATCAAACTTTAAGTTCCTAGGTAGGTCTTCTACTTTCTTCCAATGCACATTCTTAGCTTGCGAGGTCGTGTCCTTCCTTGTATTGTCTTGAGACTTTGACCTGCTTGCTTTAATGTCACTGATTACTCCTGTAGAGGGAATGGGAACATTAGTTGGTTTGGCTACTATTTGCTTCACCTGTTTAGATGTGTTGGGATCTGAGCTGCATGTAGGCACACTAAGATTAACTTTTTTAACACTTGAATAGCTGGGATTTGAACACCTAGAGGGCACACTCGAGTTCACATTCTTAGCACTAACAGATTTGAAATCTGAACTACTTGAAGGCACATTCGGGTTCACATTCATAACATTTGGCATTGAGTGACTTGCATGCTTGGCACTAGGCATAGAACACAGTATCAAGGGATTGACTTGCTCACCTAAGGTTTTAGGGCATATTGTAATTAGGCATTCTAGAAGTTCTTGAGATCGTTTGGCATATAAGCATGCATGGCCAATTGCATTATCATATGGTTTCTCTAACTTATCCTCTTCTACAATCTCACGGAGACATTCTAGGCTGTCCTTAAGGTATGAGAAATATGTTTGAATAGCAAGTTTGTTATTCCTAAGATGAGGAGGAACATATTTCACAGACAAAGCATATTTATTACAGACATGTGCCTTTGATACACCATTCTCCCCATTGGTCATTGGCATCTTCCCTTTTACCTGACTCTTTAGATTCTCAATTTATTTTTGTAACGAGGCTACCGTTTCGTTATTTTTGTTACGAGTGACCTTTATAGATTCAAATAATCCATTGAAATGACGTTTAACCTTTTCATTTTCTTCAAGAAAAACCTCATTTTCCTTTTGTAAAGCATTTACTAAGTTTTGAAGATGAAAGTTTTGAGAATTCTGAGAATCTAAAGGAGGAGGCATTTGGGGACCAGTCACATTGTTCGTTTGACCCTTTAATTGAGAGATTTGGGCTTTCAACTTTCTGGTCGTGTTGCAATGAGCTTGAATCTGTTCATCACGTTTGTTAATTTGAAAAACTGCATCAAACTCTGGAGCAATCGAGGATGTCTTGATATTTGAAGTTTTGACATTTTCTTTAAGATGTTGATGTTTTAGTTGTAAATTAAAATGCTCAACTTCTATTTTAGAAAAATGTTTAACCAAATTGTCGTGATCATCCAGTTCAATTTTCTCATTTAGTTCAGAATTAGTTTTTTCAAGCTCAATGACATGATCATGAGAGACTTTCAAAGCAACAGACAGTTCATGGAATCGAGAAGCAGTAATAGAACAGTTAGTAGCAGTGTAGAACACATCTTGAGCAATACATTCAGAAATCAGGTTCTCATTTAGTGTATGCAAGTTCTTCCTCTCAATCTCATTATATTTTAGTGCTCGCTCATAGTCACTAACCTCAACTATCATTGCATCAAATTCCTTTTCCATTCCCTTAATATCAGTATCTATCCCCTTTTTAAGACTCTCAAAGTGATCTTTTAGAATTTTAAAGAAAGGCATGACCTCAGTTAAATAGCATTCTTTCATTTGCTCAAAACCCCTTTCTCCTTCAGTTATACCAGTGGGTGTGATCCTTTTCTTGCAAGTTTTCTCAAAATCAACAAACAGTTGAAAGATAACATATTGGCTAATTAAGGTCTTGCTTTTAGTGGCAATTGTTCTAGGAACAAGATGCATTGGCGTATTAGGAGGATACACAGTCGCTCTAGGCATTTTCCAAATGGGAGGGTTTGTTTCAATAATATTTTCAGCTTTTTGCTTATCTAAATCTATTTTCCAAAAAACTTGTTCGGGAGTCAACAATGTCTGAGGCTTAAACTTGTTCAAGGAAATCCAGTTTTCCTTCTTGTAATCATGGGGTGTGATCTTTATTTTCTTCTCTTTACATTTAGGATCATCTAATTTCTTGTTCATCTTTTCCTTAGTGACTTCATCTGATTTCTTATCTTCCTCAGTGCACTCAACGCAACTAGGTTTCTGTCTAGGTTTAAGGATTTCATTGCCATCATAAAGAACCTTATGAGCATTTCTAGCCTTTTTAATAACCTCTGGATTTGGTTCCTCAATAAGGGAAATGCTATGCTTATCGCTTA
This sequence comes from Chrysanthemum seticuspe, assembly GCA_019973895.1. NCBI lineage: Eukaryota > Viridiplantae > Streptophyta > Magnoliopsida > Asterales > Asteraceae > Chrysanthemum > Chrysanthemum seticuspe. The sequence goes on along the minus strand of BPTQ01000006.1, from coordinate 232,491,088 downwards.
AGACTCTATGCTTAGTGATCATGTGAGCAGTCTGAACGGTGTTCCCTTGTATGTACAACTTGTTTTCAAGTTTGTTTTTCAAAGTTTTCAGATTAGAAAAATCTTTCAAGAGTTTTGATTCCTTTGCATTAAATTCTTGCTTAAGCATTTTCACATTTTCTTGAAGTTCTTGTTTTTGCTTAGCAGTTTTAGAAAGCTTTTCTTGCAAGGAATTTAACTCTTGTTTTAATACTTCTTCTCTAAAATTACTTTTTCTAATGATTGTACGCACTTGGTCATCCATTTCCTGCTCACGAGTGGTCAACTCAAATTTTGCACGTTGTTCATAAATAGCAACACGTTCTTTATAGGCATTTAGTTCAGAAATTACAGAATCATCAGGGGCACATGCAGTGTATTCATCAAAAACATAGTCATTGTTGACTGCAGAAGATGTATCACTTGGTACAACTTCACTTTCACTTTGTTTCACATATTGATCATATGGGACAACATTGATATTACCCATATTTTCAATATTTGATTCAATAGTTTCAGTTGATTGTACTTTGTCATGCATTTTTTGCACATCAGCATCATCGTATAGTTTTAATACCTCTGAGATGAGTTTGTCTTTGGATGGGCCAGCTTGTGGTGAAGAAGAGACCTTGGGAGAAACCATTGGAGAAATGCTAGCCATAAAAATTGTGTGTGCAGTAGGTCCATCATCCACATCAGAGTCGTATGCATCACAATCAGCGACTTGAAAGGCATTCTGATGATTGTGACCTATCTCCTGAATAGGCTGCTCATCCACATCTGCATCATAGGTCTTGGCATTGCCCTCAGCAAGAAACAACAGTTCCTTTTCATCCAAAGCAGCACCATTATCCTGAGCTTGTACAAGCAGCATCTTATCTCTGAAGTAATCAGCATTCTGTGGACGTTTTGGAGATGTGCGGTTTATTGCAATGTGTCCCTCACCACCACAGTTATAACATTTGATCGGCTTAGCTTGACCTTGATTACCATTCCTTCCTCGATTCTGATTACCAGCATAACCTCTACCAGCTCCACCTCTTCCCTGATCATACTGTCTTTCCTGAACTGGTTGCACCACGATCCTCCCATCTTTAACAGTAGCTTGATTGTGTGGGTTAGATGCTGTTCTGAGGTTGTTGTTGGTTTGAGGGAGAGAATTCATGTTTTGACTAATCAGAAGAGCTAGTTGATTAATGATGTTACCCACGTGTGCATCAGCATCAGCTTGTTTGAACATAGGATCGGGAATGAGTTTGTGATTACCATTACCCATGGGTATGACTTGTGAGGCTTTGGTTGTGATTCCGATGTTTGAGTAGAAGGCAGTTGAGTCATTAGGTGAGCTTGTCTCTCCCTGGTTTGTTTTGAACTGATTAAGAATCATCTTTTCAAACATGGCATGTCTCTCATTCTGAAGAAGGAAGGCATAGAGTTGCTCATAATTCGTATTCTTCAATCCTTTAGTGAGCTTCACAGAAGTAACAAACTTGTGCCATTCGGGATTCACGTTGTTCACAAATTTTGAGTTCAGCTGAATGTTAGGCATAGTCATTCTGATGTTCCTCATATCATTCACCAGCTTATGAAATCTCACATAGTACTCATAGACACTCTCATCTGGTTTCATCTTGAAGTGTTCAAATTCGTCATAGAGTTGTGATTCTCTGTCTTCCATAGTTAATTCAGAACCTGAGAGAAGCATCTTGACATTATCCCATACTGCCTTTGCATCGGTGTTGTGATTGATCAGCTTGTAGATGTCTTTAGGAAGACCTTGAAGAACAATGTTAGAAGCCCTGATATCAGCATCGAATCTCTTTTTCTCCTTATCATCAAGCTCATCATACATCTTTGGTCTGTCCATTCCGTAAATCAGAGTTCCATCTTCAGCAGTATCAAGTACATCTCTAGTCGTCTCAACCCGATACGGTCCTTCATCAATGGATTTGAGAATGTTGACTCCATTTTCTTTTCCAAGACAGTACAATCTAATTCGTTGAGCCCAAGAGTCGTAGTCAGTTCTGTCAAGCATGGGTAGACGAGTATCTGAACCAGCTGCTTGAACATCCTTGGCAACAGTGGAGACGATAGTCGGAACGTTTGTAGACATGTTTCAAGCTCTACGGGATTTTACTATTCTTTGATTTAACCGAGAAATTGATTCTTTCACGGGATTTTACTAAACCAAAAGAACAACTGTAAGAATGTATCACGAAGAAGTAACAAGCCTAAATGAATAAGTACCTAACTACACAACTCGCTTAATTAACAACTCGCTTAAGTAATCAACTCGCTTAATATCCAAGTCGCATCAGCATCAACTCGCAACACAGTCAACTCGCTTAATAAATCAAGTCGCTAAATAGCCAACTCGCTTTAGTATCAACTCGCAACACACTCAACTCGCTTGAACACTAAGTCGCTTAGAGAAACTCGCTAGCGTTACAACTCGCTAAATAGCTAAGTCGCTTTAGATCTCAAGTCGCTTAAAGAAACAACTCGCTTAGAACCCAAGTCGCATAAATATCAACTCGCTAAACAGCTAAGTCGCATGTACCAACTCGCATCAAATAACAAAGCAACTCGCTTTGAAGAAACACAAGTCCGAGACTCAACTCGCTTAGTCCTTTTTACACAAATAACCACTTTATCAATCCAAAACAACCAAACCACAATGATTTAAGCCTTCCAATTCAAAACATAAACACTTATGATGATCCTAAACACAAAAGTACAAGCAAAATTCAAACTTTACCACTAGAATATGTTCAAATGAATCAAACTCTCCTAAACCCTTAATACACCAAAAACCTTATGAAATCCACCAAAACAAAGAGCATGAAAACAAGAATTCGACCCATATTATTATGATTCGGGTACTTTTGTGTATTTTTTTAATATCATAAACACATAACAAACAATAATATTATGTTGTTTGATGATTCGGGTGGTCTAGGATGATGATAGTATATGAATGCCATTGTTAGAGAGATGAAGAGAGTAGAGAGGGATTCTAGAGAGATAAACAAAAGTGTAGAATATTAGATTAGAACTTCCAACCCTCTACCTTGCAAGGTAGAGGGTATTTATAGGTTACAAACTAAACGACCTCCTGACGGCCTGTGGATCAGGGATACAGTGGGTAAAGACCCTTCCTCCACGGTGTTGCACTAAACTAATCTACGCTACTAATTAACTAATAAAACAGTAAATAACGTAACTAACGATTTGTCTACGAGCTAACTTATGCTAGATAACACTTGGGGTGACCGACTCTTTTACTATGGAATTTTCTAATTCCTAAAAATCTCCCCCTAAGGGAGGTCACCCCATGTTTTACATTTCGAATCCTAGCATTCTATTCTTGACTTTGTTCTCGAGCTCGTAGACTTCAATTCTTCAATTTCGCAATCTTTGTGCTTAAGTAGTGCAACTTCAAAGTCCGAATGCTTTGTACTTTAAGTGGAGGCCTTTGAACTGATCCACATCTTGATGATCTTCGAGCATTCTTTGAGATCATCAGCCACAGTAAATCTCTCTGGATCATCCACTGTTGTGTTGCCATCATGTGAAGTTGTGACTTTCGGACCGACATGCTCACACTTTTGAATCATGACATCTTTCCATCAGAGTAGCGGAAGCCTTACTGGTTCATGATATTTGCAGCATCGTAGCAGAAGCATAGTATAAAGATATCAGAACCAGGTTATGAAGATATGCACTAGTCATGATTTCTTCAATTAAGTGTGGATGCTGTGAGCATGCGGCTTTGGATTGACCGCTCAATTCTGATCAGCTGCAACCGTCCAAATGTACCTGCAAACAACAGTTAGCAATAAAACACACGAAAGTGTCTTTGATCACTTTCGTCGAATTGAGGTACACGGCCCACGGTTCCCCGTTGATCAGTACAAGTATTGCCTGTGATCAGGTAGGATTCCGAAGAATCTCCTTGACAGGGTTTCGCTGCTGTTCTAGCTGTTCTCAAAACGGAACGTCTCAAAGAAGACAACACGGAGTGAGTGAACCAGCGAATTGAGATTCACTGATTGATGAAAAATGATTTGAAAAACAATCGTGTATTGCTTGAAGAAAGAGTTTTGCAATACGACGAAGGTTTTATGAGAAAGATCAATTTTCAACCAAAATACTTTTTATATTAGAGAATGAGTACACATTCGACGTGCTAGCGAAAAGAAGAGATTCGCACATCGAACAGTTTTTCTAAAAGTATTTTTCAATCAGAGATACTTTTTGAATTTGAAATATGAATACACATTCGATGCGCTAGAGAAAAGAAGACTTGCACATCGAACGGTTTTTCCAAAAGTATTCGTCAATTCATTTCCTGGACCAAGGTTGATTCAAGATTGAATCGCCCCATCATTTCTATCCACTTGTCACAAGCTTGATCTTTTGCAAGATCTCACATGTCACCCACCAAGAGCTTGTTTGATGTTGGCTCTAGAAGGATTTCCATCTTCATCGTGAATACTTTTACATACCACTCAGATGTTCTGGCAATACCACAAGGATAATGCGTAGGACTCTTAATATATACTTACTTTCCACATTGTGTGAAACAGCAAGTCTTCAAGAATTTAGTGTCCTAATGAGATATTGTGGATGATCTCTTGGCTCTAGACTCAATTAGTGCATATTTGGTTCCTGTGCCGGAGACTAGGGAGAGGGTCTCCTTCTTCAATATCAACGATCTCTAAGAGAAAGTCAATAGATTATGTAGGTTCCCCGTGAGAATGAAACAAGCCCTTTTAAGAGGAACTTGAGTAGTTTGGGAAGTTGAAGTGCAGTGCGTCACTGGGTCCATGACGTCTTGTCTTCAATACCGATGTTACCTTGGTAACCACCAGTAGCATATGAATTGAACCCGGTATCTGCCCTAAGGTTGAATTGATGGAGGGCTATTTCTTTTCACCCTTTTTCACATTCAGTTCTTTTTCATTCTTCAACCCCTTCAGTGCTTACCGAGACTTCATTACTAGAACCTTTTTGGGTTTATTCCGGTACTAGTTTTGTCTCAGTCCGCACTCTTCCCATTTCTCATTTTTCTCTTTTTTTCAATATACCTAAGGACTCTACACTATCTAGTGGATAGTCCCTGGGTAGATCCCTCCGGTTCTGGCGGATCGTGGGAACAAATACCTAACCTAACCATCCTTATAACTCCATGCATAAAATAAATTGGTCAGTCTTTTGGTATTGTTCTTTCTTCCTTGAAACCAATTGAAAAATCATTTGGAAAAACAATCAAGGTACTTGTGATACGAGATCAAAGCATTTTGTACCTTAATAGTTTTGATCATTTAGAAAATGCTCCCCCTCAACATGTGCATATGATATTGAAATTGTTTGGCACATGGAGGCAAGAGTTCTTTGAAATAATTTCTTTGAAATAATTTCATGATCACAATTTTCATAGAAAAAGCCATTTGATTTTCTTGGTAAATTCTCCCCCTCAATATGTGCGTAGGATATTTGAAATCATTTTATCACATAGAGGCAAGAGTTCATTTGAAGCACATTTACGATCACACAAGCCATTAAGAAACCATTTAAAAAACTCAATCAAGGTACTTTATGTTAAAACATAAAAGCATTTGCACCTTGAAGCACATTTACGATCACACAAGCCATTAAGAAACCATTTAAAAAACTCAATCAAGGTACTTTATGTTAAAACATAAAAGCATTTGCACCTCGATAGTTTCTTTTCTATTAAAATGCTCCCCCTCAATATATGCTTCGAGATTCGAAAGCGTTTAGCACATATGAGAGAGCAGCCTGCACAATTAAATCAAAATGATCAACTTTTATCAAATTTCATTATTAAATCACAAATTCTCCCCCGATCAAAAATATCAAACCCTTTGAGATTTTGGATCCCAAGTGATTTAATTAGGTTTAGAAAACATGGGAGAAAATGTGGCCTTGTTTAAATACTCATCTGGTTTTTGGATAAATCCTCCTCCTCAACATGTGCATTATGTATATTGAAATCGTTTGGCACATGGAGGCAGGAGTGCCTTTAAAGGACTAAAACCAATTCCATTTAAAACAGATTTGAGATTTAAAACACGATCTCTACCCCGATCAGAAATATCAAACCATTTGAGATTTGTGATCCCAACTGATTTAAATTATTTAGAAAAATTTGGGGAAAGACGTGGCAAGATTCAATTTTGAAAGATGACAGATAAGGACCAATTTAAGACATTAAAGATTGTTAGTGTCAGGTATGATAGTTTTTAAGAGATCTTTTAGTAAAATAAAACAATTTCACAATCAAACAAGAACAGAAAAAATTTCATTTTGAAAGACCTTTATTCTAAAGAAAAAAAAATCATACCATGACATAACATTAAATCTTTAGATCACCACTTATATAGTACAAAGCGGAACTTTTGAGAAGAAATATCGTTTGAAAATATTTTATTTTAAACCACTCTCCCCCTCAATCGATGACAGAAGTCAATAATTGAGTGACATAGGTTTTGATAAAAAGAAGTCTGGTGATTTTCAAAATTTAGTTCAATTTATTTTCAAAATAATATTTTTCCATTTTCAAAACAATTTAATCAAATTATTCTAAATTGTTTAAAAATGAAATCCTGCACAAAGATACGTTAGGTGGTTGAGCTGCTTTTGTTGATGTTGTTGCTGTAGGGCTTGGAAGACTCTCTCAGACTATTTTATCAACCCTTTGCGGTAATAACATTTGTATTCCCGGGATATCTTCAGTTACTTAGAAGTATTAAGTTCATCAAATTTACTCGCTTTGTGTTTAGATGTGTGTCTCCTTGCCCCTTTCTGGTTTTGATACTTCAGAATCAGCAACAAATATAAGCCTAAATACTTGAAATCTTTATGAGAAGAACACTTGAACTCTTGTGAGAATCAACTTGCTGAAGACTCTCTCAGACTATTTTTATCAACCCTTATGTAGATAATTTGAAGTGACCACTGATGAAGAAAAACCGATATACCCTACTTGAAACTGAAGTCAACTTCCCCACATTTGTATCTTAAGCTTGCACCTAATGATGGAAGAACAGTGTAGAGAATTTATGCTTCAAGCAAATCTCTAAGTACTCACTACCCAAACAAAGTATGAGACATTAACACCTCTTGCGATTATCCACACCGTCATATGCGTGTGACACTGAGTAAAACAAAGTAACTCCTAATAGTGATAGTTAACCAGGTCTTCAACCATCCACCTCGACTGCTGGTAACTAGATAAACCAAGTCTTCAACTCAAATTCTTAAGCCCGAGCAAGTTATCAAATAAGAACACGCCTTTGTGAAAGTCAACTTCAATCTCAAATAAGTGATAAATGATTAACTCCGAAGTAATCAACTTGTGTCAAATGTCCAATACGAGAAATAGTCAATAACAACGTCTCGAGGAGTCACTGCTAAAGAATATGAGCAAGTCTAATTGGGGATTGAATTTGACTTATACCTCTCACCCAATTAGTGCTCTCCCCTAAACCGACAATCTGTTTGATAGATGCCCAGATTAAGAAGAAGTCTTTAGATCGTTAAATGCAACTCGTCTTTAGTCTTCTAACATGTAGCAGAAAATGTAGAACAGACTGTAGACTCGACCTTCTTCAAGATTGTGCAGTTGGGGAATAGATAGTTAACATCTTCAACTCACACCAAAAAGCATCCCACCAAAAAGCATCCCAATTAACTTACATCTTGCAGATCCCCTTAACTAAAATCTCTCCCAATCAAACAAGAACAGAAAGATGTTCATCAAGGAAATCAGCAATAAGGTCCCAACAAACACACAAGATGGTAACGCCAAACTACCAATCACTTCAAACAAGAACAGAGAGATTGTTCGGAATCATCATGTTGATGTATACGTAAAGCATTAACCGGAAGCACTTTGTCGATAAACTCATCAATCCGAGTGAAGATGTCAACCAACGGCTCTTAGAAGAGAAAAACTCCATGTGAAGATGACCCGATAATAAGAAGCTCGGTTCTTACATGAGTTTTGAGCCGTATGACCATTTATATTCTCAAATATCAATCAACAATGCAAAAAATTCACACTTCTTCTCCCCCTCAAGAATTGCATACGGAGATGCCATTCTTGATTAAATAAGTGAAAATCATCTGAATGTTTTATTCACACTTCTCTCCCCGCAAAATAAGCACGTGATGTCGCCATCTTCATTATAATCGAGCAAGTGGAATGAGAAAACAATCAGTGGTAGCCCGGTTCACTTGAAGACTGAAGCGCATGGAAAAAGTATGAAGCAAAATGGTCATAATAAGAAGATTTCTCTTCTTCCGAAGATAAAGCGCACTGAAGCGTACACTCTTCTTTTCTTTAGAGAACGAGGCATGAACTGTTGTGTTCATACGTCATAAGAAGATTTCTCTTCTTCATAAGATAAAGCGCACTGAAACGTACACTTTTCTTTTCTTTAGAGTACGAGGCATGAACTGTTGTGTTCATACGTCATTGTCAATTGAATATCAATGTTGAGTAACTTGAACCCGTGAATTATGAGATATCAATCCTTTTGTTATCCATACTTTAAGCCAGTCCGTGTATTGAAGGATCGAAGTATCTGCAACTGAGTAAGGACTACCTGCACTAATATTACAAACTTGATTGCATATATTATGGTTAGTGACATCAGTATCCAAACCCTTTGGTGTTTCACGGTCAACATTGAGAATGCCATTGGTAAACATCTTTCCTGTAGGTATCCACCTAAGTCCAGCATCCTTAAAAATTCTACCAGATGGTATCCACTTATGGCAAGGTCTAGGATTGTTAGGCTTCTTATGCATAGTGAGAGACTTATCCTTATTCCTAGTTTCCAAAGATTTAGCAGTTGGTAACCATCTAGGTGAGGCTTTTGGTTTCATTTGCTTCATATGCAATGTGGATGACTTAGTGTGAATCCTAGACTTAACAGGTTGTACCATTGCATGAGCATTTACTTTCTTCAGGGATTTTGTGAAACATTTATCATGATTAGCATTAAAGATAGATTTCAGACACTTTGAGCAGACAGCTTGTTTGGATTCAGAAATAGATCTAGATTTCTTAGAGTGGTCTGCTATAGGAATAGCTTTACTCGAAATGCAACTACTCTTAGATGTACGCCAATCCCTAGTCTTTAGATTAGTGTACCTAGGTAATGGTTTAGAACTACTAGCAGTGCCTTGAAATCTTGAAGAATTCATCATCCTAGGTCTTGCACCTAAAATTCCGTCTTTACGATTTTGTGCCTTCTTACTAGCCATTTCAAGATAAGAGTTCTTATACAAGTCATTCATATCAACTTTCCTAGGCAAGTGAGGTGAAGTGATTGGTTTTGTCAAAACTTGTTTCGCATCAACTTGGGAGGCAAACCGCGTTTTTGAAAATTTTGGTCGTTCAGATCTAAACGCATTCGGTTGTCTAATAACTGGTTTCCCCAAGTTTGATGGTTTTGAAAACTTAGTGTTGACACTATTCCCTGTTGTTTTTCTGAGCTCATTTTTTAAAGCAACAATGGCGAAACTCTTTTCCTGAAGTTGAGCTTTGAGATCATCAATTTTAGCTATCAAAGAGTTTGTTTGTTCCATTGATGTAGTTCTAGCTTCTTTGATAGAGTCACTTAGTTCTATGTGATGCTTTCTCAAAGACTCATTTTCCTTTAGTAATTTGGCCACACAAACCGCTAATTCATCATTTCTCATTTGAATATCATCAATAGCATTAATATCAGAATTACTTGTAACCAAATTACTTTTCACATGCATATCAGAAATATGTTTCTTCAAATTGTTGATGGTTGAGTCTTTGTCTTGAAGCTGAGCTTTCAAAGTGTTTATTTCAAAAAGTTCACGGAATTCAGGAAGTTCCGGATTTTTACTTGGTTTGTTAATTTAGAAACTTTCTTCTTTACTTTGTATCGCAATTTCAAGTGAAATGCAATGTTTTTCAAGATTTGAGAGTTTGTATGAAAGTTCATCAAAAGCCCTTTTATCAATCATATCATTTGTTTTGAAGTTATTAGACTCAGCCTCAACCAAGGAACATTTATCAGAATCATGATCAGCATTAAGACCAGTATGTATAGGTACATTAGCAGATGCACTATATTGAACAGTTAAGGGTACCTCATCACATGATACTTGTTCAATTGTCGGTCTGATATCTGCATCCACATCATGTGTAACAAGAATCACTGGACCGTTGGTTGTGTCAAGGTTATCTATCTCTGAGCCTCTGTATTCAGTGTCCATTGATCCAACATCTGGTGCCGTACCGGTCTCAACACAACAATTTATTGATTGTACCCGATATTCATTCGCCTTTCTGATCACAACATCTACTTCTTTTGTGACAGGAGTTACTGAGCAGCTGGTTACATCATTCTGTGTTGTTACTGATATTCTGCATTCAGCAACACCCGACCTTTCTGATACATTACCCGACTCATCACAACAATCTCTTAACTGCACCAGAGACACATCCACTTTTTCATCTTTCTGAGTAACTTCCTCAATATACTTCTCCACATTATGCATGAGATGAATAAGTGAGTCAATGAACATGCTAATTTCCATTCCAGTGTGCCTCTTGAAAGATATCTCAGTCAAGTCTTGATCATAATCTGATGAGTATTCCCCATTTATGAATGGCTGAAATTGTTTGTGGATCACATGAATGCAGCACTGGAACTATCCTTTTGAACCTTTTCTTTATCAAGTTGTTGCTCTAGTTGTTCTAAGTTCAATAGCAACGTTCCCGTTAATGTGGTTAAGTCTTGACGGAAAATGGCAATGCATGTTCGTTCCATTCTTAACGGAGTGAGTAACATGATGTGTGAGTGAAGTTGTTGATAAGATTCAATGTTGCTTTCCTTTTGCATGGCATTTTGTAGCCTGAACAGGTGCAAATCTTTCTCATTGGACTCGGAGCATGAAGAACTCAAATCATCATTGATTGATTCCATCATCTGTAACCGTTCAGTATAGCTAATATTCTCATGGTTGTCTACGGCATCATACAGTTTGAGTACTTCTGAAATCAATGAATCAGGAGTGTAAGACATAATGTTGGTGAATCCACGGGATTTTACAAGTCAATGATTTAAACCGAGAAATAGAATCTTTCGCGGGATTTTACTAAAATCAAGACCAACCCGTTAAGCAATGACCAATCGAACGTGTTAAGATGACTGATGAATTGTCACAATGATAGACAATTGTGTGTTAGGACTTAGGATTGTTTGTAGGAATAGCATATATGTTGTTTGGTTGAGATTTGGACTGGTTGATGCACGATTTTACGGAGAAATTTAGGTCTAAAAACTTAAAAACCTCAATAACTTCCTTCCGGAGGCGATTTGGGCCTCAAAAAATTTGTTTCACAACTTTGCATGAAACCTCACCATATTCAGCCTGTTCCGCTCGTTTTGACTGGTATTTCGCTAAAAACGGAGTTACGGTTCAAAAGTTATGGCCGTTTGAAGTTTTGCCGTAAAAAGTCAACTTTTGGTCAACCCGCTTCAATCAACTCGCATCCAGGACAACTCGCTTCCAATACAACTCGCTTAAACGACAACTCGCTTAAGACACAACTCGCATAAGATGACAACTCGCTTAATAGACAAGTCGCATGAAACACAACTCGCATAGGCTACTCGCTTAAGCAACTCGCATAGGCAACTCTCTTTAGATACGTTGAATCTGGACAAGTCGCATAGGCAACTCTCTTTAGTATCAACTCGTATAAATAGTCAACTCGCTAAGTAGCCAAGTCGCTTATACCAACTCGCTTCTAATGAAGAAGCAACTCGCATCCAAGAAACTCACTTTAGCTGTCAACTCTCTTCCAAGCAACTCTCTTCCAAGCAACTCGCTTCCAAGAAAATCACTACGAGACTCAACTCGCTTTGTACCAACTTCAAAAATAACCACTTTATCAATCAAAAACAACCAAACCACAATGATTTAAGCCTTCCAATTCAAAACATAAACACATATGATGATCCTAAACACAAAAGTACTAGCAAAATTCATACTTTAACACTAGAATTTGTCCAAATGAATCAAACTCTCCTAAACCCTTAATACCCAAAAACCTTATGAAATCCACCAAAACAAAGAACATGAAAGATGAGTGATCAAACCATGGCTCTTGATACCAATTGATAGATATTGGATTTCATAAACACATAACAAACAATAATATGGGTCGAATTATGAGTATGTTTAGAGAGAGAAAGTGTATTAATATCTATGACATACTATATTATGTGTATTTTTTAAGAGCCACCCTAACAAAATTAAATATTAAGCCTAAACCTTCTTTGACTCTTTTGACCATATTAACCAAAGGATCTTATGTTCCCATGCTCAATTGTGACAAGACCCAACCAAATCATGCCCTCATTTGCAGCTGAATGTTCGAGCATGCTTAAGCATTTCACACACCTTCTACATCTATCTTGGAACTAGGAGAAGCACACATAAAATATAGGAAAAGCCATACTCTTTTCTACTATAAAACATAACTCAAAACACTTGGCTTGAAACTACAAACTCGTCACATATCAAAACATACACAAACACTTCTCACTATAACATAAATCATCCACTGTGGAACCAAGGCTAGGGAAAAGCGAAACAATAAGGGTACCAAATCTCAGCTCCCATCCTCCTAGGGCTCCATACTCTCAAGCATCTCAATCCTAAACATCATTGTAAGTAATTACACTCATGTTGTCTATTCATCATCATCCCCATCCTAGGGGTTTTTTATTTTATTTTCGATTGATTTCAATTTTTCATATCACCAATTTGGAATTTGCTTATTGCAAAAAAAATTAATACAAAAAGGTTCTACATAATCAAGGATTTTCAAAATGGCATTGTTAATACAAAATAAACTCATAAACCCATTTTGAAAAATTTTACCTAATTGGAATATTTTTTTATGCCTAAAGCTACCCAACAAGATCATCATGACACCGTTCACTACCTTCCTAGATACTATCGCAAAGAAGGGATATCAAAAAGTGATCGCAAAACCTTCAAAATGCTCCAAAAATGACTTATCCACAAAGTTCGTGTAGTTAAGGAATGTTTCCTTGAAAACACCGACATTCCCAAGTCTTTACTGCAATCAGCTTTGATTGTATCCTAGAAATTGATGAACAAATTTGTCCGGTCTTCATCTTCGAATTTTACAAGAGTGTTAGGATTGTCCGAAACAATGATGAAAGTATTTCAATCGCTTTCATTATAAACAACCAAAGCATCACCTTGCCCTCAACACATTCTCACAAATACTTCGCATACCATGTGAAGGAATTTGTATGTTTTCCAAAGATTGGTCAATTGCTACTCAATCCTTTGCACTAGACTCTAAACCTATTTATCACACTCCACTTGACGACCCCATGGTTGTTCGAGACACCATCTTCAAAAAGAGAGTCTGCCAATCTCGTTATAATCGCAACAAAGAAGTCATCCATCGTGATCCCTATCAAATGGAACTCTTTGAGATGTTTCCCATTTACAAAAAGTGGGAAGAAATCCTTAGAGAAAATGTCATTTGCTTAGTTGGAAACAAATACCATCCCAATGCGTGTCTTGTCCAAATGATCTATTGTCTCATCCACCAAAAAACCTTTCAATCTCGCCTATTACATTGTCAAAAGAATGGTAGGTGTGTTCAAAACCGACAAAATGGTTCTTCCTTATGGTATGCTCCTAACACGACTTTGTGAGTATGTCAGTGCAATGCAACCTACTCCTATTACCGATGATCATTTTCTTGCTAACCATGTTATGGTACCTCTTACCAAACAACCCTCCAAACGATTCATGATCAATGAGAAAAGGCCTCGCCCTCTCTTGGACTCTTCAGATGAAGATGAAGAAGTTGAAGTCGATCCCGTTTCTAATTATCAAATCGACCCTATGACTTACTATGAACAACGTCCCACTCTTCCAAATGAATCTGAAGAATTCAGACAAACAAAAGGGATGTTCAAGTGTCTAACTCATTTCCTCATGAACTCGGGGAAGAAGAAGTGAAGATATTGACAAAAGAAACATTGTGCTTCGTGACTTTCTTTATGGTCATTTTAGAGGTTTTATGATTGTCAAAACAATGTATGCTCATAACTTTGTGCAAGACTTACTTAGTTGTTTTCATTTTAATATATGGTCTTTATCTTGTTTGCTCACCCATAGGTTGTTCCTATATGCTATGTCTTTTTTGTTTTTACTTGTATACATGTATGTTTCCACTAGAAATCATTAGTTTCAGAATTCGACACCTAGAGTAAAATATTGCATGCTCACTGTTAAGTAGTCAGTCCAGATGTCGGATTCATGGCATATAACTAGTCGGATCCCTTAAATGAAGGATCTGTGGGATCCGGGCAAACAGAAGAAATGCTTTTATTTTATTACATCAACCCAACCTTCCAGACCTTATTGAACTGGTTTAACATGTTTCATTAGGATCACTTTAACTATCCTTAGGCTCAGTTGATCTCACACTCACTCATGAACGATTTAGGATCACATTCAAAGTACTTTCTGATTTTTCATTACCTTAAAATTCACCTTCCTTCCTCTCCAATGTTCACACATTGTTCCTCTCATCTTAAAACACTTAGTTTGATATTTCTCTCAATTTTAGTAAATTGATTTTAGTCATCTTAATCTTAAAATGATCTAAAAACTAGTTTTTCATTTCTTGTAATTTTTAAGGAATTTTCTAAATTTTCCTTAGATCATCATCTGATCTCTAGGATCATTTGACTCCACTTGACACCCTCAAAATTCTTAGTGTCATCCTTGATCACCCATTGGTGTTTATAAGAACTCCATTTCTTTCCAAAAAAGACATCATTAGCTACCCTCACTAATTACACTTGATCATTTAGTCTCATATCATTTAAGACACCTGAAGAGACTAAAAACACTCAAGATACATAGGTACTAGACCTTACTAGAACCTCATCAACCCTTTTCTTGACTCCTGAGAGCCGGATCCCTGGGTTCAGCCTAGCCGGATCCCTCAAGTGAGGGATCCATTGGAACCGTCTGCACAGACTAACAAATCCTACTTGATATAATCATTTCAAACCCTCTTTGTTAATCTCAACACTCCACATTGTCTTAAATGACTTCCTAGATTAGTACAACTCTGTAGTTGACTCTTGTGCATGCTAATCATTGCAATTTGAAGGATCTTAGTGGCTTAAGCCTTAATTCACTTGCCAAATCTCCTTCTTTATAAAAAACTTGTGTTAAGACTTCCAAATCACCAATCACACTCTCATTCTCAATAGCAAAAGTCTTCCTTTTACATCTTCCCTTTCTACCATTTCATCATGAGGAAAGCCCCTAGTGTTAACTCATCTACCAAAGGACCTCTCAAGAAAATTGCTCGGGTTGTTCATGAAATTTCCTCAACCGAATCATCACCCGTCAAAGCCTCAAACACTAGAACTCCCTCACAACCAATGTAAAACCCTAAAATCTGAAACACTTGAAAAGACTATTTTGCCCCTGAAAATTTAAAACTTCTAAAATGCCTAAAATACGTTAATCTCATTAAATATGTTTCTAATCTAACCCTCAAATATGTAATTTGAGTAAGTAAATAAAACGACATACACTCACAGCTAAAATATGAAAAACGCATGTATATATTTTTGCATTGGGCCGAAAATCTTACAAATTGCAAATCAAAGACTACACTTGAATAAAGGCCCAACTAAGCTTGGGTTTGGCCCATGTCCCTCCCCCTTGGAACCGGCAAAACAAACCCACAAAATTCCCTCCCCCTTATTTTCTTTTGTACGCTCCACAAAAGTTTTAACACATAAACCCTAATATCAAAAGTGGCGGCATCCTTCTTTTTTTTTATCTCTTCCATTCGATCTTCAAGCAAACAAGGGGCTGTGATGAGGAGGTTGCTATGGTCGAGGGTTCTAGTTCAAGAGGGTGGCTGATCGTGGGTTCTAGTCTAATGGAGGGGGCTGCCTTGGGTTACTTCTGGTCGTGACCTCCTAGGGCATCAAAAGGGGTCTTGTATTACTTGTTTTGCTCTTGTTATCTCCTCCTTATCCCACGCTACTAAGGTACCCTCCTTATCATCTTCTCGTCTCATTTGATTCATGAACCTGGTCGTTAGTTAAGCACCATACGCATGCTTTTGTATACACAATTCATGTCACGATAATATCAAAACCTAAACCACGGTCATTTATATGTAACGAGTTAAGAGTTTTAAAAACCTAATCTAAGTGTTACATAAATTCATGAAATCACACCATAGTTATGTCTATAAGAGTACATCATATCTGGTCATTTAAATCAGGTTGTGTAGCTACATGGGTCATGGGTGCGTTTGGGTAGGTTAAACATGTGCTTATATTGGTTTTAATAAACCCTAAAACTGGACAGCATCATATGTCGAATTTTTGTGTGTTATAGATCCAATTTTATAAGGTAAATAATCTTGGTTTTTGTGGTAAAAGTTTATTTTATGTCTTAGTTAAGTTTTCCAAGTGGTTTGGTCGAATTTGGAGTTGTCTAAGTCGTATTTTTGAATTTTACAAGATCAAGTGTCAAAGCTGAGAAAACGGGTCTGAAATTTGGTTGGATTGTTTGATTTTTCATTTTCAAACCATAATGAAGTGGGAGCTCTCCTTTTACAGGATTGACATTTAGGATATAAATGAATTTCTGGGATTTTGGAATTTTTTCCAAGGTGTCTAAACTGGTACAATAAGTGTAAACTTTTAAGGTGTATTTTCTGATTACTTTCTGGACAGGTCTGGACTTGTGATTTTCCATAGGCCATTTGGCATAGAGATAGAACCCACCAATTTTTGGAGACTCTTTTAACTCATATGGGAACCCCTGGGATTTTACTTGATTTCATTTGAGCTAAGTAAGTATTTTATAAAAATCGCTAAAGTCTGGTCCAAATATGAGTTTAAGAAAATGAAAGATAAAAAAAGGATATCAATAAGTAAAACACTTACACATGCATAAGAAGCTTATAAAATGAGTATATAAGTAATATATGATATCAATTCGTGTAGATACGTTGAAGGAGATACGACGTTGCTTCCCGGTGTAACTTTCTTGTTTGCTTTGATTTCGTTGCTAAGGTACAGATATTCTGACCTTTTCAGTAAAGGTTTCTCATGATTTTTCTTTCTTTGGCCTTTCTCTTATGTTTATTAGGGTTTTCTATGCCATTGCTATGAATCCCTTTTGTTTTTCTGAATCTATGTTTGTCTGAACTTCTTTTTGTTGAACCTTGCTATATCTGATTTGGACTTTCTGATTTGGACCTTATGATTATGAACCTTCTGATATGTATTTATGTTTGACATGTATGATTACCTATGATCTGTGTTATTTCTGACATTCTGTCTGACCTAAGTTAGTTTGACACCCGAGCCATTATTTCACTAGGCATGGGGGTTCGATGTCCGTGTCAGTGATGCACCTCCGACATGACTCTAGGGCAGTAGAGTGATGTTCTGCCACGTCCCTTGATGGTGGAGCATATTTTGTATATGTAGGTTGGGGCATATGGATGCATCCTAGATCTGTTCTGTTATCTGATATGTTGTGATATGATTTTTCTGGTGAATGATGTCGTGTGCAATACGTGTCTTCACAATCTGGGAGCTAGCTACTCCATTGGTTACTGAGGTCTCCCCTCCTATTATATATGGTATTCCGATGTCACCCCTCCGACTAATATGGGTACTTATGATATGATATGATATGTTTCTGGGCTCGTGGTAGATGACTAAACCTTTATCCGTTATTTCTGTTTTATGTATTCTGTTTATGATTCTGTATTTCCCAATACACCATACTCTGTATTATATGTTCATTACTCAGTACTCTTATATGACTCACCGTACTACCAAGAGATATATGTATTCTATTGTTTTGGTCTGTCACACTCTCATTCCGTTGCTTCAGACTATCATTCCATTCACGTACCGGGTTATCATATGTTTATTGGATCTGTTTATGCTATTTATGTTTTATGTGACTACTGATTATCCTGCTATGATGTGATTAATATGCGGTTATCTGAGTTACCTGTTTTCATCTGATGATATGTGATCTCACTGTTATATGAACCTCTGAATTGTCTGGTGACCATGCTAATGTGTAATCGATATTTTTGTCTCTTTATTATGTGTACTTCGTTAAGTTAATTTAGTGGACTATGACTATCCGATAGTATCCTTATCTGCTTGTTGATTCACCTGCCATGTTTGCATTTTTGTTTATGCTACGGTTTGATTAGGTAAATGGTTTAACTTGTGACGTCTGGCTTGTTAATTTGTTTAGTTGCCCTGCTATGTCTTTAATTTATTCAATTATATTGTTCATACTGTATTCCTACTTGTTACGTGTAACTGCCATGTTTTGACTGCCGTTAGTAGTTCCGTTGTTATGATACTGGTTACGTTTTCAACTAAGGGTTTTGACCTGTGTGATTGCCATGCTCACTTAGTAATTAATTGCTTCCGCTTTCCTGTAGATATCTGTTTGGCTCGTATGTATTCTGATTTCCTGAATTGATTGTATGGTATATATATGTTGTGTGAATGCGACGTCTGCTATGCTGGCTTATGTTTGAGTACTTGTATGCCTGGTTTGTATGTGCTTGTATGTTTGTCATCGATACTTTGCTTCGCTCTCCTTGTTATCTGTTCTTTTTGGATATTTGTATAATTGTGTTATGCAGGATCCTCCTTGACTCATTGTCTCCTTTTCGTTGCAACCTTGTTATCAGTTTCCTTTGTTTCATTTCGTTTATGCTTTTGTTTAGCTTTCGTTTTGTTATATCTGTTCACTGGGCTTTTTAAGCTCAGCCGCATTTCTTTTCCTGCGGCAGGTGTTAGGTTTGAAGATGGGCTTTGATGGGCTGAGAGTCGGATTATCTGAGTGGACCAACCCTAGTTACCTTATTATTTGGATTTATTTTGTCGGGCTATTGTTTGGAGATCTCATTTTAAATTTAAACATTTTGGATTATGTAATTTTCCTTGTAAGTCATTATTTAAATGACTTGATACCTTATTATTAAGACTTCCGCTTTTAATTGTATGTTCTGATATGACACCAGAATGTGACACTTCTACCCTTGTCGGGTTGGGGTGGTACAACCAACTCTACCAATCAAACCAACTCCCAAAAGGATTTTTCCCACAAGACAACTCTTGCCAAACACTACCATACCTCCTAAACCAAATACCCCTACCTCCACTAAATCATCACCTCTAGTACCTAGAGCTATCTCTTTCACCACTCCACTCTCATCCCCACATCTTTACAACTTAGAGGACTTGCCACCTAGGCCATCTCATCCACCACCATTGCCAGCATTTTCCTCAATTGAGAAAATTTTGCCACAACAACGTTCTCACCAAAACTTTGGTGTTGAAACCACACTAGCACCCTTATCCTTTTCCCCTTCACCCTCAAATGGTCCAGTTTGGATTACGAGGAATCAACAACCAGACTATACGGAAGTAGATACTTCTTTACCTCCACCATCAACACATATTCCACCATCCTCACCCTTAGTTGAACCACCTCCAACTTCATCAAACTTACCTCCACAAATCCCTCCATCCTTTGTGGAACCTCCACCTTCCTCATCAAATCTTCCACCTCAAACCACTCCATTCCTACCACCACCATTCCCTAGCCATGATAATGATTGCTTTCATTGTCAACATGTCGAAGGGCTAGTCCATGAAGTACGTGACGAATTACATTTCATGTTCTATCACCTTATCGAACATTTTGATGAGGTCAACAAATCTAATCGCCCCTAGAACATAGGAATATAAGCACAAGTGGTGCTCTTCTCTAGTTTTAGGCACAACTTTGAATTGTTAGGAAATGTACTACGTGTTTGTATCATTTTCTTAGTTTTAGAGATATATATATCATTTCTCTTGTTTTATTGAATGAAACTACATGCCGTATGCTATATAGTTATGAGAATATGTTTGGTGCTATAATACATAACTCATTTGGACGTTACGTCACTTTTCACATCTGCATTGCTGCCAATAGAATGCAGGTACACGGTTCCCACAATTTAGCCTAGACGGGGTCCCTCAAAGGAAGGATCCGCCGGAACAGTCCAACAGAAGCACATCTTTTAACTAATTTGAATCTCATTTGCAGGAAACAATCCACCATATACTTGTTTTCTAACCTTTGTTTTGTAGATTTTCAAAATACACGTGAAGACTTTGACACCCTCAACAAGGGGGAGCTTTTCGTTAAAGCAAAGCACTGAAAAAACGCTTGCAATACATTCACTTAGGTTTTCCAAATTGCTTGATGCCCTCCTCAAAAAGGATCACTCGTCAAGGGGGAGCAGTTCGTCAAAAACGAAACCATTTGCAAAAATAATTGCAATACACTTGTTTAGCTTTCCAATTACTTGACGCCCTCAACAAAGGGAAGCATCCGTCAAGGGGGAGCTAAGACGAGAATATTTCTCTAATCTTACTCTTTAATTCTTATTTTGTTACTTTTCACAAGTTTTTTCTTAAACAATGTGTTAGTTTCTTTTCGACGCTCTTTTTGTTTCGACAAAAAGGGGGAGAAGAGAGTAAAAACTCAAATTCAAATTTTTACGAATTTTAATTTTCTTCTTAAAATAATCTTATGTTTTGTAATAAACAAAACGGGGAAGATTGTTAATACAAATAAGCCATAAAAACGTTTATTTATATTTTACGATCTTGTAATGTTTTGTCGATAACAAACGTAAAATCATTTTAACGAAACAAATAAAATACGTAAAAGGTTTGAGCCAATAGTTTACTAACATACTTTTACTAAACATATTAAAAACTATATAAAAACATGTTTAGTAAATAAGTTATATAAAACCAAAGACATTTTTATAAAACACTAACAAGTGATATTGTTTACATCTTATAGAAATGCATATGTATAACAACTAGCGTTTACATATTATAGAAATGTGTATGTACTTTGTATATATTGTAATGGGTAAAGTAATGGGTAAAAACCAAAGTCCATGACCCATGACCCATGATCCATTGACTAGGTACAATGAATGTTGTTGGGTAAAAACCAAAGTCCATAACTCATACCCATGGAGCATGATCCGTAACCCATGACCCATTGCATGACATCATGCATAAAGTCATGTTGGATATTATCAATGATCCATGACCCAAAGTCCACCCAAGATCCATAACCCAATGACTAGGTACATTGCATCTTGTTGGGTATCCATAATCCATTACCCATAACCCATGGTCCATAACCTATAACCCGTAACCCGGTTTGCAACCCGAAATCCGGACTAAACTGATCCAGTAGCCAGATCCCAGGTTTTACACTAGCCGGATCCCTCTGGTGAGGGATCCGTGGGAACCGTGGGACAGTATACATGTTTTGTCTATAAATAGTGAGCCATTTCTTTCTTGCTCACCACCACTCTTAGATATACTTTCTCTCAGTATTCTAACCTCATTAACCACATATCCAAAGGATCATTCTATGTAGTTTATGTTTGTGTGATTCTCTAGGTTCCTCTTAAAGGCGACATCACCACCTCTTGAAGACGTGCAAGCTCAAGTCATGAGTTTCTAAGCTTCGTCAGCATCAAGACCACTGAAGTGCATCTTGTTGATAGTTCTTTCTCCCTCCATAGAAGTGTCATGTTGAAGGCATTAGTGAAAGGTGCCAAAGGGTCGTGTTGAAGGCATTAGTGAATGGTGCCAAAGGTGTACATTCGATATGGTGCATCGATGTACTAGTTGGGTAGCTTGGGTTAAAGGATGTTGATATCCTCTCTAGTGTTGTAACAAGGAGTGTGTCTCCTTTGGGGTAGTTGTGTAGTGGGTAGTGTTGGGTAGTAGTTCCTCCTTTATAATGGAACTCGGTATCTAGCCTTGTACCGGATAAAGTGTAGGCGACGTTGTGATAGGTTTGGTTCTACCTCGTGGAAGAACTCGGTGTCTAGCCTTGTACCAGATAAAGAGTAAGTGACATTGTGAAGGCTTATCCGCCACATTAAGGTGCTTGTGTTGTGTAGTGCTTACAAACTCTCGAGTGAGGTACTCAGGGAATAGAGTAGGGCAAGGAAGGTGTCCTTGTAGCTGAACCATTATAAATACTCGTGTTGTGGTTTTGTGTTTCTTTACTCTTTATCTTTTGCATTACTTACTTACATGCTCATCTATCAATATCCAACACACATACAAAATAGATTGACATAAGTCGATCTAAATATATTAAAACGAAGTTTTAATCGGTAAAACTATTCAACACCCCCCCCCCTTCTAGTTTTCCACATGATCTATTGTCTCATCCATCAAAAGCCTTTCAATCTCGCCTATTATATTGCCAATAGAATGGTAGGTGTTTTCAAAACCTAAAAAATGGTTCTTCCTTATGGTATGCTCCTAAACCGTCTCTTTGAGTATGTTAGTGCAATGCAACCTACTCCTATTTCCGATGACCACTTTCTCGCAAACCATGTTATGGTACCTCTCACCAAACGACCGACTAAATGGTTTATGATCAATGGGAAAAGGCCCCATCCTCTCTCGGACTCTTCGGATGAAGATGATGATGAAATCGACCCCGTTTCCAATTATCAACTCGATGCCATGACTTACTTTGAGCAACTCTCCACTCTTCCAAAGGAAACAAAAGGAATGTTTAAATGTCTCATTTCTTCATCAACATGGGAAAGAAGAAAAAGTGAAGAGATTGACGAAATAAAAATTGTACCTTATGTCTTTTATATGGGTATTTCATTTTGAAATTTTGGATGTTTTGTGACTGTTAAAACAACGTGTGATAATGACTCTCTCCATTTTATGCAAGACATGTTTGGTTGATCTTATATCAAATTTGGTCGTTATCTTATTTGCTTGCCCATATGTTGTTTCTACATGCTATACTTACTATGTTTTACTTGTATACATATATGTTTGCTGTAGAAATCATTGATTTCAAAATTTAATATGTGGAACAAAAATTTGCAACCTTTCTGTTAAGAAATCTATCTCAGATACCGGATCCCTCAAGGGAAGGATCCGTAGGATCCGGGTAGACAGAAGCTCATTTTAGGCCTTCTTGCATCAATCCAACCTCCCAGACCTTATTGGACTAGTTGAACATGCTACATCAGGATCACTTAAGTTTTCCTTAGGCTTAGTTGATCTCACATTCACCCATGGATGACTTAGGATCACATTCAAGGTGTTTTTTTTATCTATAATTACTTCAAAACTCACCATCTTTCCGCTCCAATATTTACACGTTGTTTCTCTCATCTCAAAACACCTAGTTTGATATTTTTCACATTTTTAACAAATTGATTTTACTCATTTTGACCTCAAAATGCTCTAAAAACTTATTTTTCATTTCTTGTGATTTTTAAGGAATTTTCTAAATTTTTCCTTGATCACCATCTGGTTTCTACAACCATACCATCTTAAAAACTCTTAGTGTCATCCATGATCACTCATTTGTGTTTCTAAAAACTCCATTCTCTCCATAAAAGTCGTCATTGGCTATTCTCACTCATTATACTTGGTCATTTAAGTCTTCTACCATTTAAGATACTGTAGTAAACCAAATCACTCAGGATATATAGGTACTAGACCGTTCTAGAACCCAATCATCCCTTTTCCTAGCTTCTAAGAGCCGGATCCCTACCTTAAAGCTATTCGGATCCCTCAAGGGAGGGATCCGTTGGAACTGGCTGAACACAAAGGGTAATATCACTTGATATAATCATTTCAAACCCTCTTTGTTAATCCAAACACTCCACATTGTCTTAAATGACTCTCTAGAACAAAGAAACACTGTAGTTGACTCTTGTGCATGCAAATCATTTCAATTTGAAGAACTTTAGTGGTTTAGGCTTTAATTCACTTGCCTAATTTATCCCTTTCTAAACCACTTGTGTTTGTGCTTCCAAACCACCATTCAAACACTCATTCTCAGTAGCTAAACTTCCTCTTTCAATTCTTACCTTTTAACATTTCACCATGAGAAAAGCACCTAGTGTAAACTCATCAACCAAAGGTCCTCCAAAGAAAGTTGCTCGTGTTGTTCATGAAATTTCATCAACCAAGTCATCACCTAACAAAGCTCCAAACACTAGAATTCCTCCCCAAACAACTCTACCAACCAAATCAACTCGTCAAAGACTTGTTCCCACCAAACAACCTTTGCCAAAACACTACCATACCTTCAAAACCAAACACTCCCATCTCCACTAAAACAACCAAACCCTCACATCTAGAACCTAGAGTTCTCTCCTTCACCACACCTAACTCATCTCCAAACCTATACGTCATAGAAGATTTACCACCTAGGTCTTCTCATCCACCATCATTGCCCACATTCTCATCAATTGATAAAATGGTACCACAACAACCTTCTTACCAAAACCTTGGTGTTGGAACTTCACTAGCACCCATGTCTTTCTCTCCTTCACCCTCAAATGGTCCATTTTGATTATGAGGAATCTCCAACCTCAACAACTGGACCATGTGGATGTAGATACCTCTTTACCTCCACCACCAACACATATGTCACCACCTTCATCCTTGGTAGAATCACCACCTACTTCATCAAACTTACCTCCACAAAACCCTCCATCCTTTGTGGAACCTCCACCTTCTTCATCAAACTTACCTCCTCAAACTTCTCCATTCTTACCACTACCATTTCCTAGTCATGACAATGATTGCTATCATTGTCAACATGTCCAAGGGTTAGTCCATGAAGTACGTTGATAACGCTACACGCGTCGTTCGGGGTCAAAGGAACTTCCTTTTCTTCGAGCAAGTTTTATAACACCCTAGGCAGTGAACCTAATCGTTGTAGTGTAGTATTAGAGTAAGCCACGGGTATTGATATCGTTCTCTAGAGGAATAGTGTCGTTAGGCTGAAGTGTATGTCGATTTAAGTCTAAAGGTGAGGGATGATTATTTTTGTATTTTTATATTTTATGAAATGGAAAGGTACGAATTTCGGGGTTTGGATTTGGGGGTTGGTATTTCTACCGATTACTCAACTTATCTAATTAACTAAGCTAAGGGTAGTCTATGTCTAATTATTGTGTGCTCGTATGATAGTTTAAAGATGTGTTCACTTAGGTTTTATTACTCCTTAATTATCTCCTATTGATGGTTGAATTGTCACGTCCTTATTCTTAATCGCGTTGTGTGTCTAAAGTTGTAGGGTATGCGTTTATCCCTAACTCTTTGAACTTACCAAAGGGTCTCGTCTACAAAACCCTCTAGGGGTTATAAACTCTAACTCTAAGGCCCTCTTTGGATGGTTTAGCCTACAACCGCTCTAAGTGCTATAGCCTAAGGTTCACAAAGATTAATCAAGCATTAATTACACAATGAATGACCTATCGCATTACTAGATCATTAATCAACTAAGATAAGAGACAACCAATCAATATTTAATAATTAAGTTTCATATTCCCTAAGAAAACACACAAGTAGATTAGCCGGACATGGAGAACATGCAAGCATACACACAAATAATCAAAGACATAATTGAATTAATGAAGTAAAACACTTATCTTGATGTAAGATAGGGTTTGGAACCCTAAAATACTGTACAAGACAGCCTTGGTTCGTTTTAGGTTTTTACTCCAAAAGACTACACACTAAAACTGAAAAATTCGGATTCTATATATAATATTACAATCGCGACGGCGTCACCTTATGATTTGTGATGCCGTCGGGCCGCCGTCATTAGGGTTTCGTCTTGGCCACGTTAGTCTTGCGACGGCGTCACCTTGTGCTTGTGACGCCGTCCTCTTCAGCTTCTGACGCCGTCTGGATCAAATCTAGGCCGTCTGAGTTGCGACGGCCTACTCTTTTAAAGCCTGACACCGTCACTTGAAAATAAGAATTTTGGCTTCTGTGTCGTCACAAAATACTCCGACGGCGTCGCAGTTAAGCAGTGACGCCGTCACCTTGTATTTCAGCAGCTTGAGTGTGTCGATTCTTGACTTTGGCCATTTTCTTCGTATATCCGCGCCTTTTCGTCCAAATAAGTGCCATTACAGCAATTTTCCTTCAAGAGACCTAAAAAGTGAAAAGGAACGATATTAAGTAATAACAGATACAAAAGTGATCAAATAAGGGCTTAAACGACCCCTCAAAAAGGTACATTTTAAAACCTTATCAAATATCCCTACACTTGGTATTTGCTTGTCCTCAAGCAAATGTGCTTTTAGCCAATTAATTTATAAGTTAGGGGTCATGAAGCATTGGTTTAAAACAGTCCACAACACATATAAGCCTCGCAAAAGTCATAACAAGCACGAAAATTACATACTAGCACCTCACATGGGGTGTTTGGATACTCACATCTCTCTCGGGTGTATATGAAATATAACAAGTTGGAAATGGAAGATAAACACTCATTAACCGGTCCTAGTACATAGATTACCATAGGCTTGAGAATAGATCAAACCTCCATCGCTTTGGCGTAAGTACCTAGGAAAGACTATCAAAGAGGTCTTTAAAGGGTTGTAACGTTAGGCTTACGGTAGGGAAACAAAGGGTTTGGTGGGATAGGCTATTTAGTGGTGGCAAGTCAAAAATCTCTATGTTACAAGCATACGAAGAATGGTGTTGCTAAGCCAAGACTCGACACTCTAAACTCTAGATAACTGAAACAAACAAACATAAATTTAAATGATAGATGTAGGATGGTAGCCTGTATTTTTTTTTTTTTAACACTCTATTTTTTTTTCTTTTTCTCTTTTTCTATTTTTTTCGATTTTTTTTTTTTCATACACTTTTACTCTACCATCCTCTACGGTAACATCAAAATGATAGGGATTTATAGGCACATCCCTACACTTGAGTTTTTATTACTCTAACACTAATTTGACCCGAATTGAAAAGATCAAAACACTTGGGGTATGTTATTACGCAAATAAGGGAATTTAACGTTCCCTTCCAATCATTTCATAAACTTTAACTTTTTTCCCATGAGTCCCAATCGTCCCAAAACTATGTACAAAGGATATGACTCGACTTAGCAACTCATGCAAGCAACTAGATAATTGAACTAAGGGTTTAGGGTGATAACAATAATGCACTAAAAGTGAGTGCATACAGGGTAGGCTAAGGCGATTTGGGTGTACATTTGGGGGTGGGGTGTAAACAATGCTCTTCATTGATATTCTGGAAAAAACCGAAACATCACGATAACCGCGAAAAGGATAGGCTCTGAGGGGTTAACTAGGGGTATCGTGTACTAAAGATGAGTACAACGCAAAGGTGTGGGGGAATTACTCAACCGATATGGAAGAAGTAATTATATATTACGGGTATCAAACAAGGGTTATCCTAATGCCTCTTATCATTTAGTTATTCCTAACTACACAAGTGTAGTCTTACTAGCGATCTCGGAATGCATCACAAAACAAGTTCTAGAATCTATTATACTACCGGTTCACACTCTAAGCATTAAAGATGAATGTTTGAATTCCTACTAATCTAAGGGTGATCCTCACATTTTGGGTGGAATTTGGGTGGTAAAGGGTTTTTGTGCTAGTCATGCAACTTCCTATCCGTGAGACGCTTTTGTTAAGACTAATGGCCCACTCCTATATGTCATGAAAAAATTTAAATTTGGTGCCAAAATTACCCTAAACGACATTTTCTCATGGTTTATTACACAATTACAATTGGACAAAGCAAATAATCAAGGATAAGCATAGTTTCTAAGTTCCCGTTTTATTTTCCCTCCCTACACTTAAACTGAACATTGTCCCCAATGTTCCCCGAAAGTATCAAAGTTATGATAATGGAAGGTAATTAAAAACGAAAGAAACTAGTACTCCCCTGATTAGCTCGGTAGGATCCGTTTGAAGTGGTGGTTAAATCCTTTCCAAGAAAAATGTATGCGTGAAAAGCTCCATCCAATCTTTTGTTTCTTCTTCTTGATAAATAAAACCTGCATATTTGAAGAAAACAAACGAAACCTTCGCGTAAAATCGGCGGTAATAATATATATAAGACTCTACTAAACTAGGATATAATGCTTGTGGAATGGATGTTTACAGAATTTCTGGAAAATTAAGACCTGGAAAATTCCAAAAATTTATAAGTAGCTCAGAAAACGAGAAAAAAAAAAGTAATCTGTTGTTTTTACTCCTTCCTAACGCCGTCAGGTTATCCTGATAAAAACTGGTCTGCGATTTTCCGGAAAAAATTCTGGAAAATTTACATCTTTAGAATCTGGAAACATTTCTGCAAAACATCCATTATGACTCAATACAAGCATTTGACTCGAACAAACACACATATATATCTTTTAATGAATTGCTATACTCATGTTTACGTTTCTTTTGAAAACGTGTGTAATCCTCCCTACACTTATCCTTTATGTAAAATACCTTTATATGCAATTAAGACGAGATTAAAGACAAAATAAAGCATTTTTACAAATTTAAACATGAGAATAAACAATCAGTAAAAGATATACGACACACAAATAAAAAAGAAAAACAAATACACATGGGTTGCCTCCCAAGAAGCGCTTGATTTTGTTCGAGTCACGAGCCTGACTCTACCCTTATTTAACGGATAAAGGGGAGGTTTTCCCTACACTTAAGTTTAAATGCGGTTGATAGTAGCGATACACACCCTTAGGGTGGAAATTGCTGCGTGAGGAGAGGGTGATTGGTGATTTATATGCTCAAAGGAGTGTGCTCCATTCATTATAACCTTACCTAATTCTATTCGTGTAGCGGGTGAGTCAAATCTCTCTCCTAAAAACGGATCATCTTCTATCAACTTCAAAAGATTCTTAGTTAAGTATCCATCTTGACCTAATAAACCCGGTTTAAACCCATAATGTTTCTTGTTATTAACCATGAATGGGTGTTATAAGTGTGTAAGGTCATGGGTTACTCCTATATTAGCTTCCACTCTACATGGCCTAGAGTCTACCACCTTTATCAAGCAACTACCTGGACTATCTATTTTGATGGGTGGATTGGGGCCTAATTCAATTCCAAGATTCACATCTAAAGACGGAAACTTGGGTAAGGTTTTTGGTTGAGGCTCCGGTTCATCAAAATTAGGAACTTCCCTAGGACTAAGAGAGAGGTCATGACAACAAGCATCTAAACCTACATTCTCTAGTGGCGTTTGGTCCAAAGGTTCTATATCAATCGGAGTTTCTATAGTCTCTTCTACTTCTTCCGGGTAAGTTATAGGCGATGTGTGTTCCTCAAGTGATGGTAGGGCTTGTGGGCTTGGAGTTTCCACCTCATTCTCCATTATATCTAGATCTCCTAAAAGTTCATCATGTGTTTTAGTATGATCTAACCCAAATACACTCCTAAGTATCTCAAATCCTTCTTTAGCCATTTCAAATTCTTGGTCCGATTCATAAGAATTGTTCTCAAAAACTTGACTACTATGTTCTATTTGCCTAAAGGATTCCTTATGTGTGTCATATGTTTCAACTCTAACCATCTCACAATCTCGTTCGGGTTTAGGTTCCATGTTCTTAAAAACTAGGTCTTTCTGATCATGATGCCTAAGGTTAGATAAATCCTCCTTGTCCATTTCCTCAAGTTGTGACAACTGACGGTTTATACTTAGGAGGCTTTTCTCAAAAATTTTCCAGAGGGTCTCACTAAAAGGAGTTGATTCTAACAATGATCGTTGAATAGAAGCCACACAAGCACAAAATTTATCAAACCCATCCAACCTTACACCCGTCTCCTTTTGGATATCTCTAAGTTCACTTACAAATTCATTAGAACAATAAAAACCAATCCAATCTGCGAAATTCAATTGTTCCTCATTTGTTAATGATTCAAATGCAATTTCACATGCCATAGCGACAAATGAAAAGGGTTTTACGAACGCAAACACAAAGAAGGGGGATAAACTACAAGAAAGCTAATAAAAATGTAGGATATTAGTTTTCACATACACATCAAACCATAACACAAAGTGGCGTATGAATGAAGTTCTAGAGAGAGAAAATTAGAGGTTTAGGGAACTTAGTGAGAGAAAGTGAAAGATATTATTATAAGCTCCAACTCTCTACCTTGGGAGGTAGAGAGTATTTATAGTCTTACAAAAAACGCCACACATCGGGCTGTGGATCAGGCATACAGTGGGTAAAGACCCGTCCGTCCTCCACGGTGTTACTTAACTAAATACTACTTAACTTAAAAGAACTACGACTACGAGCTTTCTAATGATTACATATTCTTGAGGTGACCGACTCTTTAATACCTGGAATTTCTAATTCCTAACAATCTCCCCCTAAGGGAGGTCACCTCAATCATGTACCAAAATTACATTGAATACAAATAGATATTACATTAAAAGATTGTTCTTGCATTCTTGATGTAGTCCTTTGCTCTTAAGCTCGTAGTCATTGATTCTTCACATTGCATGTTTGGTTACTCCAAGTGGAGGTCTTTTACTGATCCACGTGATAATAAATTTGAGCCAGCTATTGAGATCATCAGCAATCAAAAATCTCTATAACATTCATTGTGGTGTTGGTATTATGTGTTGTTGTGACTTTCGGACCGACATGCTCACATTCTGGATCATGATATCTTCTCATCAGAGTAGCGGAAGCTTTTGTTGAATCATGATATTGGCAGCAGCGTAGCAGAAGCATGGAGTGAAAATATCAGAGTCATTGATGCACTAATCATGATTTCTTTTGAGATGAATGTGTTAAGTGAGCATGCGGCTATGGATTGACCGCTTCATTCTGATCAGCTGCAAACGTCGGGCGTACCTGCATACAACAGTTAGCAATAAATCGCACGAAAGTGTCTTTGATCACTTTCATTGAATTGAGGTACACGGCCCACGGTTCCCCGTTGATCAGTACATGTACTGCCTGTGATCAGGTATAATTCCGAAGAATTTCCTTGACAGGGTTTCGCAGCTGCTCTAGCTGTTCTCAAACTGGAATATCTCAAAGAAGACAACACGGAGTGAGTGAACCAGCGAATTTTAAGTTCACTGATTGATGAAAAGAGATTTGAAAAACAATCGTGTATTGCTCAATAGAAATTGTTTTTGCAATACAACGAAGGTTTTATTGAAACTCAATTATCAATCATAAAAACACCTTTTGGTTTGAAAAATGAGTACACGGTCGATGTGCTAAAGAAAAGAGTTTTTAAGCACAACGACCGGTTTTTCAAAGGTATCCGTCAATCCATAACCTGAACCAGGATTGATTCAAGAGATTGAATCGCCCCATTGTTTCTGTTCAGTTGTCACATGGTTGATCTATATAATAGATCTCACATGCCACCTACCAGGAGCTTGTTTGATGTTGGCTCCAGAAGGCTTTCCATCTTCATTGTGAATATGTATACACATCACTGAGATGTTCTGGCAATACCACAAGGATAATGCGTAGGACTCAAGATATAATCTCTCTTTCCACATTGTGTGAAACAGAGAGTCTTCATTGAAAGTGTCCTAATGAGATTTATTGATGATCTCGTGGCTCTAGACTCAATTTGTGCATATTTGGATCCTGTGCAGGAGACTAGGGAGAGGGTCTCCTTCTTCAATATCAACAATCTCTAAGAGAAAGTCGATAGATAATGTCGGTTCCCCGTGAGAATGAAACAAGTCCTTTTAAGAGGAACTTGAGTGGTTTGGAAAGTTGAAGTGCAGTGCGTCACTGGGTCCATGACATCTTGTCTTCAATACCGATGTTACCATCAGTAGCATATGAAGTGAACCCGGTTTCTGCCCTAAGGTTAAATAAATGGAGGGCTATTTGTTTTCACCCTTTTCTCATTCAATTCTTTTTAATTCTTCAACCCCTTCAGTGCTTACCGAGACTTCATAGCAAGAACCTTGTTGGGTTTGTTCCAGTACTTGCTCTATCTCAGTCCGCACTCTTCCCATATCTCACTTTTCTCCTTTTATCATCATACCTAAGGACTTCTACACTAACTAGTGGATTGTCCCTGGGTAGATCCCTCCGGTTCTGGCGGATCATGGGAACACATACCTAACCTTATCATCCTTATATCACCGTACATAAAGTAAAGTTGGTCGGTCAATTTGGTATTGTTCATCTGCCATTGGAACCAATTGAAAACCATTTGAAAATCAATCCAGATACTTGTAATATATTATCAAAACATTTTGTGCCTGAATTGTTTTTTGATATTTTTAGAACAGGTGCTCCCCCTCAACATGTGCATCAAATGTTTGAAATCGTTTTGCACACGGAGGCAAGAGGAAGAATTTACTTCTTTGATTACCATTTTCTAAAAGATATCAACATCACTTCCCAGATCAAATCAAGAAGATAAAGCATTTCCGGGAAGGATGAGGTTTTCATAAGTTTGCTCCCCCTCAGTATGTGCCTCGAGATTAGAAAAGAGTTTTGCACATGCTAGAAGGAACCTGCACATTGAGATAAATGGTCACGTTTCAAATCATAGGTTTAAGATAGATGCTCCCCCTCAACATGTGCATTGTACATCCTTATAAAATTTGAAAATTTATAAAATTGAGATTTGAAAATTTGAAATCGTTTGTCACATGTGGGAAGGACAGCATGTACATCCTTATAAAACCATTTACCGAATTATCAGTTTAAATCCAATTTAAATCACACATTCTCCCCCGATCACAATTATCAAATCATTTGAGATTTGTGATCTCTTATAGATTTCAATTGATTTTGAAAGCTTTTAAGGGGAATTGTGACTTGACTATGAAAACGTTTTAACTGATAAGGATCGGATTTTAAGACTTTAAACTCCATAGATAAAATATGCATGTACATCTTTTGAAAACAATTTAATGCCAAATAACTTTTTAATTTAATTGAAATCATTCTCCCCCTCAATCAATGACATAGGTTGTTGATTGAGAGATAGAGATTTTGACAAATAAGTCCTGATGATTATCAAAAATAGAGACCGAGTTATTTTTCAAAGCATTTAGTTTTCAGCAGATAAATGTATATAGAATCAGAGCATGGAATTTTGAAAGCATGATAAAATATGGCTCTGTTCTTTCTTTTTAAAAAAACCGGGTTATTGCCTGAAAATGACAATAAACCATTTTTTTTTTTCTTTTTTTTTTTTCTCTTTCTCTCAAAAAAATTTTTGATTTTTTTTTTTTTTTTTTTTTAAATAATAAAAGAATCGAACAATATCTAAAGTTCCGTGTCATTCTTTGATTGACAACAACAAGACCGTAGATATAATCGAATCGAGAGAAACATGACAAAATGACAATAATTTTTGAAGATTTTTCGAATTTTTCAAATTTTTATGAATTTTGAAAGTTTTATATTTTTCTATTTGATTTTTGAAGGTTTTATAATTTTGTATTTTGTTTTTCAAATAGATATATACAAGAGACAGATGAAGATAGACCTTTACTCCTCGTCTTCCTCCTGAAGACGTTTGAGTGTTTCTGGTTGAAGGCTTTTTAAGCCAAGACGTGGAAGAATAAACTCAAAACGTTCTCTTGGAAGAGCTTTGGTGAAGATGTCTGCTAACTGATATTCAGACCTCACAAAATATAGTTCCACCACACCTTTTTCCACTTGTTCCCTGATGAAATGATGTCGAATGTCGATATGCTTTGCTCTTGAGTGTTGAACGTTGTTGCATGAGAGAGCAATAGCACTTTTATTATCACAGTACAAAGGGATTTTGTTGAATTCAAAGCCATAGTCAGATAATTGAGATCTCATCCATAAGATTTGAGCACAACAGGATGACATGGCTATGTATTCAGCCTTTGTAGAGGAAATAGAAGTACTCATTTGCTTCTTTGAAGACCAGCTCACAAGCTTATCACCCAAAAACTGAGCACCTCCAGACGTACTTCGACGTGTATCTTGACAACCTGCATGATCAGCATCTGCATAGGCCGTTAGTGACATGCCGGTGTCCTTCGGGTACCAAAGACCCATATTGATGGTTCCTTGGAGATACCGAAAGACCCGTTTAACTGCTTTAAGGTGCCTTTTAGTAGGCTTAGCCTGGTATCTAGCACACATGCACACAGCGAACAAGATGTCTGGTCTACTAGCAGTGAGGTACATCAGGGATCCAATCATACTACGATATTTCGTTTGGTCAATCATGATCCCTGAGTGGTCCTCATCTAGTTTGGTTCGATCAATCATGGGGGTGTCAACAGGGTCACTTGAATCAAATCCAAATTTCTTTAAGATCTCTGTTGCATATTTAGATTGATTTATGAAAATGCCTCCGGGACTTTGTGAAATTTGTAATCCCAAGAAAAATGACATTTGTCCCATCATTGACATTTGAAATTTTGAACTCATTTCATTAGAAAAACGATCACATTCCATTGGGTCTGTCGAGGCAAAAATAATATCATCAACATAAATTTGAACATGAATTAAATGTTTGCCTGACTTCCTGGTGAACAGTGTAGGATCAACTGCTCCTTTGCTAAATCCGGTAGATAGAAGAAACTTTGACAGTGTATCATACCATGCCCTTGGAGCTTGCTTTAAACCGTAAAGAGCCTTCTTCAAACGATAAACGTGAGTAGGATGCTCTTGATTCACAAATCCTTCAGGTTGGCTGACGTAGACGACTTCTTTAAGATCTCCGTTCAGAAATGCCGTCTTTACATCCATCTGATAGACAACCATGTTCTTACTAGCAGCATTAGCCAGAAAGATTCTGATTGCCTCGATTTGAGCAACTGGAGCAAAAGATTCTTCAAAGTCAATACCCTCCTCTTGACAGTATCCTTTAGCAACTAATCGAGCCTTGTTCTTCAACACATCACCATGCTCATCAAGTTTCACTTTGAAGATCCATTTAAGAGCAATAATCATAGCACAGTCTGGAGCAGGTACTAACTCCCATACATCAAGTCGATCAAACTCATGAATTTCATCTTGCATGGCATTGAACCAGCTATCTTCATTCATGGCGGTTTTAACATCTTTTGGTTCGATCTTAGATAGTACGGAGTTGAAGAAGCACCATAAGGCATCGGTTGCAAGTTGTTTCCGTGTTGATACAGGACGAGAGGGATTTCCAATAATGTTGTCTAGTGGATGATCGTGAGTCCATTTTCTAAGGTGTTCATGTGGCAGTTGTTGAGGGACTGAGGTAGCAGAGTCGATGTCTCCTGAAGAAGATGGTTCTGATGATGATTCAGGAGCAAATATGTTTTCAAATGGAGCATCTTCAGGAGTAGCAAAGGGATTAACTTCATCATTGATGCCAGAAACAGTTCCATGATGTACATTTGAAGAATGATGATTTGTTGATGAGACGGAAGGATCAGCAGTAGGCGCTTCTTGACTTAACGATATTGAGACTGAGGGATTGACATCATTCACAGGAATATGAGCATCCTCTGTTGTAGGGATCAACACCTCATTAGTACATGGATCATAAAGTTCATCAAACATAGGATCAAACAATTTCTTTAAATCATCTTCAGATGGAGGTACATATGGAGTTTCTTGAGAGGAGTTTGGAACAAGGGATGAACCAATGGGACTGTTTTGAAGTGCGGGTCCTGAACTGGAGTGTCCAGGAGCCATTTGACCGGTCAGCTCATCAAACGTAACGTGAATTGTTTCCATGATATTTCGGGTTCTTTTGTTGTAGATTCGGTATCCCTTTTTGTTTGGTGCATATCCTACAAATACTCCAATGTCAGCTTTAGCCCTAAGTTTTCCTAAGTCTTGACCTTCATTAGTTGGATAACACAATGCACCAAACACACGAAGGAAAGAGAGATTAGGTTTTCTGTTGTGGACAAGTTCATATGGAGTTTTTCCATGAACAGTGTGAATCAGGGAACGATTTTGTGTGTAGCATGCAGTGGCAATTGCTTCAGCCCAGAGAAACATTGGAACCTTTGAGTAAATCAGCATTGTTCTAGCGGCTTCAACAAGAGTTCGATTTCATCTTTCAACTACACCGTTCTGTTAAGGAGTTCGTGGAACACTTCTTTGATGGCTGATTCCAACGCTTTCATAGAATTCACTAAGTTGTTTGTTGACAAACTCAGTTCCATTGTCTGTTCTGATAATTCTGACGGTTTTGTTAAGTCGAACCTGCAGCTGTTTGATGAGTTTGATGATGATATCAGGAGTTTCATCCTTTGTCCTTAAGAACTTGACCCAGGTGAATCTAGAGTAATCATCAACCACAACTAACACATATTTCTTTCCAAAGATATTCTGCACCCTCATTGGTCCACATAAATCCATATGAATCATATGAAGAACTTCTGTGACAGAGTTAGTAGGTTTGGGTTTATGGGCATACTTCTTGCTTTTTCCCAATTGACATGCTGAACAAAGATGATCCTTTTCGTACTTAAGTCTAGGTAAACCTACAACTAAGTCCTTTCTGGTGAGATCATTGATGGTGCCGAAGTTCAGGTGATTGAGACGAGGATGCCATAACCATGACTTTGTTTTAGAAGCCTTTGATAACAAGCAGATTGGTGATGACCTCATCATGTCATCGATGGAGATGGTGTAAAGATTTGAGCCACGAGTTCCTTTTAACAGTTCCATACCATTAAGATCTCTAACAAAGCATGTATGTTTTCTGAAGGCTACTTCTAGATCAGAATCACAGAATTGACCAACAGAGAACAGATTATGACCCAGACCTTCCACATAGTATACTCTAGAGATGACACTATCACCAACAACGTAGTCTCCATAACCCATGATTGCACCGAAATGATCATTACCGAATCTAACAGTCCCGATGAATTTGCCCACGAAGTTCATGAGCCGCGACCGGTCTCCAGTCATATGCTTGGAACAGCCTGAGTCCAGGTACCACAGAACGATTTGAACGATCTGCAGTTGAACACAGACAAGAATGGATAACTGGATAATTGGGATCCCCATGCAAGAATGGGTTCCATTTGGTTAGTAACAATGGTTGGAACACCCACATCAGAGAAAGGAGCATTCATATCAGAAATTAAGGCACTGGATTCATTGTGAATAGATGCAGTACTAGTGTCCGTATTAGCCTTGTTCACACTGTGCTCACTTCTTATGGGAATAGTTCTACCAGTAGGCATCCATTTTCTAGTGGGCATTGTCTGATTATTCTTATGACCAACAGGTATCCAATAATAGCCTATCTTACTAAATGTTCTTCCTGTGGGTTTCCACTGTTTTCTAACTCTCATTCGTTTTTGCCTTTTTGCCTTTTTAGCATGAACATAAGCAACATTAACTGGACCATTATCATCATTAGGCAAAACATTAACACCACATTCATGATTAGAAACAGAATTCAAGCAGACATCAGTACAAGGTCTGCAAATAGTATCAGAATTCGAATTAATTACAGTACGCCTATGGCTAATACTAGAATCAACACGATTCGTTTTATTCGATTCAAGCTTAAAGTTCCTAGATTGTTCTTCTACTCTTTTCCAGTGCACATTCTTAGCTTGCGAGGTCCTATCATTCCTTGTATTGTCTTGAGACTTTGACCTGCTCCCTTTAATGTCACTGATTACTCCTGTAGAGGGAATGGGAACATTAGTTGGTTTTACTACTCTTTGCATCACCTGTTTAGATGTGCTGGGATCTGAACTACATGCAGGCACACTAAGGTTCACTTTCTTGAAACTAGAAGTATTGATATTTGAACTCCTAGAAGGCACACTTGAGTTCTCTTTCTTAGAATTGACAGATCTGGAATCTGAACTACTTAAAGGCACACTACGGTTCATATTCAAAGCACTACGGTTCACATTCAAGGCATTGGGAATCGAATGAATATCATACTTGGCATTAGGCATCGAGCATGGAATCAAAGGATTAACTCTCTCACCTAATGACTTTGGGCATATTGTGATCAAGCATTCTAAGATTTCTTGAGATCGTTTGGCATATAAGCATGCATGTCCAATTGCATTATCATGAGGTTTCTCTAACTTATCCTCTTCAACAATCTCACGCAGACATTCTAAGCAATCCTTAAGGGATGAGAAGTATGTTTGAACAGCAAGTTTGTTGTTCCTGAGATGAGGAGGGACATAATTCACAGACAAAGCATATTTATTACAAGAGTGAACCTTTGATACACCATTCTCCCCATTGGTCATAGGCATTTTCCCTTTTACCTGACTCTTCAGATTCTCAATTTCCTTTTGCAATGTAGCTATTTGTTTGTTATTTTTGTTACGAGTGACCTTTATTGATTCAAATAACTCATTGAAATGACATTTAACTTTTTCATTTTCTTCTAGAAAACTTTCATTTTCCTTTTGTAATGCATTTACTAGGTTTTGAAGATGAAACGTTTGAGAAATCTGAGAGTCTAAAGGAGGAGGCATTTGGGAGCCTGTCATATTGTTCGTTTGACCCTTTAATTGAGATATTTGGGCTTTCAACTTTCTGATCGTGTTGCAATGAGCTTGAATCTGTTCATCACGTTTGTTAATTTGAAAAACTGCATCAAACTCTGGAGCATCTGAGGATGTCTTGATATTTGAAGTTTTGACATTTTCTTTAAGATGTTGATATTTTAGTTGTAAATTAAAATGCTCAACCTCTAGTTTAGAAAAATGTTTAACCAAATTGTCGTGATCATCCAGTTCAATTTTCTCGTTTAGTTTAGAATTAGTTTTTTCAAGCTCAATGACACGATCATGAGAGACTTTCAGGGCAACAGATAGTTCATGAAATTGGGAAGCATTAATAGAGCAATTTGAAGCAGTGAAAAACACATCTTGAGTAACACATTCAGTGATAAGAGTCTCATTTAATGTATGCAAGTTCTTCCTCTCAATCTCATTATATTTTAGTGCACGCTCATAGTCACTAACTTCAACAATCATTGCATCAAATTCCTTTTCCATTCCCTTAATATCAGTTTCTATCCCCTTTTTAAGACTCTCAAAGTGATCTTTTAGAAGTTTAAAGAAAGGCATGACCTCAGTTAAATAACATTCTTTCATTTGTTCAAAACCCCTTTCTCCTTCAGTTATACCAGTGGGTGTGATCCTTTTCTTGCAAGTTTTCTCAAAATCAACAAATAGTTGAAATATAACGTATTGGCTAATTAAGGTCTTGCTTTTAGTGGCAATTGTTCTAGGAACAAGATGCATTGGTGTATTAGGAGGATACACAGTCGCTCTAGGCATTTTCCAAAGGGGAGGGTTTGTTTCAACAATATTTTCAGCTTTCTGCTTATCTAAATCCATTTTCCAGAAGACTTGTTCGGGAGTCAACAATGTCTGAGGCTTAAACTTGTTCAAGGAAATCCAGTTTTCCTTCTTGTAGTCATGAGGAGTGATAATTATTTTTTTCTCTTTGCATTTAGGATCATTTAGTTTCTTATTCATCTTCTCCCTAGTGATTTCATCTAGTTTCTTATCATCCTTAGTGCACTCAACGAAACTAGGTTTTTGTCTAGGTTTAAGAATCTCATTGCCATCATAGATCACACTTTGAGCTGCTTTTGCTATCTTTCCGTACTCAGGGTTGGGTTTATCTATAATGGGAACACTATGCTTATCGCTTAGAACTCTATGTTTAGTGACCATGTGAGCAGTCTGAATGGTGTTTCCTTGTATGTACAACTTGTTTTCAAGTTTGTTTTTCAAAGTTTTCAGATTAGAAAAGTCTCTCAAGAGTTTTGATTCATTTGCATTAAATTCTTGCTTAAGCATTTTCACATTTTCTTGAAGTTCTTGTTTTTGCTTAGCTGTTTTAGAAAGCTTTTCTTGCAAGGAATTTAATTCTTGTTTCAATACTTCTTCTTTAAAATTACTTTTTCTAATGACTGTACGCACTTGGTCATCCATTTCCTGCTCACGAGTGGTCAACTCAAATTTTGCACGTTGTTCATAAATAGCAACACGTTCTTTATAGGCATTTAGTTTAGAAATTACAGAATCATCAGGGGCACATGCAGTGTATTCATCAAAAACGTAGTCATTGTTGACTGCAGAAGATGCATCACTTGGTACAACTTCACTTTCACTTTGTTTCACATATTGATCATATGGGACAATATCGATATTACCCATATTTTCAGTATTTGATTCAATAGTTTCAGTTGATAGTACTTTGTCAGGCATCTTTTGCACATCAGCATCATCGTATAGTTTTAGTACCTCTGAGATGAGTTTGTCTTTGGAAGGGCCAGCTTGTGGTGAAGAGGAGACCTTGGGAGAAACCATTGGAGAAATGCTAGCCATAAAGATTGTGTGTGCAGTAGGTCCATCATCCACATCAGAGTCGTATGCATCACAATCAGCGACTTGAAAGGCATTCTGATGATTGTGACCTATCTCCTGAATAGGCTGCTCATCCACATCTGCATCATAGGTCTTGGCATTTCCCTCAGCTAGAAACAGCAATTCCTCTTCATCCAAAGCAGCACCATTGTCCTGAGCTTGTACAAGCAGCATCTTATCTCTGAAGTAATCAGCATTCTGTGGACGCTTTGGAGATGTGCAGTTTCTTGCAATGTGTCCCTCACCACCACAGTTATAACATTTGATCGGCTTAGCTTGACCTTGGTAACCATTCCTTCCTCGATTCTGGTTACCAACATAACCTCTACCAGCTCCACCTCTTCCCTGATCATACTGTCTTTCCTGAACTGGTTGCACCACGATCCTTCCATCTTTCACAGTAGCTTGATTATGTGGGTTAGATGCTGTTCTGAGGTTGTTGTTGGTTTGTGGGAGAGAATTCATGTTTTGACTAATCAGAAGAGCTAGTTGATTAATGAAGTTACCCACGTGTGCATCAGCATCAGCTTGTTTGAACATAGGATCAGGAATGAGTTTGTGATTACCATTACCCAAGGGTATGACTTGTGAGGCTTTGGTTGTGATTCCGATGTTTGAGTAGAAGGCAGCTGAGTCATTAGACGAGCTTGTCTCTCCCTGGTTGGTTTTGAACTGATTGAGAACCAATTTTTCAAACATAGCATGTCTCTCATTCTGAAGGAGGAAGGCATAGAGTTGCTCATAGTTTGTATTCTTCAATCCTTTAGTGAGCTTCACAGAGGTGACAAACTTGTGCCATTCGGGATTCATGTTGTTCACAAATTTTGAGTTCAGCTGAATTTTAGGCATAGTCATTCTGATGTTCCTCATGTCATTCACCAACTTATGAAATCTCACATAGTACTCATAGACACTCTCATCGGGTTTCATCTTGAAGTGTTCAAATTCGTCATAGAGTTGTGATTCTCTGTCTTCCATAGTTAATTCTGAACCTGAGTGAAGCATCTTGACATTATCCCATACTGCCTTTGCATCGGTGTTGTGATTGATCAGCTTGTAGATGTCTTTAGGAAGACCTTGAAGAACAATGTTAGAAGCCTGATATCTGCATCGAATCTCTTTTTCTCCTTATCATCAAGCTCATCATACATTTTAGGTCTGTCCATTCCGTAAATAGGAGTTCCATCTTCATTAGTATCAAGTATATCTCTAGTCGTCTCAACTCGATACGGTCCTTCATCAATGGATTTGAGAATGTTGACACCATTTTCCTTTCCAAGGCAGTACAATCTGATTCGTTGAGCCCAAGAATCGTAGTCAGTTCTGTCAAGCATGGGTGGACGAGTATCTGAGCCAGCTGCTTGAACATCCTCGGCAACAGTGGAGATGATAGTAGGAACGTTGGTAGACATGTTAACAGATTATACGGGATTTTATAACTCTATGATTAAACCGGGAAATAGATTCTTTCACGGGATTTTACTAAATCAAGAGAAAACCGTAAACAATCACCCAAGTCGCTAGAAGATAATGCACCAAGTCGCTAACACCTAATTCACTACACTCCCAAGTCGCTAAAGTCCCAAGTCGCTAGACAAATGCAAGTCGCTAAGTAGTAACTCGCTAAGCCTCAAGTCGCTAGCAAAATTTTGGCAGCAATTCGCTACACATGTCGCTAAAGATTCAAGTCGCTAAAGAGCAACTCGCTACAGACCAAGTCGCTACCACCAAGTCGCTACCCGTAGTGGAGAGTCCACTACTTGTACTGTTAATCGCTAGGTCTAAGTCACTAACTTCAAAACTGTAACTCGCTACAAAATTGTGAAGCAAGTCGCTACGAAGAAAGAAATCCGTATATCAAGTCGCTAGCAAGAAAAACCACATAAACATCACTTTTTAATCCAAAAACAACCCAACCAAGATGATTCAAGCTTACCAAATGAAAACCTAAACACTTGTGATGATTCTAAACATAAAAGTACTAACAAAATCCAAGCTTTAACACAAGAAATCAACCAAATGATGCACAAACCACTAAACTTTTTCAAACTCAAAAACCACCTAAAAGCCACTAAAAATCCAAAGATGTGCAAGATATGATCTAACCATGGCTCTTGATACCAATTGTAGGATATTAGTTTTCACATACACATCAAACCATAACACAAAGTGGCGTATGAATGAAGTTCTAGAGAGAGAAAGTTAGAGGTTTAGGGAACTTAGTGAGAGAAAGTGAAAGATATTATTATAAGCTCCAACTCTCTACCTTGGGAGGTAGAGAGTATTTATAGTCTTACAAAAAACGCCACACATCGGGCTGTGGATCAGGCATACAGTGGGTAAAGACCCGTCCGTCCTCCACGGTGTTACTTAACTAAATACTACTTAACTTAAAAGAACTACGACTACGAGCTTTCTAATGATTACATATACTTGAGGTGACCGACTCTTTAATACCTGGAATTTCTAATTCCTAACAAAAAAGAAAAAAATCTCACTTGATAGGAATCTTGTGAGTAGACCTAAACGAGATATAAATCAAGCCTAAACAATAACTATTCCCCGGCAGCAGCGCCAAAAACTTGATAACGCTACACGCGTCATTCGGGGTCAAAGGAACTTCCTTTTCTTCGAGCAAGTTTTATAACACCCTAGGCAGTGAAC
Organism: Chrysanthemum seticuspe; assembly: GCA_019973895.1. Lineage (NCBI taxonomy): Eukaryota > Viridiplantae > Streptophyta > Magnoliopsida > Asterales > Asteraceae > Chrysanthemum > Chrysanthemum seticuspe. The sequence continues at coordinate 232,448,030 of BPTQ01000006.1, read as the reverse complement.
CTAATCGTTGTAGTGTAGTATTAGAGTAAGCCACGGGTATTGATATCGTTCTCTAGGGGAATAGTGTCGTTAGGCTGAAGTGTATGTCGATTTAAGTCTAAAGGTGAGGGATGATTATTTTTGTATTTTTATATTTTATGAAATGGAAAGGTACGAATTTCGGGGTTTGGATTTGGGGGTTGGTATTTCTACCGATTACTCAACTTATCTAATTAACTAAGCTAAGGGTAGTCTATGTCTAATTATTGTGTGCTCGTATGATAGTTTAAAGATGTGTTCACTTAGGTTTTATTACTCCTTAATTATCTCCTATTGATGGTTGAATTGTCACGTCCTTATTCTTAATCGCGTTGTGTGTCTAAAGTTGTAGGGTATGCGTTTATCCCTAACTCTTTGAACTTACCAAAGGGTCTCGTCTACAAAACCCTCTAGGGGTTATAAACTCTAACTCTAAGGCCCTCTTTGGATGGTTTAGCCTACAACCGCTCTAAGTGCTATAGCCTAAGGTTCACAAAGATTAATCAAGCATTAATTACACAATGAATGACCTATCGCATTACTAGATCATTAATCAACTAAGATAAGAGACAACCAATCAATATTTAATAATTAAGTTTCATATTCCCTAAGAAAACACACAAGTAGATTAGCCGGACATGGAGAACATGCAAGCATACACACAAATAATCAAAGACATAATTGAATTAATGAAGTAAAACACTTATCTTGATGTAAGATAGGGTTTGGAACCCTAAAATACTGTACAAGACAGCCTTGGTTCGGTTTAGGTTTTTACTCCAAAAGACTACACACTAAAACTGAAAAATTCGGATTCTATATATAATATTACAATCGCGACGACGTCACCTTATGATTTGTGACGCCGTCGGGCCGCCGTCATTAGGGTTTCGTCTTGGCCACGTTAGTCTTGCGACGGCATCACCTTGTGCTTGTGACAACGTCCTCTTCAGCTTCTGACGCCGTCTGGATCAAATCTAGGCCGTCTGACTTGCAACGGCCTACTCTTTTAAAGCCTGACACCGTCACTTGAAAATAAGAATTTTGGCTTCTGTGTCGTCACAAAATACTCCGACGGCGTCGCAGTTAAGCAGTGATGCCGTCACCTTGTATTTCAGCAGCTTGAGTGTCTCGATTCTTGACTTTGGCCATTTTCTTCGTATATCCGCGCCTTTTCGTCCAAATAAGTGCCATTACAGCAATTTGCCTTCAAGAGACCTAAAAAGTGAAAAGGAACGATATTAAGTAATAACGGATACAAAAATGATCAAATAAGGGCTTAAACGACCCCTCAAAAAGGTACATTTTAAAACCTTATCATACGTGATGAAGTACGTTTCATATTCTATCACCTTCTTGAACGTTTTGATGAAGTCAACAAATCTAACCATCCCTAAACCTAGGAATGCAAGCACAAGTGGTGTTTTCTCTAGTCTTAGGCGTAACTTAGGTTGTTAGAATTCTTACTTTATTACATGTTTGTATTATTTTCTTAGTTTTAGAGAATTGAGATATGTGTATCATTTCTCTCGTTTTATTAAATGAAACTACATGTTTGTATGTTATATAGTTATGTGAACATGTTTGGTGCAACAATACATAACTTACTTGGATGTTTACGTCATTATTTGTATCTACATTGCTGCTACTAAGTTTCAGGTACACGGTTCCCTCCAATTTTCCTGGACGGATCCCTCAAAAAAAGGATCCGGCAGAACCGGGTGGACAGAAAACAATTTTTGAGCTTTATTTAAAGCTCATTTGCAGGAAACAATGCACCATATACTTGTTTTCTAACTTTTGTTTTGTAGATTTTCAAAATACACATGAAGACTTTGACACCCTCAACAAAGTGGAGCTTTTCATCAAAGCAAACCAATGCAAAACACTTGCAATACACTCGTTTAGTCTTCCTAATTACTTGACGCCCTCACCAAAGGGAAGCATCCGACAAGGGGGAGCTAAAACGAAACCATTTTTCTTACCTTACTACTTATTCTCTCTAACTTCTTACTTTCTATAAGCTTTCCCCAAAACTCTTTCTAAATCTTTTTCTTCTACTATGCTTTAGTTTCTTTTCGACGCTCTTTTTGTTTCGATAAAAAGGGGGAGAAGATAGTAAAAACTCCAATTCAAAATTTTACAAATTTTATTATTTACTTAAAATAATCTTATGTTTTGTCATCAAAAAAAAGGGGGAGATTGTTAATACAAATAAACCATAATAATATTTATATTTTACGATATTCTAATGTTTTGTCGATAACAAACGTAAAATCATTTTAACTAAATAAATAAAATACGTAAAAGCTTTGAGCCAATAGTTTACTAACACACTTTTACTAAACATATAAAACCATCAAAACATGTTTAGTTAAATAAGTTATATAACACCAAAACCATTTTTATAAAACACTTACAAGTAATGTTGTTTACTTATATTTTATAAAAATGTATATGTGCTTAGTGTAACTTGTAATGGGTAAATAATGGGTAAAAACCAAAGTCCATAACCCATGAGTCAGGACCCATGATCCATTGATAGGTACAATGAATCTGGTTGGGTAAAAGCCAAAGTCCATAACTCATACCCATGGAGCATGATCCATAACCCATGACCTATTGCATGACATCATGCATGAAGTCATGTTGGATATTATCCATGATCCATGACCCAAATTATATGACCCATGACCCAAAATCCATAACCCATTGACTAGGTACATTGGGTATCCATGATCCAAAGTCCATGACCCATGGTCCATAACCCAAAACCCATAACCCGGTTTGCAACCCAAAATCCGGACTAAACTAACCCAGTAGCCGGATCCCTTGATTTGCACTGGCTGAATCCCTTGGGTAAGGGATCCGCTTGAACCGTGGAACAATTGGAAGTTTTTCCTATAAATAGTGAGCCATTTCTCTCTTGCTCACTAACCCTTTTAGACATATCTTATCTCTATGTTCTAACCTCTCTAACCTCAGATCCAAAGGATTATTCTATGTAGTTTTCATTTTGTGTGATTCTCTAGGTTTCTCTTAAAGGCGAGATCACAACCTCTTGAAGATGTGCAAGCTCAAGGTCATGAGTTGCTAAGCTTCATCATCATTAAGACCACTGAAGTGCATCTTGTTGATAGTTTTTCTCTCCCTCCAATAGTGTGTCGTGTTCAAGGCATTGGTGTATAGTGCTGAAGGTGTACATTTGATATGGGGCATCGATGTATATTTATATAGTTTGGATATTGATATTCTTTCAAGTATTGTAAAAAGGAGTTTGTCTCCTTTGGGTAGTAGTGTTGGTTAGTAGTTCCTCCTTTGTAATGGAACTCGGTATCTAGCCTTGTACGGGATAAAGTGTAGGAGACGTTGTGATAGGTTTGGTTCTACCTCATGGAAGAACTCGGTGTCTAGCCTTGTATCGGATAAAGGGTAGGTGACGTTGCGAAGGCTTCTCCGCCACATTAAGGAGCTTGTGTTGTGTAGTTCTTAGAAACTCTCGAGTTGGGTACTCGGGGAGTGGAGTAAGGCAAGGAAGGTGTCCTTGTAGCCGAACCACTATAAATACTCGTGTTGTGGTTTTGTGTTCCTTTACTCTTTATCTCTTTGCATTACTTATATATATGTCCATCTATCAATATCCAACACACGATCTAAATGGATTGACATAAGTCGATCTAAATACTTTAAAACGAAGTTTTAATTGGCAAAACTATTCAACCCCCCTTCTAGTTTTTCACAAAGACAACACAACACGAGAATCAATTACAAGCAACTCACCATTTTCCCCACTCACTGAGTCATACCCAACTTGTCCATTATCATAAACCGGGTCATTCTTCCTGACTGACTCGCTATGACCCGACACACTACATCGCCTTCCGCCCTCTACCACCCACTAGAATGAGACCAAGACCCACTAGTTTTTTTCTTTCTCTTTTTCTTTTTCGTTTTCTTTTTCTTTAAGGCGAAAAATTATATTAGGAAAACCAAAAAATACATGAAGATACATAACCAAGGTTGACAGATTATCCAAAAATAAGGATAAACGTCCAACCAAAAGGATGTGACAAAATACAATATAAAGCTACAAAAGAAACATAAAGTCTTGAAAATACTTTAAAACTAAAAGAAACTAAAATGTTTAAAACATTCAAAAATTTGAAGGCGGATTGGAAGAAAGCTAAGCAAATCCTTTATAGCAACTAGAAACCAAAAGATATCAATTTTACCAATCTAGTCGATAAGAGACTGACTAAAACTAAAACATTTAATAGAATTTAAATGTATCATTTTCAGATTCATTTTCTGAAATTCCCATATCTTCAAAGAATCTTATTTTGCCAATAGGTGAGAATGATGACTTAAGATTTATCTTATCCCCTTGAGCTACTAATAATTTGGATAGATCGAGTTCTGGAAACTCAACATCAACTAGTTTTGAAATAGTAGTTGACAAAATAAGTCACATAAACAAGTAAGACACCAACAAATAAAACCCCCATTTAAACAACAAGAACAACCTCATCTCCTCTACAAACAACAAACCACAACAAAACCCCCCATCTTTAACAAATCTTACACGAAAATTTAAAAAGAAAAAAAAAAACAAGATCTCGGGTTTTAATAATTTGTAACAGATCTTTAAATATCCAACAGAACCCTTCATTGATCTAATGTAAAGAAGCTAAAAACAAAAAAACCACCTACCTGGTTCGCAACTAACAACAACATTTAAAGGGGTTGATTCGTGCCTTCACGTTTGTGTTTGTGTTTGTCGTTTGTCGTTTGTATTTCAGTTTGAAGATAACAAACGAGAACCACAAAAGACGAGTTATTTTTTCGTGGATTAGATTAAAGAACAAGTGTGTTTGTGGTATTTGGATTAAAGAAAAGAGAAAAAGGTTGATTCTTAATTGTTCTTAAAGATAGGAGAGCTTCATATATAAATATATATATATATATATATATATATATATATATATATATATATATATATATATATATATATATATATATATATATATAGGGGAGGGTTAATGTGAGATCAAACTTAAAGTTGTAAAAATAAGATCAAATCTAAAAAACCACTAAAACATTTATAAATAAGAATTTTAGCAATCATACACAAAAAAATAATATTTTAATACAAATTAACATTTTAGCAACTAATAACCAAATGATACATGAGTTTGGATTAGTGATACACCTGATACACATTACACTACCAAATATTCCAAAACCTGATACACATATAAAAACTTGATACACATTACACTTCTAATCAAAGTGTATCACCTAGGTTTCGTAAATTTCAAAAAGAAATATATTGAAACTTTAACAGTTTTAGTTATAGTAAATAAAAAAATTATTTTTATTGTAAGGAGAGTAACTCTTGTCAAATTTTAGTTCGATCTCATTTTAACAACTTTAAGTTTGATCTTATTTTATCTAGATTATATATATATATATATATATATATATATATATATATATATATATATATATATATATATATATATATATGTTTGGGTTATTATGAAAAGTTTCTTAGAATGAGAAGGCATGTGGAGGTGACATGTGTCACCTTTGCCACATCATCATGCCACATCACCATACCCCACCCCCACCCACCCCTCCCCCGCCCCCACCCCCCCCCCCCCGAAAAAAAAATTTTTTTCCCGCCAAAAAAAAATTTTTTTTTTGGGCAAAAAAAATTTTTTTTTTCCCGCCAAAAAATTTCCCGACAAATTTTTTTACTGCATCATAGTTATAAAGTTACTGCATCACAAATCATAATTTTAGTGCATTAAGGTTATAAATTACTGCATCACAGTTATAAAGTTACTGCATCACAATCATGATTTTAGTGCATTAATGTTATAACATTGATTTTAGTGCATCATAGTTGATGCACTTAACTATTAACTATGATGCAGTAACTTATAATAAAGATGCACCAAAACTTATTAGTGCATTAAGGTTATAAGTTACTGCGTCACAATTATGATTTTAGTGCATTAAGGTTATAAATTATTGCATCACAGTTATAAAGTTATTGCATTACAATCATGATTTTAGTGTATTTAAGGTTATAACATTGATTTAGTGCATCATAGTTGATGCACTGAACTATTAACTTATAATAAAGATGCACCAAAACTTATTAGTGCATTAAGGTTATAAGTTACTGCATCACGGTTATAAATTTACTGCATCGTAATTATGATTTTAGTGCATTAAGGTTATAAATTACTGCATCACAATTATAATTGTAATGCAGTATTTTTATAACTGTGATGCAGTAATAAATTTTGGCGGGAATTTTTTTTTTTTTTTTTTTTGCCCAAAAAATTTTTTTTTTGGCGGGAAAAAAAAATTTTGCGGGGGGGGGGGGGGTGACACATGTCACATGACATGGCATGGTGATGTGGCAAAGGTGACACATGTCACCTCCACATGCCTTCTCATTCTTTTCATTATAAGAAACTTTTCATTTTAACCCTACCCTATATATATATATATATATATATATTTATAAAGTTAACGTGAGATCAAACTTAAAGTTGTAAAAATAAGATCAAGTCTAAAAAACCGCTAAAACATTTATAAATAACAATTTTAGCAATAAAACACATAAAAATAATACTTTAATACAAATTAACATTTTAGCAACTAATAACCAAATGATACATGAGTTTGAATTAGTGATACACCTGATACACATTACACTAACAAATATTCCAAAACCTGATACACATACAAAAACCTGATACACATTACACTTCTAATCAAAGTGTATCACCTAGGTTTCGTAAATTTTATAAAAAAATCTATCGAAACTTTAACAATTTTAGTTGTAGTTAATAAAAAAAATTATTTTTGATGTATGGAGAGCGTCGCTTGTCAAATTTTAGTTGGATCTCATTTTAACAACTTTAAGTTTGATCTTATTTGATCTAGATTCTATATATATATATATATATATATATATATATATATATATATATATATATATATATATATATATATATATATACATATATATATATATATATATATATATATATATATAATGAGATAGAGAGAGAAAAAAACATAGAAGTGGTGGTTGCAAATGAAATGAAATGAATTAGGTTTAGGGTTATGTAAGTGATATGGTAGGTTGATTTTTGATAGGTTTAATCATTTTAAATAAAAGGAAAAAAGAAATAAATAATAAAAAAATAAAGGAAAAAAACATTAAACAAATGCATTAAATAGCATAAACAGTAAAAAAAACAAGGGTTGTATGCTTGGCACACCACTGACAACATCATTCATAATTTTTCGAGCAGTGGTCCACATGCTTCGTACACATAGGCTTTTAATTCTTTCATGAAAGTGACATTCTACATTTGTAAAATGTTTGAAAATTAAATGCATTTATAAGGGTTGCAAGTTTGAAAAGTGTATTGTTAGTTTTAAATGCATTTCACTTTTCAAACCCTAAAACAAAGTTCCAATTTGCTACTTTTATTATCAAATTTAATGCATTTAAGAACGTAAGTAAATGTGTATTGTGAGTGTTGTGAAGTCCATTGTTGCATTTTAAGTTTTCATTGCTACATTTATGTTTCAACTATTAACATTTGAGTTATAATATTTAAGTTTCTTTTGCTACATATGATGTGTTGTCAAATATTTTGAAGTCTACTCTTCACACTTAAGTTTTATCTTGCTATACTTGTGTTTCTACTGAACATTGTTAACATTTAAGTTGGTAACATTTAAATTTCTTTTGCTACATATGTATTTATATTGTTAACATTTTTGTATATATACAAGTATAATTCAGAACACAAAGCAAGTACAATCAAATAACATCTTACAACCATTGTAAAACTAAAAAAATTTCACCAAGTTTAAAAATGTGACGAAGTTAACTTTGGGTAAAAGGCGTGTTTTGCAAAATATATCAAGTTGACTAAATATTTTTAGTCTGAAAATTTCCGCGCACATCGTGGTTTTGCACTTATCAGGTAACATACATGTTCTTTACAATAAATTTGTTTTACTTTAACTATTATGTCAACTAAAATTGTGCATTTTAAAATAAGACACTATTATGATTTTATAGACATGATAAAAAAAACTTTGATTTCTTGTAAAAAAAAATGTAGATATATTCTTCATCAAAGAATTGTAACATGAGAAATAAAAAAAAGACCAAAATTTGATTTGAAACTACTACTTTTTATGATATACCAAAGTTTTTTATTGTCCCTATTATGTCAATTAAAATTATGCATTTTAAAATAAGACACTATTATGATTTTATAGACATGATAAAAAAAAACTTTGATTTCTTGTAAAAAATGTAGATATATTCTTAATTAAAGAATTGTAACATAAGAAATAAAATAAAAAAAATACCAAAATCTAATATGAAACTACTACTTTTTATGATATACCAACGCTTTTTTATTGTATCTGTACTAAACATATTAAATCTTCCTCATCACTCTCAATAAAAAAAGCCTGATTCAATTCCGAATTCTTCATTTTTCTTCAGATCTCCAAAACCTTAAACATAAAACAGTCAAACGTCAATACAATCCTCTAATTACTACAACTAAACTAAACATGCATAGCAATCAAAGAAGCTAGATATCACTGAAATAAAACAACATTGATATGTATTACGTCAACAAGAAAGAAAATACCTAAAAATCGAAACATTTGTTTGAAAAATGAAAAAAAGAAATTTCTCACAACCACAAATATGGATCGAACATGATAAGAAGTAGAAGAGTTATACTATTTTATATGATAAATAAGTATAGTACTTGAAAAAAAAACACAAAGTAGAAAACTACTACCATCAATTTTCCCAATTTTTAACTATCAAATTCGTCAAAAATAACGAAACCATACTAATAATAACATAAAACAACTTCATTATCATTATAAGACCAATCAATATAACAGTTTGTTACATCATTATAAACAAGATCTAATAAAACGTTCTTTGTCAAAAAAATATAAACCTACAAAAAAGTATAACAGTTTGTTACACAAGAACAAACCTACCCGATACCCTTTAAAAAATAATCTTAAAGAAGCCGCAAACTTGTAGTCTTTGTTTCGTGTGTGCTTCGTTTGATTCGTGTGTATTACAAAAGAAGTGTTTGCGATTCTTTTAAATCAAACAAAAGAATAAGTATTTGAAAAGTGTGAGTGTAAACCGATCTAGTTCGGATCTAGTTTTTTTTTGCTGCAAGCTGCGTGAGATCTAGTTTTTTTTTTTTTGGGGCTTCAAGTTTGAAAAGTGAAATTAGGGTTTACAAAAAGCTAGGGTAACTAATGTTTTATAAGGAATGTTTATTGGGTTGCTCCTCGTGTGACTCTATTAAAAGCCATATTGTATGTATTGGATAAATTGTGGATTGTACAGTTTTGTTTGGCTTTTGCTCTATGAAATGAAGTTGAAGATAAAATGAGATTCACAATATCCAAGATTTTAAAGTACTTGTAGAGATCATATATCCAAGATTTTAAAGTACTCTCTAATTTTATATTGAGGGGATAGATATATTTATTGTTGACTACGGTAAAGGGTGCCCATGTGGATGATCATAAATTCATAATGTGTCAAGTTTAAACGTAGTGGTGTATATGTGTGTGTTAAAGAATGGTTTTTATGTATTTAGTGAAGAATGCAACACAAAGAAATTACTCTTCCATGTTTATTACGTAGTAGTTTATTTTTTTTATTGCAGGAAATTGATTTGTTTTGATAAAAAAGATGTCGTTTTTTGATAATGATCAATTTTGTTATGGATCCGAAAAAAGCTCAAAATTCGGATTTTGATGATGATCAATTTTGTTATGGATCTGAAGAAGCTCAAAATTTAGATTTTGATGATGATCAATTTTGTTATGAATCTGAAGAAGCTCAAAATTCGACACGGACATCACCATTTTATACCGACCAGGTAAAATAAATATTAAATAAAAATATTTATACTATATTAATAAAATTAATATATGTCACATCACCATTAACAAAAAAATCAATTTTAGGTTTTTGAGTTTCGTGAAGATATGATGAATTGGGTGAAAAATACAGCACACTCTCTTGGTTATGTAATTGTTACCTAAGATCAAAGAAATGCAAAAGTGGTCTCATAAATAAATTGTGTCTTGTGTGTGACCGTAGTGGTAAACCTAAAGGATCCAGATCATGTAAAAAACTAGTTCCAAAAAGGCAAATCGTCCGTTTAAGTTGATAGGAAAGTATTCACTGAAACGTCATTATTGGACGATAAGAGTGGTATGCGATCGGCATAACCACCACCCTACAAGGCTTCTAGAGGGTCATCCATATGCAAGGCGGTTGTCTGATGATCAATTTCATTTGGTAGAATATTTGACGTGGAAGTGTGTGCCACCACGTGAAATTCTATCAACGCTAAAGGATCAAGATGAGACAAACTTGTCAACACTCCCGAAAATAGAGGCACAAAAAAAGATTCGCAAGGTCGAGAAAGCCGAAAAAACTCCAATGCAATTTCTTATGTCCCTTTTGCATATTAATCGTTATGTATATCAGACTAAAACACACCCAATTACAAACGAGTTGCAAGGTTTATTTTTTGTCCATCCTACATCTTATGAGTTATGGCGTGCATTCCCACACGTGTTGATTATAGATGCCACGTACAAGACGAACGTATTCAATATGCCTTTTTTTTGAAATTGTTGGTGTAACTTCAACCAACAAGACATTTTGCATAGTGCTTGTTTTTATAAGTGAATAAAAGATGGACACTTATAAATGGGCCTTGGAACAGCTAAAGTGGACACTAAATAAGTGCATGCACCCACGTGTTATAGTCACAGATAGAGAGTTGGCACTCATGAGTGCGTGTGAAAAAGGTTTTTCGCACGCCAATCATTTACTTTGTCGATGGCACATTAGTCAAAATATTTTTAAGAATTGCAGATGAAGATTTAAATCGTACCGTGATTGGGAACTTTTTGAATCAATGTGAAAGTTGCTAGAAGACTCTCCAACGTGGATATCATACACAGAAAACTACGAGACACTTCGAACATTTTTGGAATCTACGAATCCTCGTAAGTCTTTTACATTAATGAATTTTTATAGTCCGAGAATTTTATCCATACGTCCTACCCGGTACTTATTTTTCTTTCATTTCAGGTGTTTTAAGATACGTGGATGATAATTGGTTGGAAAAATATAAAACACATTTTGTGTCTGCCTCGATTGACCAGTCTTTAAACTTTGGAAATCGCACATCCAATAGAGTTGAGGGCCAACATGCCAAGTTGAAGATGTACATGGAATCTAAGAATCTAACTTTGGATAAATTTGTTGGTTGTATTGATAAGGTCGTAAAGTCACAACTTACGGCAATCAGAGCAAGTTTTGGAAAAAGTGAAATTTCTCGTTATCATCACCACAATATACCATGCTTCGATTTATTGCGGAGTTTCGTATCAAATGAAGCTCTCGAGTTAATGGTGAAAGAGATTAATCTGTCGAATGGGTTTCAACTAGATTCCTCAACTTGTGGTTGTCAACTATATAACAGTTGTGGGTTACCGTGTGCTTGCAGACTTTCATCGTACATGACTTCAGGTCCGTATATACAATTACTCCTAATTGATTCATATTTTGAATTATTTATTTTTCAACATCTAAGAAAAAATATATGCATGTGAGTGTATTCCTTTGTATTCAATAGATATATTTTGGAGAACACTAGATCTTTCACTGACAACAACTTTGCAGAGTGATAATATTTGTTGTGATACTGAATTAAACCATGTGAAAGAACACTTCAACAAGCAGTCTGATGCTGGAAAAAGAAGTGTCTTAAGAAAGTTGGTTGACATATTTAATACAAGTAAAACAGCCATTAAACCGCCTACGGTTAAGAAAAACACCCGCGGACGACTGAGTTTGAAAAAACAACATCAACAGAAAAAGCATGTTCCTCCTATGAGTAAAGATACACGAACATGTAGTCGGTCAGCCAGGTTGTTTGGGATTTATTTTAATGTCGAACCGGCCAGACATAGTTCTCATACGAACAACAAGCAACAACAAAAGAAGCGCAGTTCATTTTCATGCAAGTTTTTCGAGATAGATCCGAATATGCAACCTAGAAGACATGGTTCATTTTCAAACTCTCAAAGAGGTCGGGCGCATAACTTAATCCCGGACCTAAATGAAGAACCGCCAGCTTCCGAAGATCAGTTTAAAAATCTTAGTAGACAAATTCCAAAGTTTTCCATCCTTATATCTCGAACTCAAGTCTACAAGATGTCAAACCAGATGGAAACAGTGGGTTTAGATTTGATGCTCTCGGTCTTGGTCTCACTGAAGATGATTGGCCTATATTTTTGGTCGAATTTGGTGCGCCATTTAGAGTCTCACAAAGAACAATACAAGTGCATATTTGGAACTACAGGTTATAACGAAATCTATAGAGTCGTGAGCTCTGCTGGAGAATGGATGGAAATGCCATACACAGGTTTGGTAATTGCTTCAACGTATAACAAAGTTGTTGTGATCCAACAATGGAGGTTCCACTGCGAGTTTTCCTCTTTGGTCTAGTCCATCGCAATCAGACTCACATGAGATCATTGTGATTGCCCACGTGCATGGTAATAATTATATCGGAGTTGCATTACGGGAAGGTTTTCCTTTACCGATAACTCATCCACTTTGGATCACATATAGAAATAATATTGCATCTGGATGGGGAGAGAAATATGCGAGTCGTCAAAATGATTTTCGCAAGTATTATTATCGTAAACCTCAACATTATGATCTAATTTAATGTAATTTTGTAACACTATCGTGATTGAAAAAGTTAATGAAAATCATTTAATTTATGTTTATATATTTATTTATTTTTATATTTGTTGAAGAGATAGTATTGGAATAATTTAAAATGTGATATGTAATTCAATAATTATATTTGTGTCGTTTATGTTGTATTGTTTAATATGCAATTTAGCTAATCAATACAAACGTAGGATACTTTCGAATAGCTTTGAGATAATACTGTAATAGTTTTCGTATCATTCCTTGGTTTGTAAATACAGTAATAGGATGTTTGTTTATGTTGCTCAATTAAAATGACTCCTACTAATTGGTCGTAATTATGTCCTACTTTCAAATAGCTTTGAGATAATAATAGTGTTCATATCATATTGTTTGATGTAATAAATGTTTGTTTGGCACCACTTTTTTCCTTTGCCACAATAGTTTTTGCCGCCACTTTTACTCACATTTTAGATACATGATACTCACATTTTCTCCGCGACTTTTACTCACAGTTTTTGCCGCCATTTTTTTTTTTTTTTTTTTTTTTTTTTGCCGCCTCTCTACAAACTACAAAGTGATGTCATGGCTTTCGGTGAAAGTCAAACATACTCACAGTTTAGATGTAAGAAAATGGGATGGCATGTTATGCTTACTACATCATGTGGTCTACTACTTTATAATGATTAATGATAGAGACTTATCATTAGACTAATGATTAATTGTGTTTGATGGAGTGTATATACAAAAAAAAGTGAAGTGTAAACACACGTAGCCAAAAACAAACCTACCCTCATGTGCATCCTCATATGTCTGACATGTGACTGAAGATAACGAAGAAAGCTAATGACGTTAGCAAAATTGGACCCGTCACGTAATAGTTGGACTCACCAAGTGAACTTTTGCGTATTTGAATGTCGTATGAAATCTCGCCAAACCAAAAGGGCTAATGGTGTAGTTTACTAAAACAAAGGGACCATAAACAAAAGACAAACAATTGATGTTCACTTCCGACACAGAAGAAGAAGCAAGTTCAACAACCAGCAACAAGTCACTAGATTAACTCTAATCCTAGATCCTCTATATTTAAGGTTTTTATTTCACTTCTGTATTTCTTGTTTTCATTTTTCTGGTCGTTGGAAATAAATTTGCATCTTGATCTGTCAAATATATTATTGCAGCAGCATTTGTTTCTTTTTTATTCTTACATACATTCAATATGATAGTCTGCATTGCTTTAACTTGTTATCTTTTAAGGGTGCTTTCTTTTTGCTCTTTTCGAACATTAAGATAATAGCAACTGTAAACTATTTGACCATTGTATCATAACTTGGCGAAATTAACCTAAATACCTAATGACTTGGACTTGTAGTTTAAAAGGTATTTTATATTTCAGACATTTGTTTCAATGTTAGGCCTTTACGCAAATAGCCAAAACATATTCATTAAGTTGGTTTTATATATAAGCTGCTTCAAAATTGATTACTTCAGTAAATAGTTTGGTTAAAAAAAAAATGCTTGCTAGAAAGTTTCATCAAATCCATTTGTATAAGGTTTTAGGTTAAATATGATGGTAAAAAAATAATTTTATTTCATGTCAGAAAAGCACATTCAAATAAGCCGCTCTGTACCTAAGTATCAGAAACTGCTTATTTTACCACAAACTAAGCAGATCGGCAGAAGCAGGTGATGACACAGAACTGCTTCTACTTAGGAATAAGCGGATTAGCAGAAAAAAATAAGCAATCCCAAGCACCTCTTAAGCTAGATCTTTTGTGTCTAAAGATGCAGCTTATATGGAATGGAACGCGTATTGCTTTCTACAGATAGATTTTCCTTTTGAGTCTGCAGCTGCTCTAGAGTTTGCCTTTAAAGTGCTAACAAAATTACTGATTTATCCTTTTTTGTTACAGGGTCCTTGCAGTTTATGTGATTCAAGATATGTCCAAGCATATGACATTTAGTTTATAACGTGATTTATGCGAATTTGAATCAGTTATTTAGCAAATGAAGAAGTGGACCGGGGGTGGCTTAATAATAGGACTTGCTTGTATTTTGCTTGTTAGCTATAGTTTTATCCAAAAGCAGCCACGAAAACAATCTTCATACGAGTTCTTCCATCCAAATGAAGAAATCGCCAATTTGAGTAGTGTCTCAGTAGTAACAAAAGTTGAAAAGTTGCAGAAAAGGCCACACCTAGTTAAAGTTAATGGACTTGATTATCTATTTAACTCGACTTACATGCCTAAAGAGGAAGAAGCAAAGCCATTGTTGGCATGGGGCCAAATGCGTCTTTTGCTGTCTAGATCAGATTCTTTACCCGAGACAGCTCAAGGAATTAAAGAAGCTGCCTTGGCATGGAAAGAACTAAGATCTATAATTAGTAAAAACCGAGCCTCTAAATTTGTACATAATAAATATGAGAGAAATTGTAGTTATTCGGTTAGTGGAGTGAATAATAGCACTTTGTTTTCTAGTAATGGCTCTATTATTCTTGAGATACCCTGTGGGCTAATTCACGATTCGTCCATTACGATTATTGCTATTCCTGATGGGAAGCAAGATGGGTTTGAAATCGAATTTGTGGGGTCAGAAGGGAAAGAGGAGCCGAACCCACCCGTTATTTTGCATTATAATGTTGTTTTACCGGGAGATAACTTCACAAAGGATCCGGTTATTGCTCAAAATACATGGACCTATGACTTTGGATGGGGCAAAGAGGAAAGATGTCCTAATCACGAGTCTCCGAACAATGCAAAAGGTAATTATTCTATTTATTATCATCCAAATGTGGTTAAGTGGCGTTATGTTTTTTATTTGACATGCTCCCTTTGTCCTAGGGAAATTATAAAATTTCCTTTTCTAGCAACTTGTTCCAGTTAAATAAGCTTGCCTGTAGTCGTGAATACACTTATTGATGCTAGTAGTTTTTGTTAAAGGTGACAATTTGGACCCATTTACCTACTGAGTTGATCTGGTTATGATCTATCTCTAACTGGTCAAATCGGTTAAGCTAAGAAGTTTAATAAAATAAAGGATAGGGTTTTAATGGATTGAGAATTAGATTATTACTCAAATGCTGAAAACCTTCAAAATCATTTGTAAATTGTATCAATATAGCTTTAAAATCATGTTTAGCACATTCCACTTTATTCATTTATAAACTTATAATGTGGATAAACAAGCTTTGCAGGTTGACCCAACTTGTTCCGATAAAACTATGTATACTACTTAACATTGCAACTTACTAGAGGATTTTATTTAATCCCTGAATACCTAGTGAGATACCTTACGATGTTGCTCATTTCTTCATTCGTAAGCGGGAATGTTTAAACTTGATCTGCTGCTGTCCACTTGAACTTGCTTCCTTTTGTAATCATTAATTTCCTTGGTATTAGTTTAAAGTATAGATTTGTAGTAAATATTATGCTTTTTATTTCAGTCGATGGGCTCGTAAAGTGTAATGAGCAACTTACTAGAAGCACTATGGACGAGAATTCAAACTCTAGGCATCTTAGTGTTAACAAATCGACCAATGCTTCAGATGTAAACGACCATAACCATGTGGGTTCAAACTTCCCCTTTATAGATGGGAGTTTGTTTACTGCCACAATTTGGGCTGGTGAAGAGGGCTTTCATGGCACTGTAAATGGTAGGCATGAAACATCTTTTGCGTATAGAGAGGTAAGGTATGATGAATTTCAAGCCACATTTACTATTGTTACATTTGAAATGTTGTTGGATACTTGGATTAGATTACCCATCTAACTGTATGTTGACCATCATTGTTGCTAAGCTTTCGGTTCCCCCTAAAGAACCACCCGTGGAAACATGAGAGTAACTTAAACTTGTGAATATGTAAAATGGTTATCAATTTTTGCATTTTTTGTCACATTTTTCACCTCAAGTAAAACCACTGTTTTCCTCGAAGTGGCAAGTACAGTTGTCGAAGGTGGTAGTCTTTAGGGGGTGTCTAGATTTGCTATTTGGAAATGATTGGTTGAACTTGTTTGGATATCGGATATTACAATAATCAGTTTCTAGTTTTTGGTTAAACTAGTTCTGCTTCTGATCTTTATTGCTTAATTATGTATCTAATCCATTCAGGTTTTGCTACATGTTTTGTGCACTTCCTCTCTCCTTATTTGATATAATAAATAGTTTTGGCTAATCAGTTTCATAACAGATGTAACAACTTGATCATCTAAGAGAAAAATAAAGTTACTTTTTTGTCGGTCTTTTAACCTAATTTGATAAACTTCTATTTTGTTGCAAAAAGAATTTCTACTTTCTTTTTTTCAAATATGTCTAGAAGTTCCTTAAATAACCAGGATTTTCCTAACACTAATTAACTGAACATATGAATATTTGAGTATCAAAACTTCAAACATAATTATACAGTCGATATTATTATTGTGGGATTATATCTTATAATCACACTTTCAGTATGCCCATCCACCCCCCCCCCCCCCCCTAACACCCAATCTTCACACGGTGCAGGCTTAAAAAAGGTTATCTATAAGTTGAGCTAGTTTCGTAATGCTGTATTAGACATAACATAAGAGTGGTAAGCCAAATTCCAATGCTATTTCTACTTATGCAGAAACTTGAGCCATGGTTGGTGAGTGGGGTCCAAGTGAAAGGCGGTTTGCATATCATATCTGCATTGGCTAAAGGCTTGCCAGTGTCTGAAAATCTTGACATGGCTATGGATCTTGAAGACCTCAAAGCTCCATTGATATCTAACAAAAGCAAGAGACTTGTACTATTGATTGGGGTTTTCTCCTCTGGAAACAATTTTGAACGTAGGATGGCTTTGAGGAGATCTTGGATGAAATATGAAGCGGTTCGTTCTGGGGTGGTTGCAGTTCGTTTCTTTATCGGTCTTGTAAGTGATACTTTATAATGTCCTTTACAAGTGTTCTTAATATGTATATAATTCCTATGAAAAATCTAAATCTAAGTAGACTAACCTTAAAGTCAAATTTTTTTTGATCCTTTAGTTTTCAGTTAATTGTCATAGTTTGACTTTAAAGTCAAACTTGTATTTTTCATAATATAATTAACATGTTCCCTCCGTCAAAAGAAATGCAGTGGTTTTGAAATGTTTGATTATTGATTAGCTTTTAGAAATTACTCTTATCAAAGGACCAAATGAAGAAATTTTTTGAATAAAAACATTTACAAATATCGAGTAACCATGACGAATGGCGAAAAAAGTAAAAGTGGATGAAGCTTTTCATTAAAAGGAGATAACTCAAAAAGGAAAGTGTTGAAACTTTTTTATGGGTTGGAAGGTAACTGTTGTAGTGTCTTGCAGTTTGACATGTGTTTGCTTATCTATTTATATTACTTGTACTTTTACTGTAAAATATGGTTACTGATACTTCCTAAAAAGATAATTATATCTGTATTTACTTGAAGTAGAGTTTATTGACATTTGAAGTCAAATAAGACATAGATAGATTAAGAAGATGTTGCAATTTAGTTGTCTTTTTAATTGCATGATTCAATTGTTCCGTATGAATATTTAACATTCAAGTTCAATAAAATGTAGGGCAAATCGCATAAAAAGGTATCACGCTTTAGGTTAATTTGAAAATTTAGGTACTCAACTTTTTTATTATTCTCAATTTAAAGTATAGAAGTTATTTTTTGTTTTTGAATTTTCGAAAGATGTTATCATTCATTTTTTCAGCTAAAATGGTTAACTAATGTGATGTATCGTTATAAGTCATTTCAGCTGAAATTATGACCGAAAACATCTTTCAAAAAGTCGAAAAAACCTTACAATGCACAAAAAAAAACTTTGATGTCTTCAACTGAAAAAAAAAAAGAAACTTTGTTATATAGTACCTAAAATTCAAATTGACGTAAAGTGTGATACCTCTTTGTGCGATTTGCTCTAAAATGCACGAATATAAATACGTACTAATTGCTTACAGAAGAATCCATTGGCTTTAAGATTCACTTTTCTTATTGATTTCTGTTATTGCAGCACAAGAACAAGCAAGTTAATTTTGAGCTGTGGAAAGAAGCTCAGGCCTATCAAGATGTTCAGTTGATGCCCTTTGTTGATTATTACAGCCTACTAACTCTGAAAACGATCGCAATTTGCATTATGGGGGTATGTAACTTTGTATCAAATCTGTGTGGTGGGAGCAAAATCCTGGGGATAATATTATAGTGTTTTCCATGTATAAAATTAATTTTATTTTTTAGTTTTTCCATTTTTTTATAGTAGCGCATCAAGGATGGTTTCAATAGGATCCCTAGAGCCTTATGCTCAATGCTTCAACTTGAAATTATTCATAAGACCCTTTCTTTCATAATTTCGCAGACAAAAATCTTCCCTGCAAAGTACATAATGAAAACAGACGATGATGCTTTTGTGAGAGTTGATGAAATTCTTATTAGTCTCAAGAGCAAGAATCCAGATGGCCTCTTGTATGGAATGGTATCTCTTGAATCCAAACCACAGAGGGACAAAGATAACAAATGGTATATTAGTCCCGAGGTATAGTATCTTTCTTTACTCATAGGGTGTTTTATTAAATGATGTAGCAAACTAACAATAGTGTTTGGATGTGCTTTTGCTGTTTGGATATGTAGTAATAAGATAATCATCTGTTTGAGTGTTTGACAAATTCTGGTTTAAGAAAGTAGTAATAGATAACATGAAGAAAAAAAATTAGTTATTGCAATTACAAATCACAATAATGAGATAAGTACATCCCCTCAATTCACGTGTGTGCAGGAATGGCCACATGAATCATACCCACCATGGGCACACGGTCCAGGTTATGTGATCTCCAGAGATATAGCAAAGTTTATTGTCCGTGGTCACCAAGAAAGAAACCTCAAGGTGATATTTCTTCAGTTTCGTTTTCTTTTAATGATTTTTTAATTTGAAATATCATATATAGAAGGAAACGCCTAAACTACCTTTCTTGTGTCTTCAGCTTTTCAAACTAGAAGATGTTGCTATGGGTATTTGGATTGAACAATTCAAGAAACACGTTCGTGAAGTCCAATACATCAACGATGATCGGTTTTACAACGCTGGGTGTGAGCCAAATTACATACTTGCACATTACCAGAATCCGAGAATGGTCTTGTGTTTGTGGGAGAAGATGCAGAAAGAACACAAGCCTGATTGCTGTGATTGAGATAATATTTTACACAATGTGTACATTATGTTATAGTTTTGCGACATTCATATCTTTCAGACTTCCATCACCCGTTAGAGTAGAATGATGTGTTGTTTAGTTCAGTCTTATGTTATAGTATATGTTGTGCAAAGGGTGGTGGTTTGTTTGACAATCATGTTGACTTATGTCAACCTAAAATTAGGTTGTAGACAGGTTGAGATTTTGATACCTGGTTTCAAGGTCTGGTTACAGAGTTAATGTAATTTTGTGATTCCTTCTCAAACTTTTTTTTCTCTGTTTTTGGATAGAGAGGGCGCCTAAATTTTTTTTGGGTTTTGCCAATGACACCCTAAGGGTTTTCATTAATATGATCATTTTTATTATAATATGTTGCAAGAAACTAATTTACCAAATGAGAATGAAGTATTTATTGTGTATCTAGATTTTTAGGGATTTCATCCGATAAAAATTATTCATTTGTTCATATGTAATAAAATCAAACTCTTAATAACAACCTTTAGGGCTGCCATTAGCAAAACCCATTTTTTATTATCAAAACTTTTTTTCAGTTACGCCTTTTTAAAAGGCAGACTTTTACAACTCATGCCACTTATCTCTAGGCATCGGTAAAAAGCTCGAACGAGCCGAGCTTAAACGAGTTCGAGCCTAATTTTGGGCTCATTTAATAATCGAGCTCTAGCCCGAGCTCTGTACAAAAAAGCTCGAGTAGGCTCGCGAGCCTAAACGAGCCCTAGAAATATATACGTATAAACGAGCTTAAAAGTAGTAAACGAGCTCGAGCCTTATGTAATTAACGAGTCGAGCTCCATTTGAACTTTATTTTTTTAACACATCATAAAATTAATCGAGCTCGAGCTTGTGAAAAATTTCACGAGCCCGAGCCGAGCTCGAGCTTGTGAAAAATTTCACGAGCCGAGCTCGAGCTCAAAATATAAGGTTTGAAACGAGCTTGAGCTCGAGCTCGAGCCTTATATATAAACGAGCCGAGCTCGAGCTCTGCGAGCTCGACTCGGCTCGTTTCCACCCCTAACAAGCTCGAGCTCGAGCTCGAGCCTTATATATATAAACTAGCCGAGCTCGACTCGACTCGTTTCCACCCCTACTTATCTCACATATGTGTCTAGCGAGACTTAATCACAATCTCTTAGTTAATAAGTCATTCGCATAGTTAATAAGACTTGTGATGTTCAAAGAAGTACCTTTATAAAATATCTTCTCATTATACCTGCTACCTCCTTCAACATGTCCTGTAAATTTTTTTTATATAAATATAAAAGCACATGACAAAAAACCTCTAGTTGGTTTTTGTTAAAACTAATTAGTTTTGACTATGAATAAACTTTTGTACTCGTATAAAAGATATAATTATATAAAGAGTTGACTTTGATAACAAGTTTATGTTCCATTGAACTTCTGGAAAGCCATTCATCAAACAATTATTGGCCGACAATTAAAATGCAAGTTTCTTTTTTATCATTATCATTATACGAGTGATCTACCAACTTCTCGAAAGTTTGAACACAAACCAATAGTATTATTTTTGAACTTTCACCGATATTTCGTTCTCAAAAAAAAAAAAAAAAACACTTTCACCGAGTAAGGAATATTTTTTTTTACAGATTACTGGTTATAAATAATTGTAAAAGTCTAAAACCATCTGTGTCACGATTTTTTTTTTCTTCAAAATTGTACTTTTTATTTATTTATCTTTTTAATCATTAATCAACATGATGGATTTCATATGAATAGTAGAGGTTCTTAATCCTTTGTGAAATATACAAGTTTCATTAAAAGTTGTTAACAATCAATCTATGTTACATACCCCTATTGAACACCATTTGATATGAAAATTAATATTTACACAGTATTTTGTAGAGGATTAAGCATGATCATGCGTTTAATGACTAACTTTAAGCCTTTTATCCCTTTTATGTGAAAAGAAATTGTAATATGAATTATTTTTTGGGACAAGGTATCGATACCTCCTAAAACTCCAAGTGGCACTTTTTTTTTTTTCTTTTTTTTTTTCATATAATTTTGTTTATATAAAAAAGCTATAAACTCGAGACAAAAAAATGTAAAGTTTAATAAGTTAAAGCTTAAAACTGACAGAAAACACGAAACATAAAGTGATAAAAAAAAACTGTGTTATACTGTAAACTAGGAAACATAATGTCAAAAGTTGTGCTTTTATTTTTTATAGACTAAGTTTTTGTATTCAGAAAGGAGTGGGAGCCCAACTAGTATCTCGGCTTCTCACCAATTTTTTGTAATTCTTTTTAGTTTTCTAATGAATGTTTTATATAAAAGAAAATAATAAAATAATAATAATAATAATAATAAATGAAAAAACAAAAGAGGTACAAATTGTATTTTAGGGGTCTTTGTATACAGATAGTTAATGAGTTAATGTGGAAGATCGTCATCAACCACCATAATTGATGAACAAGCAAAGTATCACATTGACTTTAATAAAGTATTCAGTATTCACATTATCCAATGTTTATAACCAAAGTTCTCTTTTTCTTTTCGTTTTTTTGTTAAAGTCTGTTTTGTTGAAAATTGCTTAATCTTCCATAATTCAGTAATGATCAGATTACGATAATATATACAGTAATAGTAGGAGGGGGACGGTAGTAAATCGTTTATTGTTAAACTAGTTATAATACTCGTGCACGCACAGGTTTTTTTCTAATTTTTTTTTCTTAAATACTTTTATATACTGAGTTAAAAATAGGAGATTCATTGTTTTGATATAATGATTTTGGAGCCAACAATGCAAGAGTAGTCTCTTTAGCAAAATGAGACCGCAGATGATTCCAAGCAACCTCCTAAACAGTCCTTAACGTATACATTTCCTTGGTCCCGACGTACAATTAAAAACGTGAAACTAAATCAATATTAACCCTAAAAATATGAAAATGATGTTTTTACAACCCTAATGATAAAAGAAACTTTTTAGAAAAAGAAAACTATTTTTATCACTAATTATCTAATTATTATTAATTAAAAACTAGTTTTAACTATTTAATAATTATCTAAAATACAAGAAATGAGGAAACAAAGCTAGAAAAATAAAATTATGAAATGAAAAAGTCTAAAATATCAAACTAGAATTTTCAAAATTATTTTTGTATTTTTCTGGTTATTTTTCTATTTTTTATGAATTTTAAACTATTAAATATTAACTAAATTACTAAAAATTACCAAATAAGCTAAGAAAAATCTAGAAAATTACTTTTTTCACTTCTTATATTTATCTAAACTTAACAAAATTGAAAAAATTATTTTTTGGAACCTTTTCTGAATTTTTTCTATTAAAGGCTAATTAAAAATGATTAAAAACTAATTTAAATTAGGAAAAATAGCTAAACAACTTGGAAAAATCTGAAATTTTCAGGAAAACTCTAAAATGATGCTAGGAATCTGAGAAAATTGGAAAAACTACCACTTGTTTGGAGAAATATGAAACTGCTTTGGAAAGTGCTTATTATTAAGCACTTAAATAAGCCAAATGAGACAAATAAACCACCAAATGATTACAGAAGCCTAATTATGCTAGAAATACTGAAATGCAACTAGGAATGACAAGATACAACCACAAAATCACAAGCTCAACAATTTTAATATCTATGAGTATTACAAGCTAAAACAGTGACTGAGTGGCAAGTTTAAGCACATGCACAAGCTTGAAAACAAGCTCAAATGGAAATCTACCAATTGGGATCCAAAGAAGACCTGGTTGAGATCATTTGTACCAAAAATTAGCTTATGACAAGCTCTTATGAGCACTGTGTACAAGTTACAAAAACGGAGTAAAAATCAGTATTCACTGACTCAGGAGCAGGGCATTTTTGGCCAGAAAGATAGGCTTATTTGAAGCTTCTACAATGTTTGTAAAAATTCACAAAAATACTGATAAGGAAGATGACCAGCTGAGCTTTATGAAATGCTAAACCTCATTTGATAAGACCCCAAGGTGAGCTCAAGAAAAATCCTCCTATGTGAGCCTAAAACCAGATTTTAGCTATTTTGACTTTTGAATTATTTGAGAAACTTTGACTAAACTGGACTTTGGATCCAATTTAAAGAGTGATGTTGGTGTTATATGATAAAACAAGACTACTACAAGCAATATTTGATGATTCTAAACATAATTCAATGGTCTGCACTTCCAAAAACTCCAACAGTGGACAGTAAGAAAGATTTCAAGACATTTTGACTTTTTGAACTTAGCAGGCACAAAGTTTTGAATCAATTGAGCATACTTAGACTATTCAAACATGAAACCACAAACATAAGCCCCTAAACAAGCCTTTAGGGTAGTTTTAGGCTATGAGCCAAACAGTCCCTTAAGTTACTGATAAGAGATCAAAACAGATTTTAACAATGAAACAACTTGACAATATGATCAAACTGACTTAAAACAACCTAGATACTACTATTACCACAGATTTTAACAAACTTAACTACAATTACATGAATAGCAAAAACTTGTAAAAACTACTTACAAGAGTCCAAAGCCACAGTGGCTTGCTAAATGTGAACCAAGGACTTCTAACCTATATATTCCAACCCATAGCTTCCATATCAACCCATTCCATTGTCTGAGTCAACCCAAATCCATTTCTGCACCATTTTCATACCCATATTGACTTTTGTTGACCAAGGTCCAAAAGTGCTTGAAACTTAATGACAAGCTTATAGAAAGCTATGATGAGCTTTTATGAGCTTGTTTGAGATTAACTTGAGCTGCTAAAAGCTTTATCAAAAGAATTTGGAACTTATAATTTTAACAGTGAACACATAAGATAGAAATTATCTTGAACTTAAAATTGATACTTAAAGCAAGTTGAAACACACTTGGGTACTGTTATTTGATACAACTGAGCTTGAAAATACAAATACAAACTATTTAAGACATAATACTAAGTGAAACGACATACATTGTAAAGAACTAAAAACTAACTAACTCTTTGATGCTTCCCTTGGCCTCTTTATACACCCCAAGCTTCCTCTCTCTTCTATTTGGACATAGCCCAGCAATAAAAACAACCATTGGATCACTCAAAGTGATCTTAGCCGTTTAAAGTGTTTTGGCGCCAAAATCATTTTTATCCGTTTGTGAGATTGAGTGTTAGGTACATGGGCATTAAATGCACCTTGGAGTGTTGTGTTTGGAGGGGAGGGGTGTAGGGATGATGATGGTGGAGATGGAGTGAAATCAGAGGGTTGCAGGGAGGGGGAAATGATGTGAAGGTGTATCTCGTGAATGAGAGAGGGAAAAGGAGGGTCAAACCAATTGACCGGGTTTTAATAACAGGTGGGTTGGGTTGAATTCGGGTTTACACCGGGTATTGGTTTGGGCTGGGGATGGTTTGGGCCCAAAAGTGATAAAAGGTCCAATTGGACAAGTAACAACATAAGGACCATAAATGCAATTTCCACAAAACCAAGGGACTAAACCTGTAAATTATGAAAAGTAGTTTTATGGACTGAAATTGACAAGTAGTGATATTACAAGGACCAAAGTTGCCTTTTTCAATTTTTCCAGGGGCCATTTCTGTCAATTTGCAAACTTAAAGGACCAAATTGTAATTTCTCAAAACGTTTTACATTTTTCACCAAAGGACCAAATTTGACAAGTTATGATTTAAAAAAAGGACCTTTGATGATTTATCTTTTGAAATTTTGGCTCAGGGACTATTTTTGACAATTTAAGAAACTTGGGGGACTAAAACTGCAATTTTTGCAAATTTGATATGTTTTTCATCTGATTTTGATATTTTTGTATTTGAAACACATAAAACACTGATTTGTGATATTTTGATCATTTTGATGTGTTTCTGAGTGTTTTCAGATGAATTTGCAGTTTAAATGGTACAAAAATGATGAGTATTTACACACTCATCAAATATCCTCGGGTCTTTCCCAACAATTATGATCTGATATAACATCCTCAACCAGAACATAAACCACACCATTTGTGTATAATCTTAAAGTTGATTATGTAAAAAGATACACTACTTTGTACATTTTATAAATAAATGGCTAAAAAATACGGTACTCCTTTGAATTTTTTATAACACCAAACTTAAATGAGTACATCACCATCTCACCCCCCCCCCTTTTACCATGCCAACCCATTCTCAGCACATCACCCCCCCCCCCTTTTACCATCCATTGTTGTGTTGCCATCATGTGAAGTTGTGACTTTTGGACCGATATGCTCACATTATGGATCATGATATCTTCTCATCAGAGTAGCGGAAGCTTTAGTTGATTCATGATATTTATAGCAGCGTAGCAGAAGCATGGAGTAGAAATATCAGAATCACTTGATGACGATATGCACATATCATGATTTCTTTGAGATGTAAGTGATGTGTGAGCATGCGATTATGGATTGACGCCTCAGTTCTGATCAGCTGCAACCGTCGGGTGTTCCTGCAGACAACAGTTAGCAATAAAAGCGCACGAAATTGTCTTTGATCACTTTCGTTGAATTGAGGTGCACGGCCCACGGCTCCCCATTAATCAGTACAAGTATTGCCTATGATCAGGTAAAATTCCGAAGAATCTCCTTGACAGGGTTTCGCAGCTGCTCTAGCTGTTCTCAAACCGGAACGTCTCAAAGAAGACAACACGGAGTGAGTGAACCAGCGAATTGAGATTCACTGATTGATGAAAAGTGACTTGAAAAACAATCGTGTATTGCTTAATATAAAGTGTTTTGCAATACAACGAAGGTTTTAAGGAAAATTAATTATCAATCATAAATGCCTTTTATTTTGAAATATTAATACACAGTCGATGTGCTAGAGAAAAGAATTTTTTAAGCACAACGACCGGTTTTTCAAAGGTATCCGTCAATCCATTTCCCGGACCAAGGTTGATTCAAGATTGAATCGCCCCATCGTTTCTATCCAGTTGACACAAGCTTGATCTATTGGATAGATCTCACATGCCACCCACCAAGAGCTTGTTTGATGTTGGCTCTAGAAGGATTTCCATCTTCATCGTGAATATTTTACATATCACTATGATGTTCTGGCAATACCACAAGGATAATGCGTAGGACTCTTAAGATATATTCTCACTTTCCACATTGTGTGAAACAGTGAGTCTTCATTGATTGTGTCCTAGTGAGATTTATTGATGATCTCGTGGCTCTAGACTCAATTGTGCACATTGGTTTCCTATGTCGGAGACTAGGGAGACCTTCTTTAATATCAACAATCTCTAAGAGAAAGTCGATAGATTATGTAGGTTCCCCGTGAGAATGAAACAAGCCCTTTTAAGAGGAACTTGAGTAGCTTGGGAAGTTTAGTGCAGTGCGTCACTGGGTCCATGACGTCTTGTCTTCAATACCGGCGTTACCTTAGTAACCACCAGTAGCATATGTATTGAACCCGGTTTCTGCCCTAAGGTTGAATAAATTGAGGGCTATTTATTTTCACCCTTTTCACATTCAATTCTTTTTCATTCTTCAACCCCTTCAGTGCTTACTGAGATTTCATAACTAGAACCTTGTTGGGTTTATTCCAGTTCTAGCTCTATCTCAGTCCGCACTCTTCCCATTTCTCACTTTTCTCCTTTTTCCATCATACCTAAGGACTTCTACACTATCTAGTGAATTGTCCCTGGGTAGATCCATCCGGCTCTGGCTGGATCATGGGAACGAATACCTAACCTAACCATCCTTATATCACCATGCGTAAAGTAAAATTGGTCGGTCTTTTGGTATTGTTCATCCGCCTCGAAACCAATTGAAAACCATTTGAAAATCAATCAAGATACTTGTGATATAAAATTAAAGTATTTTGTACCTTAATTATTTTTGATATTTTAGAAATGCTCCCCCTCAACATGTGCTTCAAGTATTAGAAATGATTTTAGCACATGGAGGCAAAAGGACTTGTAAAATCTTAGATTGAGAATTAAATATCCAATCTTTGATTAACATTTTCTAAAATGATCTTCATCACTTCCCGATCAAATCTAGTAATTCAAAATACTTTTGGGAAGAATGAGGTTTTCTTATGATTGCTCCCCCTCAATATGTGCATCGAGATTCGAAAGTGTTTTGCACATATTAGAGAGAACCTGCACTTAGAGACCATTCAATCACGTTTCAATTCTTTTTGGTTTGAGATAGATGCTCCCCCTTAACCTGTGTATGGAAAATTTTAAATTGTTTGGCACATGTAGGGAGGAGTGTTTGTTATTATCTTTGTAAAACCACTTATTGAATTATCAGTTTATATCCAATTTAAATCAAAATTTCTCCCCTGATCACAAGTTTCAAATCCTTTGAGATATGTGATCTCTATTGGTTTAAATTGTTTTTGAAAGCTTTTGAGGAGAATTGTGACTTGATTTTAAAACATTTAACTGATAAAGATCGAATTCAGAGACTTTAAACTCCAATGATTAAACATGCTTAAGTATCTTATGAAAACACAACATTAGCCTTGGTCTGGATCCAATAGTACAAAAACATTGTTCTTGAAATCATTTTTCCCTCAATCAGTGACATAAGTTGTTGATTGAGTGTTAGAGATGTTGACCAATGATAAGTCCAGATGATTTTCAAAAATATAGTCCGAGTTATTTCCAAAGCAATTTTGTTTTCATTAGATGACAAATATTTTTCAGAAGAATATTTAGAAGGAAAAATATTTGTGATGGAAACATTTGTCTTTTTGGCGACAAACATTTGTTTTTAGAATCAGAGCATGAAGATTCAAAAATTAATTTAAGCATGGCTCTGTTCTTTCTTTTAAAAACTGGTTACTGTTTGAAATGACAATAAACCCTTCCTATTTGGTGCATAACCCACAAAAACTCAAATGTCCGCCTTAGCTCTTAATTTACCTAAATCTTGACCATCATTTGTTGGATAGCACAAAGCACCGAACACACGAAGGAAGGATAGATCAGGTTTTCGATTATGGATAAGTTCGTATGGAGTTCTTCCATGAGTGGTGTGTATAAGGGAACGATTTTGGGTATAGCAAGCAGTGGCAATGGCTTCAGCCCAGAGAAACATTTGAGCCTTTGAGTAAATTAGCATTGTTCTTGCAGCTTCCACAAGGGTCTGATTTCGTCTTTCAACTACACCATTCTGTTGAGGAGTACGTGGAACACTTCTTTGATGGCTGATTCCAATGCTTTCATAAAACTGACTTAGTTCTTTGTTAACAAACTCAGTTCCATTGTCCGTTCGAATAATTCTAACAGTCTTGTTAAGTCGAACCTGCAGTTGTTTGATAAGTTTGATGATGACATCTGGAGTTTCATCCTTTGTCCTCAAAAACTTAACCCAAGTAAATCGAGAGTAGTCATCAACAACGACTAACACATATTTCTTCCCGTTTATAGTTTGCACTCTCATGGGTCCACACAAATCCATGTGAAGAGTATGAAGAACTTCCATTACTGAGTTTGCAGGTTTGGGTTTATGGGCATATTTCTTGCTTTTTCCCAATTGACATGCTGAACAAAGATGATCTTTTTCATACTTCAATCTGGGTAAACCTCTTACGAGGTCCTTTCTAGACAAGTCATTTATCGTTCCGAAGTTCAAGTGATTGAGACGACGATGCCATAGCCATGACTTTGTTTTAGAGGCCTTTGATAACAAGCAGATTGGAGAAGACTTCATCATGTCTTCGATATAGATGGTGTACAAGTTTGTTCCACGTTTTCCTCTTAAAAGTTCCACACCATCAAGTTCTCTAACGAAACAAGTATGTTTTCTAAAGGCCACTTCTAGATCAGAATCACAGAATTGACCGACAGAAAACAATTTATGACCAAGACCTTCAACATAATATACCCGGGAAATTACACTATCACCAACCACATAATCTCCATAGCCCATAATTGACCCAAAATGGTCGTACCCGAATCTAACAGTCCCGATAAATTTACTCACGAAGTTCATGAGCCGCGAGCGATCTCCAGTCATATGCTTGGAACAGCCTGAGTCCAGGCACCACAGAACGATTTGAACGACCTGCAGTTGAACACATACAAGTATGGATGACTGGACAGTTTGGATCTCCATGCGAGAATGGGTTCCACTTGGTTAGAAAATGTGTTTGGAGTACCCACATCAGAAGTAGAAACAATGATATCATTAGAGGTAGATGTCGAGCTAGTAGTAACAGTAGATCTATTCAAAGTATGTTCACTTCTTAAAGGTATAGTTCTACCAGTAGGCATCCATTTCCTAATGGGCATTGATCTAGATAATTTAGGGCACAACTCAATAAGATTGAATTTACGGCCAGTGGGTATCCATTGATAGCCTACATTACTAAATTTTCTTCCTGTTTGTTTCCAATGTTTTCTAGCCCTCTTCTTCATTGGTTTTCTGACCTTCTTATCCTGTTTTCTAGTGTTAACATTTTTTACCGGAGATTCGACAGCATTACTCAAATCATTCACAACACATTCATGATTAATACCATAAATCAAGCATTCATTACATGTTTTGCAAGTAGTAGCAGAATTCGAATTAATTACAGTACGCTTATAGCTAATACTAGAATCAACACGATTCGTCTTATTCAACACAAACTTATTATTCCTAGGGTGGTCTTCTACTTTCTTCCATTGATCACTCTTAGCTTGTGAGGTCCTATCTTGCTTTGTATTGCCTGGAGGCTTTGACCCGCTTGCTTTTGTATCAATGATTACTCCTGTAGAGGGAATGATGGGAACATTAGTTGGTTTTGCTACTTTTTGCATTCCTGATCTAGAAGTGCTGGGATCTGAAGTACTTGCAGGCACATTAAAGTTCACATGCTTGACTTTCGGCATAGAACAAGGCATATCATGGGTTGCATGCTTAACACTAGGAATAGAACAAGGCATAACAACTTTGTCTTTCTTACAAAAGGATTTAGGGCATGTTGCTCTTAAACATTCTAAAAGCTCCTGAGATCGTTTGGCATATAAGCATGCATACCTTACTTCACTATCAAGTGGTTTATTTATGCGATCCTCTTCTACAATCTCACGGAGACATTCTAGATTATCCTTAAGGTATGAAAGATATTCTTTAAACACAAGTTCGTTATTTCTAAGATGAGGAGGAATATACTTTACTGTCACAGCATACTTAGAATCCACAGATGCCTTTGATAGAACATTCTTATCACAGACAAGTGGCATTTTCCCTTTTACGTGACTCTTCAGATTCTCAATTTCCTTTGGTAAAGAAGTTATTTTTTCATTGTTCTTGTCACGAGTGACTTTCATTGAATCATATAACTCTTTGAAATGTTGTTTAACCTTTTCATTTTCTTTAAGAAAACTCTCATTTTCTTGTTGTGAAGCATTAATGATGTTTTGAAGATGAAATTTTTGAGAATTCTGATAATCTAAATGAGGAGGCATTTGGGAGCCATTCACATTATTCTTATCACCCTTTAATTGTGAGATTTGGGTTTTCAATTTTTTGATCGTGTTTCACTGAGCTCGCATCTGTTCATCACGTTTGCTTATTTCAAAAAATGCATCAAACTCAGGAGCATCCGTGGATGTCTTGACATTTGAGGTTTTAACATTTTCTTTGAGATGTTGATATTTTAATTGCAAAGCAAAATGTTCAACTTCCAGCTTATAAAAATGTTTTACCAAGTTATCATGATCATCCTGGTCTATTTTATCATTCAGTTTTGAGTTTTTATTTTCAAGCTCAATGACACGATCATGGGAAACTTTCAAAGCAACAGATAATTCATGAAATTGAGAAGCAGTAATAGAGTACTTTGTAACAGTATAAAACACATCTTGAGCCACACAACTAGAAATCAAGTTCTCATTTAAGATATGCAGATTCTTCCTTTCAATTTCATTACATTTGAGTTCACGTTCATAATCATTGACCTCAATTATCATTTCATCAAATTCCTTTTCCATTTCTTTAATCTCTGAATCTATCCCTTTTTGAAGACTCTCAAATTGATTTTTTCATTGTTTAAAGAAAGGCATGACCTCAGTTAAATAGCATTCTTTAGTTTGCTCAAAACCCCTTTCCCCTTCAGTT
Organism: Chrysanthemum seticuspe; assembly: GCA_019973895.1. Lineage (NCBI taxonomy): Eukaryota > Viridiplantae > Streptophyta > Magnoliopsida > Asterales > Asteraceae > Chrysanthemum > Chrysanthemum seticuspe. The sequence continues at coordinate 232,415,938 of BPTQ01000006.1, read as the reverse complement.
ATACCTGTAGGTGTGATTCTCTTCTTACATTTCTTCTCAAAATCAACGAATAGTTGGTAAACAACATACAGGCTGATTAAGGTCTTGCTCTTAGTGGGAAGAGTTCTAGGCACTAAATGCATTGGTGTATTCGGAGGATACACAGTAGCTGGAGGCACTTTCCTAAGGGGAGTGTTTGTTTCAACAAGTTCATTAGCTTTTTGCTAATCCATGTCCTTTTTCCAAAAAACTTGTTTCTGGGGTTAATTGAGTTTGAGACTTAAACTTGTTCAAGGAAATCTAATTTTCTTTAGTGTAATCATGGGGTTTAAACGTTATATTTTGCTTTTTATACTGAGGATCTTTTAGCTTCTTTTCCATTTTCTCCCTAGTGGCATCTTCTAATTTTCTATCCTCTTCAGTGCTTCCAATACATGATGGTGTTTGCCTAGGCTTGAGGATCTCATTACCATCATATACTACCTTATGATAAGCTTTAGCCTTTTTACAGAACTCGGGATTTGGCTCCTCTACAAGGGGAATACTATGCTTATCGCTTAAGACTCTGTGCTTAGTGATCATGTGATCAGTCTGAATGGTGTTCCCTTGTACGTACAGTTTGTTTTCAAGTTTGTTTTTCAAAGTTTTTAGATTGGAAAAGTCATTCAAAAGTTTTGATTCCTTAGCATTAAATTCCTATTTAAGCACTTTAACATTTTCTTGAAGTTCTTGCTTTTTCTTAACAATTCTAGTAAGCTTTTCTTGTAAGGAGTTTAACTCTTGTTTTAACATTTCTTCTCTAAAATTACTTTTTCTAATGACTGTACGTATTTGGTTATCCATCTCTTGCTCACGGGTGGTCAATTCAAACTTAGCACGTTGTTCATAAATGGCAACTTGTTCCTTATAGGCATTAAGTTCAGAGGTTATGGAATCATCATGGGCACATGCAGTTTATTCATAAAAAACATAGTCATCATTGACTGCAGAAGATGCATTACTTGGTACATATTTACTTCCATCTTGCTTCACATATTGATCATATGGGACAACATTGCTATTACCCATATTTTCAATATCTGGTTCAATAATTTCAGTTGATTGTACTTTGTCATGCATCTTTTGCACATCAACCTCATCGTATAGTTTTAATACCTCTGAGATGATAGATTCCCTGGAAGGATTGGGCTGTTTTGGTGAAGAAGCCCTTGGGGTGACCATTGGTGAGATACTAGCCATGAAGATGGTCTGGGCAGTTGGTTCATCATCAACATCTGAATCAAATGCATCACAGTCTGCAACTTGAAATGCGTTCGGATTGTTCTGACCCATACCCTGCACTGGCTGTTCATCCACATCAGCATCATAAGTTCTGGCGTTTCCCTCAGCAAGGAATAGCAATTCTTCCTCATTCAACACAGCTCCACTGTCTTGAGCTTGTACCAGCAACATCTTGTCCCTGAAGTACTCTGTATTTTGTGGACGTTTTGGAAGAGTGCAATTCCTTGCGATGTGACCTTCTCCACCACAGTTGTAACACTTGATAGGATTTGCTTGACCCTGAGCCATGTTCCTTCCACGATTCTGATTACCCACATATCCACCACCACCGCCAGCATTCCCATATCCAACACCAACATTCCCATAACCAGTACCAACATTCCCATATCCAGCACCAACATTCCCTTGCTCATTATGTGGGAGGTATGCATTCTGTCTTCCTTGCACATTTTGCACCACTACCTTTCCGTCTTTAACAGTAGCATGATTGTGAAGATTGGATGCAGTTCTGAGGTGATTGTTGGTATGTGGGGTGAAGTTCAAGTTCTGCTTGACCATTAAAGCCAGTTGATTGACAAGCTGTTCCATGAATATGTCTGAATCTGGAGGCTTATACCCTGGATCTGGAATGAGTTTGTGATTACCATTTCCAGTAGGTATGACTTGAGATGCCTTGGTAGTTATACCCACATTAGTGTAGAATGCAGTTGAATCATTTGAAGAGCTAGCATTTCCAGCATTGTTGTTAAACTTTTCAAGGATCATTCGTTCAAACACAGCATGCTTCTCATTTTGGAGCAAATAAGCATACAATTGCTCATAATTTGTGTTCCTCAAACATTTGTTTAGGTTGACTGCAGTGACAAATTTGTGCCATTCGGGATTCATGTTGTTCACAAACTTTGAATTAAGCTGAATATTTGGCATTGTCATTTTGATATTCCTCATATCATTCACAAGCTTGTGGAATCTTACATGATATTCAGTAACACTTTCCCCTGGATTCATCTTAAAGTTCTCAAAGTCATCATACAGCTGAGATTCCTTGTCTTCTTTAGTCAATTCAGAACCCGAGAGAAGCATCTTAACATTGTCCCATACTGCCTTAGCTTCAGTGTTGTGATTGATCAACTTGTAAATATCCTTAGGTAAACCTTGAAGTATGATGTTTGAAGCCCTGATATCAGCATCGTATCTCTTCTTCTCCTTATCAGTAAGTTCATCATATGTCTTTGGTCTATCCAATCCTAATATCACTGAAGCATCAGCAGCAGTTTCAAGAATGTCTCTGGTAGTCTCAACTTGATAAGGTCCTTCATCAATTGACTTAAGTATGTTAACCCCATTTTCTTTTCCTAAGCAATACAGTCTGATTCTTTGAGCCCAAGAGTCATAGTCGGTTCTGTCCAGCATGGGAGGACGAGTATCAGATCCTGAAGCTTGAATGTCGTCAGCAACAGAAGAAGTGATTGTGGACATGATTGCAGATTCTACGGGATTTTACTATTCTTTGATTAAACCGGGAAATAGATTCTCTCACGGGAGTTTACTAAATCAAAAGAAAAACCGTAAAATGTAACAAGAAGAAATGAAAAGTCTCAAAAGACAAGTTGTACACTTGACAAGTCGCACCCAAGACAACTCGCACCCTAGACAACTCGCACCCAAGACAACTCACTTAAATGACAACTCGCTTAAGGTACAACTCGCATAAGATGACAACACGCATATAAGACAACTCGCTTCAATAAGCAAGAGACTCAACTCGCATAGAGGACAACTCGCTTCACAAATCAGGACAACTCGCATACAAGAAATGCACAACGAGACTCAACTCGCATCCAACCAACATTCAAAAAACACCACTTTTCAATCCAAAAACAACCCAACCACGATGATTCAAGCCTTCCAAATCAAAACCTAAACACATATAATGATTCTAAACACAAAAGTACAATCAAAATCCAAACTTTAACACTAGAAGTGATCCAAATGATGCAAACTACTCTAAACTCATTCAAACCCAAAAACCTTATGAAAACCATTAGAAATCCAAGAACATGAAAGATGAGTGATCAAACCATGGCTCTTGATACCAATTGTAATATATTTGATTTCACAAACACATCAACACATATTAAATAGGGGCGTATGAATTAGAGTTTTAGAGAGAGAAAGTAGAAGAGAGTTGGGAACTTGGTGAGACAAAGAAAAATGATATTAAAAGCTCCAACCCTCTACCTTGGGAGGTAGATGGTATTTATAGTTTCTTACAAGACACGCCACCTACGGGCTGTGGATCAGGCATACGGTGGGTAAAGACCCGTCCGTCCTCCACGGTGTTACTTATCAAACTACTTATTAACATAACATGATTACGACTACGAGCTCTCTAACGAATATATATACTTGAGATGACCGACTCTTTAACTACCGGATTTTCTAAATCCTAATATCTTTTCAAAATTATATATGATTAACGAGATTTATGCATACAAACAAACCTATTATAATAATACCACTAATAATAATATTATTGGATATATGTTTTTAACACTATGTTAAAAAACTCCGTACAAGTTATAATTGTTATTGGATAGATATAATCATATAAACATATTATTTTTAAACTGTTTATATGATTATATTAATTTTTAAGATTTTACGTAGTATTTTATTTGCCCATGGTTTCACATAGATATCTACCTATACTATAACGCTCAGTTCTCGAGTTATATTTTGATAGGAAATGAAAGGAAATGGAAACTTTTTTGTGTTCTTGAGTTTTTTTAAAGGAGAGAAAGGGAAAGTGAAAGGAAAGGGGGAGGAAGTTTTGTTTATAAAATCTTCCGGCCAAAAATTGGAGGAAAGGGAAAGGAAAGGGAAAGTTATGTTGTGCAAAGACTAATATACCCTTTTTAAAAGATTTTATATTAACAACTGAAGGGCATATATGTAATTTAAACAAGTTATTTTCCTTTTCCTCCCACTCAAGAACATGATTACTTTCCTTTTTCTTTCCTATTTCCTCTATCTCAAAAACATATCAACTAACAATTCCTTTCCTTTTCCCTTTCTTTTCCCTTTCCTATTCTTTTCCATTTCCCTTCACTCAAAACTCGAGAACTGAGCGTAAAAGAGAGCACCAAGATGACTGTAGAGGCTTCTAAAAATTACACCTCAGCTCTAAATAGTACGTAACTGTTGGGCCTTTGGAAAATGACTTTGAAATTTTTTTGGTCTCTGTGACACTCATTTCATCTTATCAAGGTACATACCTACCATCCTCTCATCACATATCATTCTCATTTATTATCCATCTTCATTTTTCAACAAAATTTCCCTCTCTACTTTTTCTTCTCTTTTAGTTTGCTATGAGGTGGTTTTTTTGGAAGAGACGAAGAAAAATTCATTCTGTCACGACATAGCATCCGACATAATCGGTAAGTAGCAGATTTTCCACGTGATTTTTTTTACCTTTCTCTGATTACTAATGTGAATTTGAATTTACAACTATTTTGTGATGTAGGTTGATGCTCGAATTTAGTCAGCGAATGACCTCAAAGAGAATGGCTTTAAAGCGAATGGCTTTAGATCTGTAAGTGAAGTTTTGGTTTTATGACATGTACTTTGATGTTGCTTGAATGATATATGTGATTCTGGCTTGTGGGTGTTTCCTTTATTTACCTATAGCATAAAACCACTTCTAATGAGGTTTAGATTGAAACAATTAATATATTTGTGAAAATGGTAAATGTAAAATTCATGTTGGTTGTATTGTTTATTTTACTTGGCTATTTCAGTTTTTTAGTTAGGCAAATCAAAAAAGGTTACCTGGTAACACACCTAAGCCAGTCATCATCTTCGCCCGGTCGTGTAAGTACTAGGCATCAAGGTCTCTGCAAACATTTGTGTATTTGTATATGATTTGCACTTTTGTAGTTTATTTCTATTTAATCATTCATGTTTAAAAAAATATTGCTTATTAGGAGTTGTCCTTAACTTTTTTATTTAATTTTTAAGTTATTGACAATAAACATATATATCTTAACATCTAGGTATGTTAAGGTTCTTAATGTTACATCTTAAACAATGTTTAGTAGTGTTGATACAAAAGTATGTTAAGGTTCTTAATATAACAATATTTTAATAGTAAAATGATTTTTTTTGCCATCATCTAACGTATGAAATATGTGACATACATTGTATTTGCAAACATATGCATATATATTCAGGGAGAGGTTTTTCCCAATTAGTTTTTTGTTTTTTTTTGGGGGGGTTAAATTCTCTGTGTTTACTTATGCTAATTGTTTTCTACCTTATCATAAATTAAATTTATAGTACTAATTATTTCACTCCCTGATTGGTCTTGCAATAATTAAATTATTCGATAATGGAAAAAATTTATAGTAGCAAAAAATAAGTGAAAAAAAATATACTAATATAACAACCATAGTTTTACAGGATGGGGGGAAGTGTGGATGTGATGTTGGATGGGATTGGTCACTTTTGACTTTTGAAGATGAAGAGAAGGGACAAGATGACAGGTCTATATTGCTAATAAATCGAAACTTTATATACGGAGTATATTTCTAATTTGTTACAGTATTTCTTTTTGTTGCTACGTATTTTGTATTTTAAATTGATTCATGAGATAAACGGTTACACTTTCATGTATTTAGACTTTGAAGCATATATCCCAATTTATGGAATTGCGGAGTATGATTTATTGATGAAAAAAAATACTTGCCATTAAATATTGTGATATTGATCTAAAAGTTTTTTACTCCAAAAACTTACTTTTATTGTACAGAAACTTTTGTTCTCATGTTATGTTATATATCTTATAGAACTTTTTGGGCCGTGCTTAGCACGGCGTAAATCACTTCCTAGTAATCATATAAACAGTCATATGTCTTTCTCTCTCTCTCAAAATCAACCGCCATTCTCTCTATCTAAAATTCCAATCTGCTAAAAACGTCGCCTCACTCATAAGTTGTATCCATTGACAAAGACCCTTAAAATTCAAAAACCATCTATCGATTATCACTTGGCCGTAAACGCCGCATCTCACTCATCGACCACGGCCTATTTGTTTATGACCTATTTGGTCATAAATGTCGCATCTTATGATTTCATTTTCCGAATGAGAGAGATTTGTGATACATATGTGTACAGCTTTTTGGTGTGCGACTTTAGCACCGGTGTATGGTAAAGAAGAGTGGTGGTGGATATAGAAGAGTGTTATGAGTGATTGAGGAAATGGATAAAAAGAACAAATAAAACAAGTATGACAACAGGGGATATTTGGATGTGCTTAGGCTGCCTCCAGTAATGAGCCCCAATCCCTTTTATTTTGTCTGCCACGTCAGCTTTCTCTCTCCAGCGACTTTCAGGCTATTATGTGCCTCAGTAAAGGCGACCAAGTTCTTTTTTTATTTTTTTTATTTATTTTTTTTTAAAAAACATTTTTAATACAAAATAAAATTTTATTAATAATTAAAATGTTACAATACTAAATAAAAACAATAATATATTAAATATAAAAACGATACGAAATACATAAATCATAAATCTAATCTGAATGCTCTCCGCATGCAGAGTCATACGAGGGAGTACGAGAACCGGCAAATCCCTCGAAGCGAGCCAAATCTTCCTCCTCTAGCAGAGGTTCCCCGGTAGCTCGAAGTTGGTAGTCGAAGTTGATGCACCTACACCATCGTTTTTGTTCTCCCGACAGCTCCAATTGATTTTGGTGCTGACGTTGTCCGATACCTTTTGAACACACCGCCACAACTTGTCAGCAATCTCGCGATCTTTGCGGGCTTGATCTTTCAAAAATTTGTCGATCACAGCTTTACGTTCAGGCGTAATGTCATTGCAACTCTTGTAGTTTTCTCTCATCTGTTCCTTCTCCGCCTTCGCCTGGTCAAACAATTCGATGACGCTTATAATAGCGTTTTTTCGAGCCTCGTCGTCGTTATGGCATTGATTTTGAACATACACTTGCATATCTTCAACGGAATGGAGGAGACGGCAAGCCATATTAAATCTTGTGTTGAGAAGTATTTTGAGTTTGAATTGTGTGAAATAGATTTGTGGATTGAAGTCGGTTTGTATTGTGTATTTATAAAGGTAATTTTTTTTAAACCATTGCATAAACGGTTAGTTTTTTATATGAAAACGTTTGAAATACTCGATCGTACCTGCGACCAAGTTGTTTGGGATTGCTTGGCGATCGACTACACCACATCAAGACGATCGAGAGTAATCGATCGCCTATACACCCTCGATCGACTCTCGATCGACCTTATTGCATGCAGCCTTATAGGCCAACAATTATTTACTATATACAAATTCAGATTTGCAAGAGACTACTTATTCTTTTGCTTATCTGCTTATGGTTATGATAAGCAGTTTTGAGGTAGTTTTCCTGATAAGCACTTTGAAAAAAGTCAGATTTGCAAGAGATTACTTTCTATTATAAGGTTGGTTGTCCTGACTGAACTTGGAAATTGGTAACGACCAAAATGGTTTGGTCACCGAAGAAAAGAACGAATATGAGTAGGACGAGAAAGGGATTATTGCTGGGTTGGAAGAAGACGTGATTTGAGGTTGTAACCAATCACCCACTAACATCTCTCTACCAAAGCAGTGGTGGTGGATACAAATGGTAAGGAAGAGTGGTGGTGGACACGGAGTATGGTTTGCCCAAAAATGTAGAGCAATAGTGCGTGGTGGAGGATGCAAAAGAAAAGTTGTCCATAATATATTGCGACTGTTATTATATCAAATTAGATTGTTTGTGTTTATATCGGCGAGATCATGATTCTCATGCAACTAAAAGTGATTAAATAAAACACATCGTCACAAAAACCATAAAAGTAGTAATGGAGACGCAATCGGCAAGTTCATATCATAACTTACAAAATAGATAATGTATTAATGATTTATTCTTTTACAAAGTTGAGAATTAGAAGAAAAAAAGTACAAATCTATGTGTACCTAATGGAACAACTATATATTGACTAAAGAAAAAGTGATCGGAATCTGGGTTTGGTCACCGGAATATGAGTTTGGTCACCGGAGAAGATGAAGATAAAGGGTAGAGGGTGGTGGTGATGGTTGTGTGGTGGTAGAGGGTGGTAGTGATGGGAACTCAAAATAAAATTAATAGTAAACTGTAAAAAATGTTCTTGCAAAAAATATCCCTGTAGTAGGTGAGGGTAAAATAGCTATTTCACACGGACACTAACGTAAAAAACTAATGAGTGTTAGCCAAAATGAGGAATTTGTAACTACAGTAACGGTTCAAGGGCATAACTCGCAAAAACCCGAAACGCTAGGGACATTTCTCGCAATTTTTTAAAATTGAGGACATTTCTCGCAAAAATCGCAAAGTTTAGGGATTTTTTTTGCAGTTTACTCTATAATTATTATTGAGATGTCATTTTAAATTTTAAAGAAACGGCGAAAAATACTTGATAGAATGTCCAGTTTAGTGTTCAAACTCAAATTGATGTCACTATAGCCGCATTTACTTTGCATAACTACATTCGTAATAGTGATAAAGAAGATATGATATTTACTACGATCGAGCATCATACAAATTACATAACACCTGATGAATTTCACAATGTTCGTGGCCACAAAAACTGAAAATGTCTCTCAATGACATCTAATGAGATTAAAACAAATCTGAAATAATATTTCTACATCAATATAGAATGCACATCATCAATGACTGTTACAAGCATGTTCTCTTTAAGCAGTATGATTATTATTAATAAATGAATTTATTATTTTTATTATTTTACATTTGTAAACAATTACAAATATATCCTTTCATGTCATTTTATATCTTATAATTACAATCAACAGCTAGCTTACTAAACACTTTTATTGGAAAAAAAATATAGCTTGTAGCTCATGTTAAAAGCTTTGCAGTTTACAGCTTACAACTTACAGTTTTCAGCTTACATCTAGTTTTGCCAAAATATTGTGACAATTCATAAATCTATGATTTAGTAATGTTTAAGATTTTTCTATAAATTATATTAACTTTTTAATACTTAATATAGTTATAATACCCGTCCATGCACGAGTTTTTACATAATTTTTTATTATGTGTTAATATCTAGAGTTAACTACATTTTTGGTCCTTGTGGTTGTACATGGATTTCACTTTTGGTCCATTTGTTCAAAAAGTTGCGATTTTAGTCCAAAATGCATAGTTTGGTTCCACTTTTGGTCCATTTTTCTAACGAAGTTAGTTCAGTTAGTTAAGTCGAATTGTAAAGTGGCAACATTAGTCCTTTAACCTAACGGTCGTTTGCAACGTTAGTCCTTTATACCAAAGATCTTTTGCAACATTTGCAACGTTAGTCCTTTAAAAAAAATTCTAAAAAAAAATTCGAAAAAAATGTTTTTTTGTCGAAATTTTTTTTTAAGATAAAAAATTTCAAAATTTTTTTAATTTTTTTTCTAATAAAAATTTTCTTAAAAAATTCTAAAAAAAAAATTCGGAAAAAAAAATTTAGAAAAAAAATTTCTAATTTTTTTTTTCTAAAATAAAATTCGAAAAAAAATTCAAAATATATTCTAAAAAAAACTTTTTTTTTCCGAAAAAAATTCTAAAAAAATTTCTAAAAAAACTCTAAAATTTTTAAAAATATATATACATTGAAAAAACGTATATACATTGCAAAAATGTGTGTAAAATGTATACACGTTTTAAAAAAAATATACCAAAGATCACACACACTTTTACACACGTTTTTTTTATTAGAATTTTTTTTAAAAAAAAAATTAGAAATTCTTTTAGCATTGCCATTTTTTAGAAATTTCTTTAGCATTGACATTTTGCGATTTTTTGATATGGACTAAAAAATTTCTAAAAAAAATGTACTAAAACTATCATTTTGATATGGTTTTAGTCTATTTTTTAGAAACTTTTTAGAAAAGTGAAACTAGTACAAATTTTTTTAGAAAAGTGAAACCAAACTATCATTTTGATAAAAAAAAAAAAAATTGATATGGTTTTAGTCCATTTTGATATGGGTTAGTACAAAATTTCTAAAAAACTGTCTAAAATTTTTTTGATATAGTTTTAGTCCATTTCTAGGAATAAAAAAATTAGATTTTTATTTCTAAAAAAAAATCTCAAATTATTTTTTTCGGAAAAAAAGTTTTTTTTATAATATTTTTCGAATTTTTTTTTTAGAATTTTTTTTTAGAAAATAAAATTTTAGAAATATTTTTTTTAGAAAAAAAAGTTTTTTTTAGGAAAGAAAATTTTTTTCTAATTTTTTTTTAGAAATATTTTTTAGATTTTTTTTCTTAAAAAAAATTCGAATTAATTTTTTTGAAAAAAAAATTTCGACAAAAAAACATTTATTAGAATTTTTTTAGAATTTTTTTTAAAAAGACTAACTAACAGAAAGGACTAACGTTGCAAACGATCTTTGGAATAAATGACTAACGTTGTTAACGACCGTTAGGTTAAAGGACTAATGTTGCCACTTTACAATTCGACTCAACTAACTGAACTAACTTCGTTAGAAAAATGGACCAAAAGTGGAACCAAACTATGCATTTTGGACTAAAATCGCAACTTTTTGAACAAATGGACCAAAAATGAAATCCAGGTACAACCACAAGGACCAAAAATGTAGTTAACTCTAATATCTATCAATATTTTGTATAGATTTCTATTCCACGAAGGATTTGCCTTTTCTTTAACATGCATTGTGTTTATGTTTATATTGTTAAATTTAACTATTTATATCATGTTCTAGACATTATGTTTGTTTAGTAGCATATAATGACCTTAAAAAAATATGTTTGGTTGTTATTATGTAGAATCTCATCTTATTATTTTTATCTCACAATAACGTGTGAGAGTATACCTTCATTTTGATATTTATATTCCTGTCACTACTATAATACTGAACAACAATGTCGAAAGTTAGCAACCAATATAGTTCGTCACAGAAAATGGTCCACGGTGACAGATCAAGGACAAACTAACTACAAAATTGACTTTGATAAATTAGCTACAAAGTAGTGACAAAGTTACAGACGAATTACACATTTGTCATAATTCTATCGCTAAATGTAATCATACAAAGATGGAGTTGACGACGAACTTAGGTTGCAACTATTAGTGACAAAATTATGATGATATAACGATGGATTTTTTTTGTGACGGAATATATCTGACACAATTTCGTCTTTGAAAGGATTTAGTGACAGAATAGTGATGCAAACTTTCGTTGTTGATGCCTGATTTTCTAGTACTGAGTTAATAATAATTTAACCCGATTTTAAACCTGTGCTCAGGTTACACTTATAAAGAGGAATAACATTAGTCGTTATTGAATGCAGATAGTTAAAAAAATACATTTCTTGATATCCTTAATTAATCTCATAAAAAGAAATAACATGAGTCGTTTGTATATGTATAACCTCTTGTATTCATTATATTTACTAAAGATTGTCTCATGATTTTCTGTCTAATTCAAGAATTTATTAAAAATGAGATAAACTTAACAGAGATTATTATGAAATCGCTGACCAAAAAGAAATAAAAACTATATCCATAGGTAAGAACCTTAATTTGCTTCAAAATGCCATCAGGAGCAATCAAGAATGCAAGTTGGGCATCCTCTTGTAGAAGGGGGATTGTGGATAGGTGAACCACCATATGCTAATCTTACTAATGCATTATCACATTATGTTGTATTGGATCGGAGTAAGTAACTCACAAATGCTTATGTCCAAACCAATATCATATCATAATCAACATATATCTTATATATGAGTACAAATACTATCCCTAAATTATTATCCAACTTCTTAATAAGTTAATAACATAAAAATAATAATAAAGGAGGATGTGCAATTAAATACACATTCTTTAGTTCATTTACGACAATTGTTCAGTATTCGAATCTACAAATTAGTGTTATATCACATGTGATATATTAAGCAGTTCTTAATATAACAAAAATAATTCATATATTTCTCCAACTTCTATGAATAAACTGTAATGATTTGAAAGTTCATAAATTATGTGTGATATATTGTTGAAAAGCTAAGAATTTATATTTTTAAATGCAAAAACGGTGAATTATTTTAAGTTCTACACAAATACTTATGTCAATTTTATGATAACATGTTGAGTGTTAGAACTTACAAATTAGTGTTATATCACATGTGGTATATCATGTAAACTCATTTACTAAAAGAACCTAAAAAGTCCAAAAAAAGGTTTTTCAAAAATATATGGTAGTGCTTATTATTGAAAGATAATTAAATGCTTGTTGTAATCGTGTAATTTTTTTTGCCTAACAATTAACGGATTTTAAGATATATAATTTTAAAAAAGAAAGAAAGTGACAGTGAGTTTTAGTTAACAAACAATGAGTTAGAATGGTAGAAGTAGGTGTTTTAGTTCAAAATAAGTGACTAGCATTGACGAGTAAATCTGCATATTTTATTGGTTTCTAAAATAACTCAAACAGGAAAAAAATGATTTTAGTATTAGTACTTGTGTATATAGGTATGTATTATGTAAGAATGACGTAATGAGTGGGTAATGTAGTTACACGCCACACGTACCGTGTAAACACAAGGCGTTAGTCACTACATCAATAGTAAAGAGTAATATTAATGAGATAAATGATGCATAAAAACCTTACTTATTTGATCACATTAATATTCAAACTCAAGTAAGGAAGACATCTAGGCATAAAGATCATTCAATGTTGTAACCAATGCTATCATATTACTTCTACTCATTGTATTACTAAAGATTGCGTCATGATTTTATGTCAAATTCAAGAATTTACATAAATGAGATAAACTTAATGTAGATAAAAATGATATCCACATGTAAGAACCTTAATATGCTTCAAAATGCCGTCAGGAGCAATTAAGGATGCAATTTGGGCATCCTTTTGCAGAAGGGGGATTGCAGATAGGTGAACCATCATATGCTAATCTATACTACTTATAATGCATTTAAACACTTCCATCCTATTAAATTTTTAAGATTTCATAATATAGATTTTAAGCAAATACAAGTGAAAAAGCATTATTTACAAGTATGTTAAGCACAAAGAATTCTCATCTTAAAACACTATATTTCTTACTTACAATTAATACATCCCTTCACCAATAAATACAAATCATTAAGCACAATGTACACACAAATGTAGAACAAATGTACAAAAAAAACTACTCCAACTCCACTTCTTTTCTTTACAGTAAACCAATTTTTATGATTTGTAGTTGTGTATGGATTCCACAACATATTCTTCATTTACTTTTGTTTATTCTAAGAGCATAAGGTGTGGTGGTTACATTTTTTAGCCATTTGAGGCCCATCACATGCCACATCATTTCAACACTCTAACATCAAAATACCCCTCCCTCACAATTAACTTCAACATAACTATTTGGACCCCACCCACTGATTCGTGCAAAACCGTCAAGTTTTCTCACACAAGCCGGCCACTTGTGAATGGCCGACCGTAAGAAACTTAAAACAGTTTAAACACCAATGCAATGAAGATCAGAGAATATAATGAATTCCCGGGTCGTTAAGTCCCACGGAGACTCAATGGTGTGTCAAAACTTATTCAGATGATAGAATGATCACTAAGGATAGTGATCAGTAAGGATTTGGATTGATAATTATACCTAAAGAAAAAGTTTATAAATTACAACGGCTTAAATGCAAATTAAGGAAAATTAAAAAGATAAAAAATATTAAATAAACGCTATCACTATATTTAAAATGATGATTTTGATTTTTCCTTTTTTATAAAACTGAATTTAAAACTACGTAACGTACAAATGAAAATATGATACTGAAGCAATATTAACCCTAAAAATATGAAAATGATATTTTTACAATCCTAATGATAAAAGAAAATTTATAGAAAAAGAAAATTATTTTTATAACTAATTATCTAATTATTATTAATTAAAAACTATTTTTAACTATTTAATATTAGCCTAAAATACAAGAAAATAGGAAATAAAGCTAGAAAAATAAAATTTTGACTTGGAAAAATCTAAAATAACAAAAGAGAATTTTCAAAACTATTTTTGTATTTTTCTGATTATTTTTGGATTTTCTATGAATTAAATACTATTTAAAACTACTTAAATTCCTTAAAAATACAAATTTAACTAAGAAAAATTTTGAAAAATATTTTTTTTACTTTTTATATTTATCTTAACTTAAGAAAAATGAAAAATTATTTTTTTGAAACTTTTCTGAATTAATTGGATTAAAAGCTATTTAAAAAGACTTAAAAACTAATTAAAATGAAGAAAAATAGCAAACTAACTTGGAAAATTCTGAAAAATTCAAGAAAAGTCTAAAATAATGTAGAGAATCTAGGAAAAATGGAAAAACAGGTGGTTATTTGTAAGAACATGCAACTGCAATGTAAAGTGCTTAAAAATAAGCACTTAGAATAAGCAATAAGCTACCAACAAACACCAAATTGATACAGAAGCTATATTATGCTAAAATTACCCAAATGCAACTTAAAACAACAAACCTAAACCTCTGGATTGGCAAATTACACAGATTTGATTAGTTGAGCTTATTTGCTAAAACAGTTTTGAGGGGTCTACTTAGAGCCTAAGAACAAGCTATCAAATAAGCTAGAAATTAAAAACCAGATACGGGATCCTATACTAGACCTAGCCAACTACTTATGAACCAAATATGAGACCTAGATAAGCTCTGATGAGCTTGAAACAAGTTCTGCACAAACCTGTGCACACTCAGTCAATACTGAGCTTGTGCACAGGGGAAATGAGACCTAATCCACAAGCTCATTTGGAGCTCTTAAACAATTTGCAAAATTCTACAAAAATGGTAATAAACAAATAGACCAACTGAACTTTTAAAACACCAAGTTTCATTTAATTTGGCCCAGAAATGAACTCATGATAATTCACCCCAGTTGGGTGAAAACAAGATTTTTCATGTTTTGACTATTTTGACAGATTTGAAGATTTGACTTTTATGAGTTTTGAGCTCAATTTAAGGACTGATCATGATGTATATTGATGAAATGGAACTACTGCAAGTGATACCTATGAATTTTAAACATAAAACAAGAGTTTGCTTTTCAAAAACCTCAACAGTTAAGGAATTAAGACAGTTGGTTCAAGATTTTGACTTTAGAGATGTGTAGGTTCAATATGATGACTGCAATGAGTTCAACTGAACTTAACAAGCATGAAACAGCAAACCTCAAACACTGAACAACTCTTAAAGACAGATTAAGCAACTAATCCAAACACCCCTTTATACACTGATTTGCAAATTTAATGAGACCAACTACTTAACTAGCCAATGCGGACAATCAAACTGAATTAAACTAACCTAAATACAACCTAATCAACAAATACAAACCAATCTAAACCATAAATGCAGATTATGCAATAGCTATTGAAATTAACTTACAAGAGGTCCCAGCCACTATGGCTTGAAAACAGTAACCAAAGGACCACTAGCCTATTTAAATCAACCCAATAACTCTGAATCAACCCAATTCCAACACTGCTTCAACCCAGATCCAACTCCATTTCCATTTTAGCCCCAGTTTGACTTTCTTTGACTAAAAACCAAAACTGCTTGAAACTTAAATGTGAGCTTGTGAAAAGCTATAACAAGCTTAAACAAGCTTATTTGAACATGGAAAGAGACTATTTGAAGCTTGAATGTAGAAAATAGAAACTGAAATTTTCAACAGTGGCTTGAAAATATGAAACTTAAGTAAACTTTGAAATTGAAGCTTAAAATAGATTACACTGATGATAATACTTGAGTTCAACACTCAGAAACAAAATATTACAGCTTTTGAATTAAACTAAGACATTAATAAGAAAAACGACAATAGAGAAATTTTAAACTAAAAATCTACTACTTTTCTTGTTTCTTCTTCTTCCTTTTATGCACCATGAGTCTTCTCTCTCTCCTATGATCATTTCCCATCATTAATCTCAACCATTGGATGAATAAAAATGATCTTGGCCGTTTGATCTACTTTTGGCGCCAAAACTTATATTAGCCAGTTGTAGGTTGAGTGAAGGGGCAAGAGGCGCATTTAATGCTTCTTGGAAGGTAGTTGAAGGTGGGGGGACATGGATATGTGAAGTTGAGGAGGGGGGATGGGAGGTCTGGAAGTTGCAGGGATAGTTGTTGAAGGAGGAAGAAAATGGCGCCAAGGGTTGCTTTGTTTGACCAGACATTTGACTTTCGTTTAATATTGCAAGGGGGGTCCAAAAGTTAAGGGTCCAAAGGGGTTGGCAGGGGGTCACTTGGTTTATGACAAGGTCCAAAATGGGTTTAAGGGTTTAATAACCAAGGACCTATGTTGTAATTTCTGAAAATCAAGGGACCTAGGATGCCAAATCTGCAAAGTTGTTCCAAGGGCTGAAAATGACAAGTTTTAATAGTACAAGGACCAAAGCTGACATTTTCAAATTTCCAAGGGCCATTTTTGCCAATTTTGAAACTTGGAGGACCAAACTTGTAATTTCTCAAAACTTTTGATATTTTTCACCAAAGGACTAATTTTGACAAGTTATGATTTTAAAAAGGACCTTTGGTGATTTTTCTTTTGAAATTGAGTGCTCAGGGATTATTTCTGACAACTTTTGAAACTTGGGGGACTGAAACTGCCAATTATGCAAACTTAGCTCATTTTTCATCTGATTTTGAACATTTTGCATCTGAAACATATAAAATGCAATTTTGGAATATTTTCAGTATTTTGATGCATTTCTGAGCATTTTTAAACGTTTTGCAGTTCAGATTTAACCAAAAATGATGAGTATTTAGACACTCATCAATCCCCCACACTAAGATATTGCTAGTCCCTAGCAATGTTTTGAAATTTTAATGGATTTTAAAAAACTCTTTACCAAAAGCCATTACTTCTGGAGTAGCCAAATGTTTCAGTTCAAGTAAGAACCATGGTACACCGATAACCATGTGATTTTGAGCAAACCACCAGCTTCCAACGGATTTGATTTGTCTTTACCAGAAGCCGTTTGCTTCTGGACTAGCCAACTCTTAGATAAATTATCAATATTATCTTTGGTGAGCTGATTACCAATTATGGTTTTTCCACTGCCTTTACCACAAGCCATAATCTTGCGGGCTAGCCAACTCTTCACTTTTTAGGATATGGTGAGTTGAATACCATACAATTTTGGGCAAATTGCAAGCCGTAAACGGATTTGAGAAATCTTTACCAAGAGCCGTTTGCTCCTGGATTAGCCAATCCTTTTGTGGGTTAGACATGGCGGACTGATTACCATCTGATGAGTAAGTGAAAAACACTTACTCCAAAAAAAAAATTTGGCCAAAAACGGGGGAATTGGGTGGATAATATATGATAAAATTCGTGAGAATTCCCCCCCACACTTAGAAATGAATATTGCCCTCAATATTCAAAGTACCGACGGTTATGCCGAAACTGAGAACGTAAAAGGGAAATACTACGGCCATTATTATGAAAGAGATTTTTTTTTTTTTTTTTTTTTTTTTTTTTTTTTTGGAAAAGATTTTATATACAACAGCGTGGGGCAACTCCCCCACACTAGGGTGGTAGAATAGAGAAAGAAGACAGAAATATGGGTGAAAACCCATATGGTGTGTGCTAATATTTTTGATTCCCGAGTCATTAGCTTGACTCGATCCCCGCATTCATTGGTTCATGGGGAAGGTTTGTAGATCCGGGACAACCACAGGGGGAATGTCCTCTCCAAAATAATGCTTCACTCGATGACCATTTACTTTAAAATTAGGACCATCAGGCTGAGATAACTCAATGGTGCCATAAGGATATACCTTAGCGATAGTAAATGGACCAGACCAACGGGACTTGAGCTTTCCCGAGAAAATCTTCAATCTTGAATTGAAAAGAAGGACTCGATCACCAACGTTGAAAACGCGGTTCTTGATTTTAGAGTCATGAATCTTCTTTGTCTTTTGTTTGTAGATCAAAGAGTTCTCGTATGCTTGATCACGGAGTTCATTTAATTCATTCATTTGAACTTTTCTATGATCACCAGCTGTCTGAATATCGAAATTGGCATGTTTTAAGGCCCAGTATGCCTTGTGCTCTAACTCAATCGGAAGATGACATGCCTTTCCGTACACTAGCTTGTATGGAGTACACCCGATGGGTGTTTTGTAAGCTATACGGAAGGCCCAAAGTGCGTCATCTAGTTTATCCGACCAGGATGCACGATTTTCGCCTACTGTCCTTTCAAGAATCCTTTTAATACCACGGTTTGAAACTTCCACCTGCCCACTTGTTTGGGGGTGGTATGCAGTAGAGAGACGGTGGGTAACACCATACTTTTGCATGACACGATCAAATTGGTCATTGCAGAAATGTGTACCACGATCACTGATTATCGCTCTCGGAGTTCCAAACCTGGCAAAAAGAGATTTCAAAAATTTCACAACAACTCGGGCATCATTGGTAGGTAAAGCTTTTGCTTCAACCCATTTTGACAAATAGTCAACAGCCACGAGTATGTATTTGTTACCACGAGACGAAGGAAATGGCCCCATAAAGTCAATACCCCATATGTCAAATATCTCACAAACTTGAATGGCATTTTGCGGCATTTCATTTCTTTGAGATATATTGCCGTGACGTTGACAAGCGTCACAAGCTTTGACAAATTCGTGGGCATCCTTATAGATTGTGGGCCAATAAAACCCGGAATCAAACACCTTTTTGGCGGTGTAGTTTGGACTATGATGGCCCCCGGTGGGTCCAGCATGGCAAGCTGTGAGAATGTCAATAGCTTCCTGTCCATAAACACACCGTCGGATGACTTGATCCGCACAAATTTTGAACAAGAAGGGGTCGTCCCAGAAATAATGTTTAACATCTTTGAAGAATTTGTTCTTCTGTTGGGTCGACATCCCTTTCACTATGAAGTTACCTGCATGGTAATTTGCGAAGTCAGCAAACCATGGGGTGGTAGAATTTCCACGAAAAGAAACCGCATTGAGTGTCTCGAGAGGAAATGTTTCATTTATTTCCTTCTTCTCGAAAACATCTTGGTGAGGGTTTTCTAATCTGGACAGATGATCAGCAGCTAGATTCTCAGCTCCTTTTTTATCACGTATAATGATATCAAATTCTTGCAGGAGGAGAATCCAACGGAGCAATCTCGGCTTTGCATCTTGTTTTGCAAAGAGATATTTGAGAGCCGAGTGATCCGTATACACCACGCATTTGGTCAAGATTAAATATGGCCGAAACTTCTCAAATGCATACACCACGGCTAATAGCTCTTTTTCTGTGGTGGTGTAATGAGTTTGAGCTTCAGTCATAGTTTTACTTGCGTAGTGGATAGGCTGAAAATGCTTAGCTCTACGTTGCCCTAAGACTGCACCGATAGCAAAATCACTTGCATCGCACATGAGCTCAAAAGGCAGGTCCCAGTCGGGAGCAACGAGAATGGGTGCTTCAGTAAGCTTTTTCTTCAATGTTTCAAAAGCTTCTATGCACTCAGGTGAGAAGATAAAAGGAGCATCCTTTTCAAGAAGATGGGTCATAGGTCGGGCGATTTTAGAAAAATCTTGTATGAATCTACGATAGAAACCGGCATGACCTAAAAAACTCCTAATACCTTTAACGGTAGTAGGATGAGGCAATTTAGCAATAACATCGACTTTTGCTCTATCTACCTCAATCCCATTTTTTGAAATCTTATGGCCAAGGACTATGCCTTCTTTGACCATAAAGTGGCTCTTCTCCCAATTTAGACAAAGATTGGTGTCTTCACACCTTTGAAGCATTTTTTCTAAATGGGAGAGACATGTTTGAAATGAATCCCCAATGACCGAGAAGTCATCCATAAACACCTCCATTGTTTCCTCGATCATGTCGTAGAAAATGGCCATCATACATCGTTGGAACGTGCCAGGAGCATTACATAAGCCAAAAGGCATACGTTTGTAGGCAAAAGTTCCGTATGGACAGGTGAATGTGTTTTTCTCTTGATCCTGTGGATCAATGGGAATCTGAAAATACCCCGAGAAACCATCAAGGAAACAATAGTATTCGTTCCCTGCTAATCTCTCAAGCATTTGGTCCATGAAGGGTAGAGGAAAATGGTCTTTACGGGTGGCGTCATTCAACTTACGATAGTCAATACAAACACGCCATCCCGTAACCAATCGAGTTGGAATTAACTCGTTTTCTTCATTTGTGACAACAGTAATGCCACCCTTTTTCGGAACACAATGAATTGGGCTAACCCAAGGACTATCTGAGATCGGGTAAATCAATCCTGCATCAAGAAGTTTGATAACCTCTTGTTTGATAACATCATGGATTTTTGGATTCACTCTTCTCTGATGTTGAACTGCTGGTTTAAAGTCATCCTCCATTAAGATTTTGTGAGTACAAAACTCAGGGTTGATACCTTTAATGTCGGAGAGTTTCCAAGCAATTGCTTGCTTGTGTGACTTCAAGACCTTTATGAGAGCAGCTTTTTCATCTTTACTCAAATCTCTAGCAATAATGACTGGTAATTTATCATCACCTTCTAGAAATGCATACTCGAGATGAGGCGGTAAGTCCTTAAGCTCAACCTCAGGAAATTCTTCAGTTTTCTCAACTGACTTGACTTCCTTGTTATGAAGCTTGAAGGGAGGGAGAGGAGGAGAAGTGTCATGATTTAACAATTGCTCAAGAAGAATATCTCCCTCCAGATTAATCTCATTAGGAATTGAATCACTAGTGTGAGGGGTTGATGATGGATCATCATTAAGCAACTTCTCAATGAAAAGTATGTCCCCCTCAATGTCAATTGGAGCGTGATCAATTTCCCATGGAACAGAATCACTAGCCAAGTATGCTTCAATCTCATCTAAGATGAAGTCGCTTCCCTCAAACGGAGTGAGGGAAGGAGTAGAATTGGCTATGATAGGTTGAGAAGATGTGGTGGAATCCCCACTCACAGAATTATGAGAATAACCAAGAACTTCTTGAGAGTACTCTTCAGTAGCAACATCAATGATATCTATTCGGTTAACCGACTCAGAATCATAGTTTGCGGAGTACCTCGAAGTTTGATCCAGGTTAAAGGTGACAGCTTCATTACCAACACGTAATGTGATTTCTTGCTCAAATACATCAATGAGAGCACGGCCCGTTCTCAGGAATCCTCGACCAACAATGAGAGGAACCCGATGATCGGCATCAAAATCAACAACCACGAAGTCAGCTGGAAAATGGAACTTTCCTACTTTCACAAATACGTCCTCGGCAATGCCAAGAGGACGGGATATGGAACGATCTGCAAGCTCGAGAGTCATGCATGTAGGAGTAAGTTCCGGAAGAGAAAGTTTCTTCCACACTGAATAAGGCATCAGATTGATGCTTGCACCAAGATCTGCTAGGGCAAAGCATTCAACCATTCCTGGAAATACACAAGGTAAGAGAAATTTCCCAGGATCTCCAAGCTTTTCTGGAAGCTTTTTCAGGATAACTGCTGAGCAGTTCTTGTTCAAAGGAGTTTTTGCCATTTCAAACAGCTTTTCCTTATTGCTTAACATGTGTTTGAGAGTCGATGCAAACTTGGGCATCAGCATGATAGCATCCGCAAAGCTTATGTCAAAATGTAACTCTTGAAAAATTTGGAAAAATTTGTCCATTTGATGACTGGCTTTCTCGCGGAGCTTTTGCTCATTCAAACGTGACGGGTAAGGAATAGAAGATTTGGATTTATGGTTTTCAACAGGAGCTACAGGAGGTTCAAAAACAACTCCTGGATTTGACTTGGGTTTCTGGACAACTTGAGGCTGGACTACCGAAGGTAGGACGTGTGCGGTACTTCGTGGGCTTGAAATATGCACCTTGTCCGTTGTATCCTTGGTAACTTGACTCATTGCCACAGGTGGAGGAGGCATTGGAGTCGTAGGTCCATTGTGTGTTGGAGGTTCACTTTCTACTACCTTTGGGAGAGAAGAAGAAGAAGAAGAGGTAGTAGGAATAGCAGGTCCATCATATGAAACACCACTTCTGGTTGTGATCGCCTTTGCATCGCCCCTCGGGTTAGCGATCGTGTTGCTTGGAAGTTTTCCTGAGCCCGAGGGTTGATCATTTAAAGACTTCTTAAGATCAGCAATCTGACTGACCAACAACCTGTTCATTTCATCTTGGGACTTCATGAATTGTTTCAATAGCTCATCAGATGATGGTCCAGTTGGAACAATGGCGGGAGGTGGATTAGGAAAATTCTGGCCTCTAATGTTAGGATTAGGGCCTTGATTTTGAAAATTTCCTTGATTAGGATTCATATTCCCATGAAATTGATTCCCTCGATTGAAATTGTTGTGATTAAGGTTTCCTTGATGTTGGAAACCTTGATTTGGTGCAGGATAGAAATTACCTTGGTTTTGATAACCTTGGTTCATTCTAGGTTGGTTCTGATTCCGGTTTTGCATGTTATGATTCTGGTTAAAACCGGGTGGTGACTGATTAGTGTTAGCACGGTAGTGTGGTTCATTTTGAGGACGGTATTGAGTACCTCTTTGCTGTGAACTACCGGCTAGAGCATTTGCTTCAAATGGACTACCATCGGTGGCAGTACAGTTGTAGTATGCATGAGGACCACCACAAGTAACACAACTCTCGACTTTCTTCACTTCACCATGTGTTGGTGTCTGTGTGAAGGTCACTTTCTTTTGGTTAGCAAGAACCAAAGCCTGAACAATATCTGTGAGTTTGTCAATCTTAGCATCGGTGCTAGATGTACTCACAGGAGATGAAGAAGAAGAAGGTCCAGCATGAGACTGATATGTCTTTGCTCGGAAAGGGCGGACCTGATATTTGTTCTCAATGATTTGCAAGGCTTCTTTGGTAGTCTTGCTCAGGAAATTACCTCCCGCGGAGGCATTCAAAGAGTCTTGATTGGTCTGATTCAGACCATTGTAGAAAGTATCCATTTGCATTAACTCGGTAAAACCATGATGCGGACACTTGCGAAGCAACTCTTTGTAACGATCCCATGCCTCCCCGAATGATTCATCAAATCTCTGAGAAAATTTCATTATCACATTCTTAAGACTTGTGGTTCGGGATGGAGGATAGAATTCGTTAACGAATTTGGTGACTAGATCTTCCCATGTCTCAATGGAACGAGGGGGTTGTTTCTCAAGCCAATTCCGGGCTTGTCCCTCTAGAGAAAATGGGAACAGAAGAAGCTTGATAGCTTCATGTGGGACATTCTTGTACTTGATGGTAGATGCAATCTTGTTAAACCATCGAATGTGTGCATGAGGATCATCCCGCTCAAAACCATAGAATTGGCTTTGGGTTACTAGATTAAGTAACCCGGTTTTGAGCTCGAAGGTGTCAGCCACGATGGCTGGGACAACAATAGCATCTCCGTAACCCTCGATGGGTGCTTGGAGAAGCTCATTCATGGGCTTATCTTCTGCCATTACGACAGGGGGTGGTGGTGGTAGACGTTCCTCAGTCACGGCTGAAGGAGCAGAACGTCCTCTACGTCTACGAGGAATCTTTCCAAGCTCAGAAAGTGGACTTGTAGAGCTGGAAGAACGAGTGCGCATGCACTAAGTATAAAAATCAATTTTCAAAACAAATGTGAGGCAAAACGACAAGTGAACTTAACCAATAATCACAAATGAAATGGCTTCTTTGAAAAAGGTACACCAAATCACAAGGACACAAAGGCAAGTTTAAATCTGATGTTCGGGAACTTATTATGGTCACACCCCCAGTTAGTAGGTGTACTGCCTTGATTTGCGGTGGTTGATTTTTATGTATATATTAAGTACCACTGAAAAGACGTAGGTAATGATTTGTGCAAATGGGTTTAAAAACTTTTGGACAATATTTTTGGTATCGTCTCGTTTGACCAAATCGTATCTCTTCAAGAATCACCTTAAAGAAAATACAAAATAGAAAACGTTCTGATTGTTTTGTTGTTTTATATTTTTTTTTTTTGGTGTTTTTAACACTTTAGGAAAAGTGTTAATGAACTTTTTGATATTTGATTAACTTTACAAAAAACTTTTTACAAATGGTGGGATATGTGCAAGAATGGGTCTGAAAAAGGGATAACACACGCTAAAGCCTCCCCGGCAGCGGCGCCAAAATTTGATTCGTGCAAAACCGTCAAGTTTTCTCACACAAGCCGGCCACTTGTGAATGGCCGACCGTAAGAAACTTAAAACAGTTTAAACACCAATGCAATGAAGATCAGAGAATATAATGAATTCCCGGGTCGTTAAGTCCCACGGAGACTCAATGGTGTGTCAAAACTTATTCAGATGATAGAATGATCACTAAGGATAGTGATCAGTAAGGATTTGGATTGATAATTATACCTAAAGAAAAAGTTTATAAATTACAACGGCTTAAATGCAAATTAAGGAAAATTAAAAAGATAAAAAATATTAAATAAACGCTATCACTATATTTAAAATGATGATTTTGATTTTTCCTTTTTTATAAAACTGAATTTAAAACTACGTAACGTACAAATGAAAATATGATACTGAAGCAATATTAACCCTAAAAATATGAAAATGATATTTTTACAATCCTAATGATAAAAGAAAATTTATAGAAAAAGAAAATTATTTTTATAACTAATTATCTAATTATTATTAATTAAAAACAATTTAATATTAGCCTAAAATACAAGAAAATAGGAAATAAAGCTAGAAAAATAAAATTTTGACTTGGAAAAATCTAAAATAACAAAAGAGAATTTTCAAAACTATTTTTGTATTTTTCTGATTATTTTTGGATTTTCTATGAATTAAATACTATTTAAAACTACTTAAATTCCTTAAAAATACAAATTTAACTAAGAAAAATTTTGAAAAATATTTTTTTTACTTTTTATATTTATCTTAACTTAAGAAAAATGAAAAATTATTTTTTTTGAAACTTTTCTGAATTAATTGGATTAAAAGCTATTTAAAAAGACTTAAAAACTAATTAAAATGAAGAAAAATAGCAAACTAACTTGGAAAATTCTGAAAAATTCAAGAAAAGTCTAAAATAATGTAGAGAATCTAGGAAAAATGGAAAAACAGGTGGTTGTTTGTAAGAACATGCAACTGCAATGTAAAGTGCTTAAAAATAAGCACTTAGAATAAGCAATAAGCTACCAACAAACACCAAATTGATACAGAAGCTATATTATGCTAAAATGACCCAAATGCAACTTAAAACAACAAACCTAAACCTCTGGATTGGCAAATTACACAGATTTGATTAGTTGAGCTTATTTGCTAAAACAGTTTTGAGGGGTCTACTTAGAGCCTAAGAACAAGCTATCAAATAAGCTAGAAATTAAAAACCAGATACGGGATCCTATACTAGACCTAGCCAACTACTTATGAACCAAATATGAGACCTAGATAAGCTCTGATGAGCTTGAAACAAGTTCTGCACAAACCTGTGCACACTCAGTCAATACTGAGCTTGTGCACAGGGGAAATGAGACCTAATCCACAAGCTCATTTGGAGCTCTTAAAAAAATTGCAAAATTCTACAAAAATGGTAATAAACAAATAGACCAACTGAACTTTTAAAACACCAAGTTTCATTTAATTTGGCCCAGAAATGAACTCATGATAATTCACCCCAGTTGGGTGAAAACAAGATTTTTCATGTTTTGACTATTTTGACAGATTTGAAGATTTGACTTTTATGAGTTTTGAGCTCAATTTAAGGACTGATCATGATGTATATTGATGAAATGGAACTACTGCAAGTGATACCTATGAATTTTAAACATAAAACAAGAGTTTGCTTTTCAAAAACCTCAACAGTTAAGGAATTAAGACAGTTGGTTCAAGATTTTGACTTTAGAGATGTGTAGGTTCAATATGATGACTGCAATGAGTTCAACTGAACTTAACAAGCATGAAACAGCAAACCTCAAACACTGAACAACTCTTAAAGACAGATTAAGCAACTGATCCAAACACCCCTTTATACACTGATTTGCAAATTTAATGAGACCAACTACTTAACTAGCCAATGCAGACAATCAAACTGAATTAAACTAACCTAAATACAACCTAATCAACAAATACAAACCAATCTAAACCATAAATGCAGATTATGCAATAGCTATTGAAATTAACTTACAAGAGGTCCCAGCCACTATGGCTTGAAAACAGTAACCAAAGGACCACTAGCCTATTTAAATCAACCCAATAACTCTGAATCAACCCAATTCCAACACTGCTTCAACCCAGATCCAACTCCATTTCCATTTTAGCCCCAGTTTGACTTTCTTTGACTAAAAACCAAAACTGCTTGAAACTTAAATGTGAGCTTGTGAAAAGCTATAACAAGCTTAAACAAGCTTATTTGAACATGGAAAGAGACTATTTGAAGCTTGAATGTAGAAAATAGAAACTGAAATTTTCAACAGTGGCTTGAAAATATGAAACTTAAGTAAACTTTGAAATTGAAGCTTAAAATAGATTACACTGATGATAATACTTGAGTTCAACACTTAGAAACAAAATATTACAGCTTTTGAATTAAACTAAGACATTAATAAGAAAAACGACAATAGAGAAATTTTAAACTAAAAATCTACTACTTTTCTTGTTTCTTCTTCTTCCTTTTATGCACCATGAGTCTTCTCTCTCTCCTCTGATCATTTCCCATCATTAATCTCAACCATTGGATGAATAAAAATGATCTTGGCCGTTTGATCTACTTTTGGCGCCAAAACTTATATTAGCCAGTTGTAGGTTGAGTGAAGGGGCAAGAGGCGCATTTAATGCTTCTTGGAAGGTAGTTGAAGGTGGGGGGACATGGATATGTGAAGTTGAGGAGGGGGGATGGGAGGTCTGGAAGTTGCAGGGATAGTTGTTGAAGGAGGAAGAAAATGGCGCCAAGGGTTGCTTTGTTTGACCAGACATTTGACTTTCGTTTAATATTGCAAGGGGGGTCCAAAAGTTAAGGGTCCAAAGGGGTTGGCAGGGGGTCACTTGGTTTATGACAAGGTCCAAAATGGGTTTAAGGGTTTAATAACCAAGGACCTATGTTGTAATTTCTGAAAATCAAGGGACCTAGGCTGCCAAATCTGCAAAGTTGTTCCAAGGGCTGAAAATGAAAAGTTTTAATAGTACAAGGACCAAAGCTGACATTTTCAAATTTCCAAGGGCCATTTTTGCCAATTTTGAAACTTGGAGGACCAAACTTGTAATTTCTCAAAACTTTTGATATTTTTCACCAAAGGACTAATTTTGAAAAGTTATGATTTTAAAAAGGACCTTTGGTGATTTTTCTTTTGAAATTGAGTGCTCAGGGACTATTTCTGACAACTTTTGAAACTTGGGGGACTGAAACTGCCAATTATGCAAACTTAGCTCATTTTTCATCTGATTTTGAACATTTTGCATCTGAAACATATAAAATGCAATTTTGGAATATTTTCAGTATTTTGATGCATTTCTGAGCATTTTTAAACGTTTTGCAGTTCAGATTTAACCAAAAATGATGAGTATTTAGACACTCATCACCCACCCTCAATTTTATTTTCTTTTCTATTTTTCCAAACAAAATTAATTCATTTCATTTCAATACTTGGTATGGTGGTCCATTTTGATGTTTGTCATTATATGTGTTGAAGAACCAACACAAAGAAAAGTGGCTAAAATACTTGGTATGGTGGCTATCATTAAATGCCTTCAAAAAGCCTTCCATGTCATTTCATGTCATTTCAACAAGCCAAGAATTACACCATACCTTATGCTCTAAATGATACAACCCATCATCTCATCAACAACAACTACATAGTTACAACTTCAACCAACAACAAACCACAACAAAACCCACGTCTTTCTCAAAAAATTTAAATGAAAAAATAATAATAAATACAAGAACAAGTACAAAATCTCGGTTTTGGTTTTCGAAATACTCATAGATCCAACAAACCCTTCATTGATCTTGGAAAAAACAAAATTCGAAACCACCTACCTGGTTTGCGAGTCACAAACAAGATTCAAAAGAATTGTTGTTTTTCCTTTTCGTGGGTCAAAAATAAGAAATAGAAGGGTGCTTATTGTGTTTGTATTTCGATATGAAGACAAGAAACGAGAATCACCAATGACAAGTTTGTATTTGTCGTTTGGATTAGAGAACGCGAGGATTTTGGTGGTCGGATTTTCGGTTTTAAAATTTAGTGAAGATGAGATGGTGACTTTTGTGAGTTTATGAGATTGAGATGAGAGAAAGGAGATAAAAGGTGGCTGGTGAATAAGAAAATATGACAACATTAGTCTTAGTATCATTTAGGGTTATTTGCAATAATGGGTTTGTATTAATGTTTGTTAAGAAAATTATATTGGGCCGAGTACTACGCGTTGCACTGGGTATCAGGCAAATGATTTTTTGAGTTATCAATATTTGTTTTGGTTGCGATTATACGTTGGTGCACTAGTACTTTTATATGAAATACTAGGCTATTGCTTAAAGATATATTACAACAAAAAATCTCTTTTTCTATAAACTTATTGTCACATAAAAAATATAATAATAATGTATTGTACGCCAAAAATTTTTAATTTCAGGATACCCGCCGTCGCAACGTGCGGGTACCCTGCTAATCTTAATAATGCTTTCTCACCTTTTGTTGTATTAGATTGGAGTAAGTAACTCACAAACGCTTATGTCTAAAACAATATTATATCATAATCAACATATATCATTATATATGAGTACAAATAGTATTCTTAAATTAATATCCAACTTCTTAATAACATAAAAAATATATATAAAGGAGGACGTGCAATTAAATACACATTATTTAGTTAGGTTTATGACATTTCTTCAGTCTTCGAATATACAAATTAGTGTTATATTACATGTGATATATTAAGCGAGTCTGAATATAAAAAAATAAAAATAAAAAATCATATATTTTTTTTTTTAACTTCTATGAATTAACTGTACTGACTTGGAAGTTCATAAATTATGTGTGATATATGATTAGAAAGCCAAGGATTTATTTTTTTTCTTGCAAACAACAGTGAATAATTTGGATTTCTACATAAATACGTATGTTAATTAAAATAGCATGTTGAGTGTTCGAACTTACAGATTAGTGACATATCACATGTGATATATCATGCAAACTCCTGTATTGAAAGAACTTAAAAAAAAAAAAAAAGATCCAAAAATAGTTCTTCAAAAATATTTGAAAGTGTTTATTTATTGAAATATAATTAAATGCTTTGCATAACGATTAACGGTTTTTGAGATACACTATTTTCAAAAAAAAAGTGAAAGTGAGTTTTAACTAAAAAAATGGTTGAGAAGGTAGAAGTGTCTATTTATTTTAGTTAAAAATGATTTACTATAAGTAGTCTCTTAATCTACATATTTTCTAATTGTTAATTAAATATAAGTCACTCAAAATTAAAGAAAAAATAACTTGTGTATGTGTTGTACTATTAGTACTAGTTATAATGCCCGCGCACGCGCGGGTTCTTTTTAATTTTTTGAATAATGTATTTTTATCTATTTAAAGACAAATAATTTCATTCTTGTTTTGTTTTATTTATTTATTTATTAAAATAAAAAAATTAATAAACAAACATAACATAATAACATAGTGTTTTCAAAAAATAAACCGATAATAATAACTGCCCTAACTTTGATGTCCAAACAAAACTATAACAAATCTTTTTGACATACACATCTTTAATAAATTATTAAGCTCGATCAAATAGGATCATAATTTCTCACATACATAAGCCCATTGAAATTATAACACTTAGCATAGAAACGCCTTACCTTTTATTTTTACTTTTTATATATGATCAAGTATTGTGGGAATTGTAAGAGCAATATGCATTCTAAATATGGCATTTGCACTACCAAGAGCACCTTTTTCTATCATATAAGATGCACGAGTACCTCCCTCCTCAATTGCTTGGAATACCACTCATATATATGGCACAACACCTCCCTCTAAATATAGCATCTGCACCACCAAAAACAACTTTTCTTAAATGACATCGATATAAACCCATTAAATGGTCATTTGGTTGTTGAAGTAATGGAATGGGAAGGATGTGTAATGTGTCAAAACAACGGGTATGTTTGTACAGGTTGGGAAATTTTTGTCAAATAATTAGTGTGCTATATAAGATTTTAAACTATAATTATTAATAAACATGTAAGCTTTTGAGTAAAACCAACTTGATTATAATCTTCTTAGTAACTATTGTTTAACGTGATAGCTAGAATAACAAAGTTTAATATACCTCACGAAAACGCAAATCAGAGTCAGAGCTTCAATGGCACTGTTGATCTCCTAGTGACCACTTTGATGGCAAGAAAATAGTTCCTACTGTAAAAAATCAGATTAAGCCCATGTCATATATAGAGATAAGGAAACTAATGTAGGAGTAAGATCACTTCAAAAAAATGTTCGCCAACAAATGTACATAAACTTTCAGTGATTATGTTTCAAACCAATAAATGGATCCCTATTGGTGGTTCTGCCAGCAATGTACACAAACTCCATTAAAACCAACTGATATTGAGAAATTTATGGTACATAAATTATACCCAAAATCGATTGTTGCCAACTTCATAATATCAGTCTCTGTTAACTATATTTTCGCCACAACGAAAGCTTTTCTAGTTTTCTACTGAATAAGTATTTGAGGTTGGATAGGCCACTTGATCCGTTAGAGATAAAAACATTAACTTTAAATCGATCCATTTTTCTTAAATCGGGTTGTTATTAAAGAATTGTTACCTTAGTTATAACATCGAGATCGAGACCATGGAATGCCTCATGTGTAGAACATCGATAAAATAACTCTTATAAACTCTTCCCGAAAGTGTCATTGCGTGAGTCACCACCAACTGTCATCAAGCACGTCAATTGGTTGACCCATTCCACAGCCTCTGGCCATAATACCTTCCACACGTAGCTCATCTTCATCCAAAATGGTTATGTCACAACTGTTCTCCTCTGATGGCTTGTTTCACTATTTCCCTTGCACAGCTTTCTACTTTCTCCACTCGAGACAGGTTCACTTGCATCTGATTATTATCAATTTGCTTATTAACTTTTGGTAAGAAAGACAACTAATTAACTGATATAGTTGGATAAGAAGCTTAGCTTAAATCAGGAGCATCAAGATTTAATATCGCCCTGCTTTCATGTGAAAGGGATTTGCCTTGCATGAGTTCAGACTTTATAAAGCTTGTAGTCATGAGGGTTATTTTAATATCTGATCCGAATTCGACCCTCACTGTCTTCTAAAATTGGGCTAGTGCCGCTTTGTTTGCATAAAATCATCATATAAAACATCAATGTTAGTTCTCAATATTCACTAAAGACATCTCAGTATGTAACTACTTAAATATCATGTTGGATGCAATTTCTAAAGATAAAGAAATTTGTCAAAACACATTGAAGTATTATTACCACATCCCATATAACTTCAGGTGGTTATCTTGCTATACCATACTTCAAAACGCGGTCACGCGATGTGAAACACTGCTTAACCTGATTCCACAATCAATCCATCTATAAAGAGATCAAGCATTCTATTGAATGAGACACACGAACGACAAAGTTAAAGGAAGTAAATTGAGTAGCTTACTTTGAGGTTCACAATGAAGTTTCATGTGAGAGATGCACTGCCATGACATCAATCCTGTGGATCTGAGATTAGCTATATATGTGTTACTTTGTTAGCATGTCAATGTTCACAATTTACACATTTAGTTAATAGTTTGCGAGTATGGTCAAGTATTTCTATACACAAACATATATTTAACAAAACAGATTGTATGAAAGATTTAAGAATTACCTTTTAAATATGATCAATATAGTGAAGAGCTCCATTCTTGAATCAAGTACCACTACTGAAAAGTATACTTCGCGGTTACTTTGACCCAGTTTTAATGTTCTTTGACTCAATGCCAATTGTAATGTGCACCAATCCTTCATTCCCAACCCAAACCCTGAAAAACATAAAACACTACTTCACTTGCAATTATCCATTTCAACATAAAATACAATAGTTGTAATATATTTATAATACATTTTTGCATAAAAATGAGGTCAAGTTTGGCTTTGGGTCAAAAGAAAAGCTACTAAAACTTAAAGGATTTCTTTGTGCAGCCCAAAACTATCTATAACAGATACCATCTTATATTTTACTTGTACTAAGTAATCCAAATGAATAACTTAAATAGTTACATATTTGACCATGAATGTCTAAGTATATATATTGACTTACCTGGCAAAAAGATGGCAAACTCGTCTTTAGCAAGTTTTGAGCAAAATTCAATATCGTCATTTATGCCTTGAAAAGTTGTTCCAAGTCTAACTTGACCCACAATAAAAACTATTTGAAGTCATACATCTAAATAATTTAAACTTGGAACAAACAAAATCACCTAATTTTATAATTGATAAAAAAGAAAGATGTTTGAGACATATGAAGGCATGCAAAGCACGGAATCTCCTTCAGTCATTCATAACACATATAAGCATATTTTTCATTATGTTGACCATCTTGACAAAAAAAATGTGAATGCACATCTCAGCTTTTTCATGCAAAGAGCAATGACCTTAAAGTGCAAAAAGTGAATAAAGAATATAAAGAAAAACACAATTTCAAAATTTAATCATGTTCGCATAATGATATATACACATATACAGAAATTGCCAAGCCGCTACTTCTTTTCTTTTTAAAAAAGTTTAGTAATTGGTAGAATTTCTGGTACTCTTTTATCTTACGTTTTATTGGTGTAATACAATACCCATAGTGTGACATAGTTGCTCATTCTAATTAGGTTCCTATTCAAGGAACATGTGACTAAAGCCATTGATAGTATTGTGCAAAGGTTGCTTTTTTATACCATTGTGCATTGTATATGGCAAGAGGCAATTGCATATTAACAAA
Source organism: Chrysanthemum seticuspe (assembly GCA_019973895.1). Taxonomy (NCBI): domain Eukaryota; kingdom Viridiplantae; phylum Streptophyta; class Magnoliopsida; order Asterales; family Asteraceae; genus Chrysanthemum; species Chrysanthemum seticuspe. The sequence continues at coordinate 232,382,667 of BPTQ01000006.1, read as the reverse complement.
AGACGAAATTAGAAGTATTTAAAAACATAATCATTGCGGGTAAAAAAGTTGCAAACTTACGGGTATCCACATATGTCAAAAATAATTTTAAGGTTCTCATTGAATAATACCACAACTAAATGATGGTTATTAGTTTAGTTTCTGTTGTTTTTAGGTAATATGGTTATGACCCTATAGGAAGCATTGTTTTAGTTGAACTCATCCCACCTAATATATTGTATTAGTTGTCACTGGAAGCTTTTGTGCAGGTTTCCAAACATTACAGGTTGATGCCACTCACATTTTATATGGTCTTATTATGTACCAATGTATTATATACGAAAGATGAGTTATGTACGGATTTGAATGTATAGAAGAAAACAGAAAAAACATTTTTTTCGCAAGTTCTGTAGTACTACATATAAATGGGTATGCCCATCTTCATATTGTATTCTTAGATTTTCTAATAGACTTTTGGTGGGGTACATTCTTTGTCTAAAAAAGTATGAATAGTATTTTTGCTCAGGTGAATTTAGACAAATATGCTTTATATTGAATATGGTAGGTGAACAGAATTACATTACAATCATAACACACATATAACATACATCAACTGCATCCTTATATAAAGGAATTGATTCATACATGGGTGAAGGTTACACAATCAATATAGTGAACATACATGTAATAATGATTCATAGATTTACTGGGAAAAGATAATCATGTCATACAAAAGGCACAATCAACTTCAAAAGAAGCAACTTCAAAGGAATCAGTTGGTCGATCGTCTATAATAGCGAAAGCTGAATTTGACCATGATTAACTGAAACTAATTTAATATCCGTTATTGTTTCCATACGCAGAAGATGGATACAGAACTGATGTATACCATAGAGGTATTACAGACTCGACACCAACAAAACAACGTACTAGAGTAACTATGCGTGCGTGGTTTGCACATCGTCTACAAGATAGACCAGAAGTTTATTCCGTGATTCTTCACTCAAGAAGGTTGTTCCAGCAGTTTTTGGTAGATGGTTACACTATGGTGGAGTCTGAAAGGATGTCTTATTATAGAAAAAATCAAAAAGAGCTGCGATGTGAAACATATACTAGGCTGGCTAGCATGGCAAGTACATCAAATGGACCACGTGTTCTTCGTGGGAAAAAAGTTATTCTGCCTTCATCACACACCGGGAGTCCAAGATACATGTTACATAACTACCTTGATGCTATGTCCATTTGCAAGGTTTACGGATACCCGGATCTATTCATCACTTTTACGTGTAACCCAAGCTGGCCTGGAATTACGCGGTATATGGAGGAAAAAGGGTTGAAATCAGAAGATCGGCCAGATGCGACTACAAGGGTATTCAAAATGAAGTTGGACATGTTGATGAAAGATTTTAAACAAAAACGCACATTCGGACGTGTAAAAGGAGGTATTTAATATTCATTTCAGATTTATTATTGTACACATCAACATACTAATAACATTATAATTCTGAGTTTCAAACTAATATTATTTATATATTTAACTGAAATTTTGTTGTCTTTCTATGCAGAATTGTACACAATTGAATTTCAGAAGCGTGGACTACCCCATTGTCATATTTGCCTTTGGTTGGAACCAAATGATAAACTACGTACTCCACAACAGATTGACAATTGTATATCCGCTGAAATTCCTGATAAGGATCTTGACCCAGCTTTGTACCAACTTGTGACAGAGAACATGATGCACGGTCCTTGAGGTATTGAACATCAGGACTGTCCATGTATGGTCAATCGTAAATGCACAAAAAAGTTTCCAAAATCATTTAATGAGGAGACTTTTATCGATGAGCATGGTTACGCTATTTATAAGAGACCTGAAAATGGTAGAAAGGTGTCTAAAAGTGGCTCTGATTTGGACAATGGATTTGTCGTGCCGTATAACCGAGGTTTGTTGAAACAATACCAGGCACATATAAACGTTGAATATTGCAATCAGTTTGGTTCTATCAAGTACCTTTTCAAGTCTATAAACAAAGGACCTGATCGAGTCACTGCAGTGGTGGATGAAGAAGATGTCGACGAGATTAAAGATTATTACGATTGCCGTTATCTATCCGCATGTGAGGTTGCATGGAGGATTTTCAATTTGATATACACCACAGGTCTCCATCGGTTGAAAGGCTTCCGTTTCACCTACCAAATGAGCATGCTGTCTTTTTTGATCCAAGAGAGAGTATTGATTACGTCTTAGAAAAAGAATCAAACAACACGTCAAAGTTTCTAAAATGGATGGAACGTAACAAAACCGACGCTGAAGCAAGACAACTGTTGTATGTAGATTTTCCATCCAAATATGTATGGAAAAAACAAGATTGTGAATGGGAACCTAGACAGAAGGGAAATACCATTGGTCGCATACATCAAGTTCCTCCATCATGGGGAGAAATGTACTATCTTCGTATACTGTTAAAAAAAATACCTGGAGTTCAAGAATGGGACGAGTTTAAGACCTATGACGGAATCCTTTACTCAACTCATAGAGAAGCTTGCTTCGCAAGAGGTTTGTTACAGGATGACAAAGAGTATATTGATGGTCTAATAGAAGCAAGCCGCTGGGGGATTGGAGACTATCTAAGATCTTTATTTGTAGCGCTCATCATGACAGATAGTATGTCGCGTCCCGATTTTGTTTGGAACAAAACATGGCGTCTTTTGGCTGAAGATGTACAGTGGAAAGAACGTCGTATACATAATGATCCAGGTATATTTATACATTTCCAATTCCAAAAATTACTTATCTTATGTGCTACAACTTCACAAATCATTTTTAATACCTACTAATAGATTTGCCGCACTGCTTTTGTCATTATTTCAGCATGTGTCATTAACTTCAACAATGATTAAGCAACCCCAAACACTCCTTTCTAACTTATGATTTTGGATAGCAATTGCGAAATACATGTTCAAGAACCTGATATTTGCATCAATAAGTACATAGACGCTTACCTTCTTTTATTTAACTACTTACACACGTATTAAAAACTTGATAACTATGTTGATGAGCGTGAATGTATATAGGTTGCATATTCAGAAACAGTTTTTAACATATTTGTCATCGTTATCCTGTTTTCATAACTATCAAATTTTATACACAAACATTAACATTTATGTATAACTTAAGTATCCCGGTTTATACAGAGTTGGAGTTGACTGATGAAAAAAGGTACAATATATGCCTTACATACATCGAGCACATGTTACTTTGCAACAACAGGTCGTTAAAGACAATTGAAAACATGCCTTACTCTGATGCACAATATACGATGCAAGGTTACAACAAACTTGTCAACGATGAAATGAAGTACAATAGGACAGAGTTATCTGCATTGCATCTTAAGATGTACCAGACTTTAACGGATGAGCAAAAGTGCATTTACGCTACTATTTTGGATGTTGTGCAGCATGAAAAGGGAGGCATGTTTTTTGTTTATGGCTATGGTGGAACAAGAAACAAATATATGTCCTATATACTACTTACATTACCTTTTAATTCAAATTAATCCAGATGTATGATTACTTTTGTTCATCAGTCAGTATGATAACAGCGTAAACAAATCAATTACAGGTAAGACATATCTATACAAAACAATGACATCGTGTCTTCGCTTGGAAGGCAAAATTGTTCTTAATGTTGCATCAAGTGGTATCGCAACACTCCTTTTGGATGGAGGAAGAACTGCACATTCAAGATTTGCAATTCCCATTAATGTGACTGAGGAGTCCATGTGTTCTATCAGTGCGGACAGTGATTTGGCTGATTTATTACGCAAAACAAGTCTAATTATATGGGACGAAGCACCAATGGTCCACAGACATTGTTTTGAAGCATTCGACAGAACCATGCACGATATATGTAGATCAAACCCTTCACAACCATCTGACCAAGTTTTTGGAGGTGATATTTCTCAACATATATTTGCACTCATATTCATCCATTGTCTTTAAATGATTCTTAACTCTTTTTTGCGGTGTACAAATTTCAGGGAAGGTGGTTGTTTTTGGAGGTGATTTTCGTCAAGTACTACCAGTGATTCCCAATGGTAGCAGACAAGACGTGGTCCATGCATCCATCAACTCTTCATATTTGTGGGAACATTGTACTGTCATGAGACTAACTGTTAATATGCGTTTGTCTGCCGGAACAACCAGCGAGGAACAAAGGAAAATTAAAGACTTTGCCGATTGGATACTTGACATTGGTAATGGAAATATAGGTGGAAAAAATGATGGTGAGGCTGATGTAGAATTCCCAGATGACATGCTCATTCCAGATTCCGAAGATCGTGTTGGTTCAATAATTCGTGAAACATACCCTGATCTTATATCCAACTTGTGGAATCCAAAATACTTTCAGGAAAGAGCAATATTAGCACCAACACACGAAATGGTTGACGTAATCATCAAAAAGATGCTTGATAAAATTGATGGCGAGGAAAAACTTTACTACAGTTCAGACAGTGTATCACCAGCAGATTCTGATTCAAACTTTATCGAAGATGCATACACACCAGAATTCTTAAATACCATTAAAATGTCGGGTGTTCCTCATCACGAACTTACTCTTAAAGTTGGTGCTCGAGTAATGTGTATGAGGAACATTGATCAAAGAGCTGGTTTGTGTAATGGTACTAGAATGCAAATCCTTCGAATGGGTACGAATATTATAGAGACAAAGATAATATCCGGTGGCAATGTCGGAGCTATTTGTGCAATACCAAGAATGATAATTACCCCATCCGACAACAAAATGCCCTTTAAACTCAACAGACGACAATTCCCCATCCAAGTTTGCTTTGGAATGACTATAAACAAGAGTCAAGGACAAACACTGTCACAGGTTGGACTTTTTTTAGAGAAGCCGGTTTTTTCACACGGACAACTGTATGTAGCGGTTTCAAGAGTTAAAACAAAAGAAGGCTTGAAGGTTCTTTGTTGCGACATCGATGGTATCTACACAAATAAAACAACAAACGTTGTTTACAAAGAAGTGTTACACAAAATTTGAATTGTCTTTTATTAATAACTATAATGTTTAGTAAACACTTTTAGTATTTAGTATTCCTTTTCATGCGGTTTTTATTTTAATTAAATAATTTACATTTAACTTTTCCTTTACATATACCTTCAATGTTTTTAATTTTTTATACAATGAAATATGATATACATTAATATTTTTTACCATAACAGACTATGATATATCAGTCCATTAAAACCATTCACGTCCTTCGTTTTAACGAAATTTTATTACAAAGTAATTGAAACATTTATATAACTTGCATCTATAACAACTCTACCAATGAAATTTACTAATATTAAACAACGTACATGAGACTAGCCCGACCATTGGCCGGGTCATGAGGCTAGTTTAATATAAATCATTATAACTTTACCTCTAAACAAATCAAGCAATGATAGAACTTTGATCGCAATTATGATTCTTAATGGTGATTTGGTTTAATTGGAAGTATGATATTCCAATTTGGGGATGTGATATTTTTCAGTTTTTCTCTCATACGATAGGGTAGTTAGAGAAGAAAGGGGAATAAGGTTTGGGAGGGGTTATATCATTCAGGAAGGATATGCGTTTTTATTTATTTATGTAGTATTTATTTATTTTTATTTATTTTTACTTTTTTTTTAACTTTACATTCATCCACTGAAGTTTTAAAATTCACATCCACAACCCCATAACTTATTTAATTCACTCCTGCCTTTTGTAAGTTTTATGTTTCTCATTTTTTACACATATACTTTTAAACGTTTTTTTTAATCTAATTAGACGGTTTGAGAACTTTAATACTTTTTTTTTTTTTTTTCTAAATCAAGAAATATTTAGGGGTTATTATTAAATACCTTTAGAATAATAATAATAATTATTATTAAATTATTACCAAATAAGGTATGGTTTGATTTTTTTTAAATGAAAAATTTCTATTAAGGGTTTTGTTTTATTATATAAAAAATCCTTAATCACTTTTTATATGTTTTACCCCTTCTTGCTTATTATTTAATTATTTATTAACAGTAGAACATAATTCTTTTTATCTGTTTCTGTTTTGCATTTTTTTCTTTTATCACTTTTTATTCTGTATTTTTGATAATTTTTATATTTTTTGTTTTATGATTTCTATTTTTAGTACTTGTGTAGATAGGTAGATATGTAAGAATGACGTAATGAGTGGGTAGAGTAGTTACACGGCACACGTACCGCGTAAACACAAGGCGGTAGTCATTACACGCAGCCAGTATATATAGAATTACCAATCAGCCCTAATTCCCATTTAATCTCCTCTTTCAATTCCCCCAAACAAATTTATTTTTATTCCATCATCTCCAATCCAATTATTATCAATCAATCGATCTTCAATTTTAATGATATTAGCCAATAACAATAATAATTCATCATCAAATTCAAAGATGGTTGCTGAAGCAAGTGAAATTCTGTGCGAGCAAAGCAGCAGTATTTGTTCTGTTCAATTCAATATCAGAAACAACGATGCTCTTGATTCCGCTTCTCTCTCTATTGATCTCCTTTCTATTACTGATTCGGTAATTTTTTTATTTATTCATCATTCTTTATTGTAAATCTGGGTCTAGTTATTTACTTATTATGTATATGGGATCTGTATAAATTAAGGGTTTTATTTATTTATTTATTTATTTATGGGTGTTTAAAATTATGAATTGTTAGTTGAAGTTCGGACCATGGAAACGGAAATAGATTCAAATCATGATGTTTTTAAGTCACAATTAATTCATTACTTGTGATTTAGGAAATAGATTCAAACTCTGGGCGCGGTTGTTTAATATTAAATCAACTCCTTTTGATCAAGTGCTGAGCTATACGGGTATCTATAAACATGTTTTATGCTAGTGGCTAGATTTTTTAGTGATGTTAGAAGCATCATATTGTGACAATAAGTCTGTGCGAGAGTTGATAAAGAGGTACTGTAAATTTATCGAGATATTGAATCTACCCTTTTCGCTTTTGTGTACGCAATGACCAAGGAAACCGAGCGCTGAATGTGCTGAGTTGAAGGGTTGTTATTTGCATGTTGCACAGTATTTGGTAGCTTATTTAGTTATCTATAAGCATGTTGCACAACATTTGGTAGCTTATTTAGTTATCTATAAGCATGTTGCACAATATTTGGTAGGTTATTTAGTTATCTATGCTGCACAGTATTACATAGCTGATTTATATATCTGTAAGCATGTTTAACAGTATTCGGTGGCTTATGTAGCGTATATGTTGTGAGTATAAGTGTATATCAAGACATGATGCCGAGTCGTGTATGTGTTTGTGGTTGAAGCAAGTTTGTAAACAAAAGTAGTGTATGTTTCGGAATATAATTAGTCTGAACGACAAATAGGTTGCCAAAAGCTAGGACCTTTGCATCTAATCTTTGGTGTTACTCTACTTTAGTACTTTATATATTATAATCTTTTCTCATGCCAATGTTTCTGTTTCTGTCTTTAGATTTGTAATTTGCTCCAATAAGATCATCGAATTATAGGATTAGATGATAATATATTAAAAATAAACGCTATTTGGACAATGAAGGTGTTATGTTACAAAATTAATATTAATGTCAATATCTTGCTTGATGCACTTATTTAACATATTGAATTTGATATTTTCATTGCTACTATCTCTTGATGTATAGATCCGTGGCTGTTCCTATCTTGAATATGTAGTTTGTCTCTTCTGATGTTTGGATTGTTGCTTAATGTTTGGTTACACTTCTCATGTAGTAGTTACATACTTGATACAATGTATATTTGTTAAGACGATCTTGTATTTTGAAAGTTCACTGATTTTCTTTACCAACATTTAAATTATTAGCATACCTAGTTACATGTGGTATAATAAAGCATTTGGGATGTATAGGAATTACTTTATCATTATCACTTACTGATGATAAGAGGGTGACAATCCAAATTATTTGGAAAGATTCTTGATTTAAAAGAATAATCATTATGGATTTAGTAGGTTCAATGTGTCTCAACCATCGGACCGTTAGATTAGTTTCCATGAATACTAGTTTGCTTTGCATGTCAAAGTTATTAGGCTTGGCTTTGGCCGCTCTTTTTTTCTGGTAATCAGTTAAGTGGGCTAATCTCTAGAATTTAGATAAATAGGAAATGAGCCAAATGTGTGGAACGGATTGAAAGTCATTTGATGAGTATTCACATGCCTAAAAACTTCCTTAGATGCTTCATTATAAGATGTTACGTTAGCTTGTATTATTTAGTTTTTGCAATCATGTCTACTGTCTAGCACCCTATTTCTTTGGAACAGTTCAAATAAGTGGATAAAAAATGTGTTTGCAGGCTAGTGTGGCCAGCACAACCGTTTAACGTGTAACTTAAAGATGACTCAAAAGATGAAAGTGGAGTCATCTCAATAAGATTGAGGCAGTGTTTTTTAGATGAATAGTTTGTAAATTGGTGTTCACCTTGTTGAGGTTAATTGTTGATAAATAAGTTTTTTAGATGAATAATTTGTAAATTGGTGTTCACCTTGTTGAGGTTAATTGTTGATAAATAATAACCCTTTTCTTTATTCATATATAGGCTGTGAGCTGTGCAGCTACTATTAAGACTACACTGGTAGAATCTTCAACAAAGTTCACTCCAAGCATTCGGTCTGGGAGTCATACAGACATTGGACCTCGCAAATCTAATGAAGATGAGCACATTCGAATCGATGATCTATCTAACCAGTTGGGTTTGCTTTACCGGTGGCCTCTGCCAAGTTCTTTCTATGCTGTTTTTGACGGTCATGGAGGCTCTGAAGCTGCATCATATCTCAAGGAACATGCCATGAAGTTATTCTTCATTGATTCTGATGTTCCACAAACTTCAGATATTGATGATTTCTTCTTAGAAGAGCTGGAGAACTCTCACTGCAAAGCATTTTTACTGGCTGACCAAGCTTTGGCTGATGAGTGTAGCATCAGTGATTATTGCGGGACAACAGCTTTAACCGCTCTGATCCTTGGGAAACATCTACTAATAGCAAATGCTGGTGACTGCCGAGCAGTTCTGTGTAGGAAAGGTGTGGCTATGCAGATGTCCCAAGATCATAGACCAATATACTTAGAAGAAAAGGAAAGGGTGGAGGCGTTAGGTGGTTTCATAGACGAGTTAGGGTACCTCAATGGTGAACTTGCAGTTACACGAGCCCTTGGAGATTGGTACATGAAATCACCCACTGGGTTTGAAGCATCACCTCTCACCGCAAAACCTGATGTCACTCAGACGGTTTTGACTGAAGATGACGAGTTTTTGATTATCGGGTGTGATGGGATCTGGGATGTGATGTCAAATCAAGAAGCGGTTGGTATTGTTAGGCGTCAGTTGAGACTACATGATGACCCTAATCGGTGTGCTAGAGAGCTTGTTAATCGAGCCTTGCGTCTTGACCCAAATGATAATCTTACTGCTATAGTCGTGTGCTTTTCATCAGCTTCAGGGCGTGAAGTTGCTCATCAGAGGCCAAGGTTTAGATGCAGCAGCTTGACTGAAGAAGCTCGAGAGAGACTGCGGAGTCTGCTTGAAGGCAATTAAATATCCTGGCAACTGTGTTAATAGGATTCATTTATGTCGTGTCTGTTTTGTGGTTGCTTCAGTTGAGTCTTAGAAAAAGCGGCCTTCAATTTTGTAGTAGAAAGAGCAGTCTGATTTATGGATTCTATTGCTGAATTGGTCTTTGTTTTCTGTCATTTCTCCAGATGTTTTCTTTGAAATTGAAAGACTTGAGCCGCCAGTACGTTGGGCGGCTTAGGTTGATCTTTAAGTATTTATTTTTTTACATTACATTTATGTATAATTACTGTACAAACTTTATTATTCAAAGATGTATCATATAAGTTAATACTAAAAATTTAAAACGGTTTAATACGATATAGAAATGATTATTAAGTTTGTTACAGTTTGACTACTATATATGGTAATTGTCTGGCAAATACGACGTAGACTATACGGTTATTGAAACGATGTTAGAGTGGACATCAAAGGTTTTTACTGAAAGTGTAATGAGTGGTTAGCAGATGACAGCCTTTGATAATCAATAGAGCGATTCATTTTGAAATGTTTGTACCTCGCATTGGTGTGTTTGGTTAAGAGAATTGAAGATGGAGAAATGGAAATGGCTTTAATTCTCGTGTTTGGTAGCGGAGAAATTGGTGGGGAAATAGAGAGAGTTGAGTAGTGTAATTTAAGTAGCCCCATTTCCATTAATTTTGTGGAGAAATTGGAGAAATGGATTAATTTTTTTGAAAAAATGTTTTTTTTTTTTTTTTTACATTTTAAAAAATATTTTTTTAAAAAAACGTATTTTAAAAAAAATAAGTTTAAAATTATTTTAAAAAAAAAGTAAGTTTTTTTTTAAATAAATACATTTAAAAAAATATTTTTTAAGTAAATACATTTTAAAAAAATAAGTTTTTTTTAATAATTTTTTTTAAAGAAAGTACATAAATTTTAAAAAAAAAGATATATTTTTTTTAAAATATTTTTTTTTTAATATTTTTTAAGAATTTTTATTTAGACAAAATATTATTTAAATAAAAAAAATTTCATTTCTCGGGTCAAGTCTCTGTTGTTACCAAACATTAGAATTGAACAAAATTCTCTACTGATTTCTATTCTCTGAGATTCTATTCTCTACTTCATTTCTTTTCTCTGAATTTCTCTCTATCAAACGCACCCTTAGTGTTAGAAATTTGATGCACGTATTTCACCGAGTACTAGTTATATATACTACTGTTTTTATGGTGTAATATCTGCACATCAAATTTTTTTTTTTCTATTTCTGTCAATGATGTTGTGAAATCAAGTATTTGAAGCCTTAACGACAACAATAGTAAAAAACAAACCAACCATAGTGATTCTGTTCGGTTAAATCATATCTTGAGTTAGTTTGAATGGTCAACATCCATATTTCCGGAACCGAAGACCAACTGGTTTCATCTAATCGTATGAGAGTATGAGACTCAACAGATCCATCGAAACAAAGATCACTACTTGTTTACATGAACCGATATCCATTTAAAAAGTTATAGTCGAGATCAATAAGAATTGTTGTTATTGGCAATTCTGTTATGTGTATTTAATGATACATAGAATCCATATCCATCTAAAAAGTTACGGTCGTAAGTGTTGCTCAATAAAAACTGTTATTATTGACTTACAGACTTAGAGCATTCGGTACGAACGTCGTAAGGCGTGTTATTGCCCTATAACACGACCCTATGACCTCAACCCTAAGGTGCAGCGCTGAATTCACCAGCTAAGTTATAAGCTTTTTTTTTTTTTTTTTTTTTTTTTTTTAGGAAAGAAAAAACAAACACATTTCATTAAACTAAATATAAATTACATAATATAAAAATACAAAAACATTAAAAAGAAAAAAGAAAAAAAAGTTACGATTCATATAAAACTTACGATAGAAAAAAAATCAAAATACCAAAACTTACAAACTTTAAAGACCTAAACTTTGTAAATTTTGCAAAATATTAATAGAAAAAAAATACTATTCATCTCCTTCTTCTTTGTGAACTTGCAACACAAATGCAAGCACACACTAACACACACCACAAACAAAAACACAAACACAATACAATTAAATTGAATAAAGAAAGAAAGATAGCAAACCACAGTCGAAAATGACCGTTATAGCGATAATGTTGTACTTATGATACAACTATAATGCATCTTATGGCGCAATATAGTGACGCTATAGGTACCCAAATGGCCCTATAACGTGTGTTTAACTGCACCGTGCATTCTTACATTATATCTCATAAATACTTCGTATTCTTTAAAGCTAGGTCCATAATGATATATGAATATATTGTAGTAGATAGACTTGGAGAGGAGGTGCTAAAGACTATGTCAATTCAAAGAGGGACATATTATACTAATAGTAATAAGATACCAAAATCTCACACCTCACATCGTCACATTAGCGCTACATCAGTTTTTTCTCTTCTCAGACACCACCCAGATAACACCTAGACCAAACCCACGTACTAAAGAGACAAAACACATTTTTTTTCTTCTTTTTTTTTTGCAAACATATTAAAAACATACAAAACGTAAAATAAAAAAATGAAAAAAAAACGATACGGAAAAAAAAACACGATACGGAAAAATCGAATTCAAATTCAAAATTCAAATTCTATTTCAGAATTCAAATTCAAAAATTTCACTATATATACCCAGACTCTGCTCCAAACAATTTCAACTCACACACACTGCTCCCAACAATTGCAACTCACAATGTCTCAAAAAAACTTCTCCCAACAATTTCCCAACGAAAACGACTTTTCCCAACAATTTTCCGAGAACACGGTTAACACTCCACCAACAGATATCATGTCGTTTTTCCCAGCGGAAGAGGAACCGGTTCAGGAACAGGAACAAAATCCGTTTCAGCTTACGGAGGAACAACAACGACTATTTACTCCAAGATGAAGAAGCACTAAGGGAGATGGAGGAAGAATAAGCTCGGGAGGAAGCTGCTAGTAGGGAGCAAGCAGCAAGGGAGGAACAAGAATGTCGGGACGACTTATTCAACGTTTTGGAACGAGAGTGGGAGGAGAGCAGTTTTGCGGTGTGGTCTCCTTATGGCGATGGTTATGACTCCAACAACTCTTAAACTTAGGATCAATTGGATTAACATTACAATACCAAAATTTAATCGTATTGTATTTTAGTTCGTATGTTTTCTTGTATTGTATCGTACTTCGTATCGTATGTTCGATAAAATGTGTTTGTTTGTATTGTATTTGTTTTTTTAGTTAGTATGTATTAAATGTTTTTTTTAATTCACTTTTGTTTACTTTTGTCTCCATTTCCTTTCAAATCTTTCGATCCACAATGGACCAAACCAAATGGGTGTCTAGAGGGGACGCTTCTGGTCTGCTTCGGTGTAGTAGGGGTGGACGCGTTGGGAAGGGCTGGACACACAAGTTGTCTTTTGGGGGGGGGGGGGGGGGGTTGGACTACTACTATGTTCAATCTTATGGAAGGGTAAGTTGATATCAACCGTATTGTAATACTTACTCGAGGATTAACGAAGGTCACAACACAACTTATAAGAAACAACAATGATGAAAATGTGGAAATCATTTTCTTAAATGTGTGTCTTAGGGTTTGTTTACCAAATTAAGCGTGCTTACTTTTCACTTTATGAGTGAGCTCAGTCCCTAAATTCATTTTAATGAGGAGGTCCACCAAAATATATCTCTCAATTAAGTGGCTAGTATAGTAATATGTCCAAGCTACTTAATTTAGTAAACAACCCCTTGTGGTTTGAAGCAAATCACTTAATTAGCCTTTTTTAATTAAGAGACTTTAGCTTTAGTGGATCTCCCAATTAAAAGACACTAAAGGTTTGGGCCGTCATTTTTTCTCCATTTATGCCCTAGTCTATTTGCCACATATCTTTATATTAGACAATAGGTTAGTTGATAGTTGATACAAACTTTTGTAAGACAAGATGCATTTCACAAACATCAAAAATTTGACAAAATCTTACAAAACGGAGAAAAGTCGATGTGGTTCACATGAACCCTCTATAAACCCCTTCGATCAGCTCCTGGCCAATACTACTAAAAGAAATGAATATAATAATAACTCTAAAACTGATCAAAACTTGCATCTAAAAAATAACTCTTTCCCAATTTTAAACTAAACCGTTTCATTGTTATTGTCACACTTGCAAGTTTAAACATAAGACTACGTATAATAAGAGCCCCAATAACATGTTGATGGTTATTATTACAGCTCTTTATTGGTTGATGTGGTAAAATGATTAAATGGTAAAGTGACTTTGATGGATGTAGTTACTACCAAGGTTGTCCGGATCGAGATCTTACATAATATTGTTTTTGTCGTTGCGAGATCGAGATCACATGATTGTATTAGGATAAACAACGTGACTATATATTCTTCTTCTGTTAAGAGTTATGCATTATCAGATATATATAATATTATAATATCAAACATAACCTTATGCGACTGTTTCATGAAAATGTTTAAATTCAAATACCATATTGATAGCAATAATGCAGTGCATCTATTAAGTTCAAGTTTTAATACTTAGATTTATGTGACTCCATAAGGTAGGCAAAAATGGGCTTGAGTTAAGGAAAAAACAATAAGATGCATGGCTTGTAGTATCATTGGTCCTGGATGCGATACTATGAACTTAAACCGATTCTGCTCGAATTAGGATCGTACTACGACCGTGCTTTATTTTTTTTTTGTTTTTTTTGTTTTTTTTTTTAATTATGAGTGAGATTGTAGGATCGTACCACTCCACATTGTCAAGGATTAATCTATACTATATATAAAGAGTGGATAATTGTGTTTAAAAATCTCAAAAACCGAAAAATAGAATTACCATTATACTCTCAAATCTCAATTAGTATTATGTATTGCTATATTTTGAAGTATGCACCGAATTCAATACCTTTGCCAAATCTCCTTTAATGGTGGTTTGAAGCATATTCAACAACCTCTACATATTTCATAAAAACACTTTTGCTCAATGAGGTGTTGTTAGGTCACTAGATTTACAACACAAGCTTACAAGAAAGAGATAAGGCGATTGAACAAGTAAACAAACACACACACACGATAATAGTAATACGGTTTACGCATAGGAGAGTGAATGAAAGAAAACTTGAACAACCAACCTTCAAATGAAGGTTTACATAAAGTATTTATAGGAGGAAAGCTAGGGCAACACTCCTAGTTTCCATCCTTTCTTTAATGGGCTTGGGCCTAAGCTCATGGGCCTTCTACATAAGCTTAAGGCTAATAACAAACATAAAGGCCATAATAAAGCTAACTATTACATAATAATTACTAACACTTGATTATGGTTTAGGAGTGATTCCAACAATCTCCCCCTCAAGTGTTGGTGATGAACGGTGAAGGCGTTGATGTAATAGTAGCTCTGACATCATCTGACATTCTTCTTTCTTGTGAGAAGAATTGCCTTGATTCGAACAATCTCTCCAGTGTAGAGAAATTATCTTCTTTGAATGGTTATGCTTTGACGTCATCTCTAACTTTGTTCTTTGATTATTGTTCTTTGTGGTGAAAGTGATAGTATGTTGTTGTCTGCATCAAGTCTGCCTCAGGTCTGCTTCGCTGCTCCAGTGTCTCCACGTCATTCTTCAACATGCTCACACGCTCTTTGACGTTGGAATTCAATACTGATGAAGTTCTTTAAGTCTTTAACTTTGTAGATTCTTTGATTTGACGAAGAATCATTCTGACTGTTGTGTTGCATTTGAATAGAACTTCCATTAGTGATGATGTTGGCGTGAGCATGAGAAGAATCAGCACGATCATCCCGCTCCGGAGCTTCCATAAGAAGAAAACATTTCAAACGGTTAGTAATAAGCGGATTCCGGCACTTACAAGTTTGAACTTCGAGAGTGTTAACAGCATAGTGTGAAAACACAACTCTAATTCTCACAAAGGCCGTTCCTGAACTGGAGTCCCACAAGTGAGGTAACGCGATGTACCGAAGTACATCTACAGTTCAGATGAGTCGCTGAGGTACACCGAAGCATCACCTCACGATTGTAGACCGTTTGAGACACACTCCGCGTAATCCACGGGGAGTTACCGAAGTGACCTGCTGTCAGGGCTGTTTGATGTTGACCATGGCAGGAGTTTCCATTCAATCACTGAGGATCACAGATGAGAACCTCTCATAAATGTTCTCGACAGATTGCTAAGATCTGTGAAGGACTCGATATGAACCACTGATAATCTTATTTGTTGATCAACAAGTGATTAAATGTCAAGTGTTCCTAAGAGATCTTTTGATGAATCTCGTGGCTCTAGACTCAATAGTGCGTTTTGGTTTTCCTGAGCGGAGACTAGGGAGAGGGTCTCCTTCTTCAATACCAACGATCTCTAAGAGAAAGCCAATAGTTTACGTAGGGTTCCCTGTGAGAATGAAACAAGCTTCTGTTGAGAGAAACTTGAGTGGCTAAGAAGGTTTAGTGCATGCGTCACTGGGTCCATGACGACTTTTAATCTTCAATACCGGCGTCACTAAGTGACAACCAGTAGCATATGAATTGAACCCGGTGTCTGCCCTAAGTTGAATAATCTGGAGGGCTATTTCTTTTCACCCTTTTCTTTGCATTTCTTTTTGATTCTTCAACTCCTTCTTTCTCCGATTCTCATTTTCTCCTTTTTATAATCGTACCTAAGGACTTCTAAGTACTAACTATTTGTGATGTCCTTGGGTAGATCCCTCCGGCTCTGGCGGATCATAGGACGGTTATTCCTAACCTTAGTCACCTTATAACTCCATGACTAACCTATGTTGCCATTAAAACCACAGTTGTGAAGAATCTCTCAAAGGGTTTGTAAATGAAAATCATGTTTGAACCACTGTGAGAGATAGGATTTTGCATAAATACTCCCCCTCCACATGTGCTTAAGAGTTTTAAAGGTTTAAATGCACAGTGAGGAAAGAGCGCGCACATTTTGAATTGATCCACTGGAGATAGACAATCCCCCGCGAGACACGGTTACGTTGCATAGTTAAAGAGTTACATTGTCAGCTTTTAGGTGACAACTAGCTCTAATAACTACCTTGAAGGTGTAGACAAACCTCGAAAGGTTGTCATACCCGTCAGAGTTCATGTCTACCAAGAGTATCTCGAATGGTACTTTCTACTTGGACAAGTCCTTTGCGAGACACGTTTACATTACTAGCGAACTAGCTTGAAATTATTACCCGTCCAGGACAAGTCTTTTTGAGTTACTAACAGTGTAGTACCGTCAATTCGTTGGTTAAGTCTGAAGTACACAGATTCATTTTGCATTTTGCACAACATATTTCTTATCACACAATTTTCTCCCCCTCAAAAATGGCATATCAAATGTTATTTTTGAAAAGTTGACAATAAATATGACCATTTCGAGTGTTGCGGGAAGATGACCACTATGAACATTTTGTGAACAAAGTTTTAATGCAAATACTCCCCCTCAACAAGTGATATAAACGGTTGAGGTTTTGAAAATCTTACGGGGGAAGTACTTGTTCTTTTGAGCAAAACCTTGAAAAATGAAAGGTTTAATAGGTTTTACTCAAAAATAAGAAGCTTTCGCTCCTTATATAAGGATTGTGGCACTGAAGCGTACCACAGGGTCCTTTCTTGCAAATTACAGGTTGTACACTGTTATGTGTGCACAAGCCATTGACATAGTTAATCACACATCCAAAATTATATGAAAGAAACAATTCAAGGGGTACCAGGAAGTGCAGTGATGTTCCCAGGAGTGCGCACAGGGCGTTGAAAGCCGGTTATGTTAATCCTGGGTCGACCACCAATATAGCTCTCCAATCGTCTGAACAACCGTTCATCAATCATGGTGATGATCCTTCTCACATTCCTCCGATCCTGAGAATTCCATCGCTTAGGGTTCCCAATGTTTTCACGTATATCCTTCAATCGATAAGCTAATCCGTCCCTAACCATCTTCAGAGTATGATCTCCAAAATTGTGAAGCTCATTACACGCCATCAAGCAATTGCGATGAAGTTCACTGCGATAAACGACACCAAACGGTTTGCTGATGAGCGTTAATTGTGATAGCTGGTTGAGATCGGGAAGATCAAGCTGTGGTGGAGTGAAGTTGACACGTGTCTGATATGATTCAACGGCAAGCTGGAGATCTTCAACACGTTCTTTTATGACTATGCGTCTGATGAAAATGAGCAGTGACTTGATGAATTCACGTTGTATTTCGGTTGAAAATTGTCTCATGCGACCCTGTACTTTGGCAAGGTACATGTCTTCAATATCGTTGAGAGACAAATTCTCAAAGTCAGCTTCACAGAATGCATAATCCCTTTCATCCTGTCTTTTGACCACAATCTTCTTGAGAAAGGTGTAGTCCCATTTGGATGAAAGACCAACATGTTGGATGGCAACGATGTCTTTAGTACTAAACACTGCATGTTGTGACTTCTGAACCTGATAGCTTCTGTAGTAGATTCGTCGGCGTTCTGGCCAGTGATGAATCCCATACAATGCATCTCGGTCGTATGCTTCCACTGTGTTGGAGAACAAGTGATTGGCACGTTCCTCAATGGCAATGCAGTTTGAGTAGATAGCTGCAGGGAATGGAAGTGTCAAGGATGTAGCATATTTCCTTGAACCATCGCCACCATGGAGAAGAAATTCCAGGTCTCTGTTAAAGAAATATCGGAAGGGAATCCGTGGTTCATCTGGTTGGCCAATGGTCGGTAGAGGTTTGGTCCAATCGGTGTAGTATGGAGGGTTGTCCCTTTTTGTGAAGTCAATGTTTGCTTCCGGGTTGAGCCAATCCATGTTGTTAGACATAGCTCGAGCAATGTTGTCAAGGTGATATTCGACCTCGAGGGAACATTCAGAGCTGTCTTTTAGAAGTTGAAACGCTTCATTCTTGATTCGCTTCAACTCAGATTTTGTCATTTTCTTCACATGGAACTTTTCTTGCAAAACTTTAGCATGCTCCAATGTAGAACCTTCGACCATATCTTGACCTTCATCAGGGTAGGGAGTTTGATTGCAAGTGTGGAGAACCATTCAAATTCTTCGGTTTTATCGTCATCTAGCCATGATACGACTTCAGGCTGAGTCGTCTTCTTCTTCTTTTTAGAAGGCCTTGATGATGATTCTGGTTTCTGCACTTGTTTGGGAAAGGTGGGTTGTTTTAGGGGCTCAAGGACCTCTTCATCGTCACCACCCGTGTACTGAAAGTAATCACCGATTTTCTGAGTCAGGGGTGGTAACTCGGAATCGTCCTGAGGTTTATCTGTAGAAGAACGAGGAGGAGACCTTTGTTGAGTAGGAGTCCGTTGGAGAGGAGGTAACATAGAAGATGATTCACCAGACTTCTTCTGACGTTTTGCTTTATCATGCTTATCCTGATCCTTGTCTTCATCGTCTCTAGTACGTTTAGACTTTTCGGCTTCGAATCTACATGCTTCTTTGAGTTGGTAGTCCAGCAATGCTTGAAACAGCTTACCTTCATCAGAATTAAATGTCCCAGATCGTTTAGACATTTGTGTGATGAGCTTGGCCACCAATTCATTATCCGAGAAAACTACAGGATCAGATGGATTGATTGTGACGGTTAAAGGTGTTGATCTTATAGTTTGCTTGGCTATCTGCATAAGATTCGGATATAGTTGTCTGGTAAACATCTCCTTTGTGACTTTAGGAACGATATCCTGAAGGTACTTGTTAGTGTAACCTTCGATCATTTCGTTCAGTTCCTCTTGACGATGACTTTTCATGAACTTCTGAACAAAATCCCTTTCTTTCTGCATCTTGTCTTTCTCATCATTTAAGTACTGTATTTGGTCAGCAAACCAATTCAGTTTTCTGTAGAGCATGTCCTTCTTTCTGACTTGTTGGACAACTTTCACAATTCTTTCATGAGTCTGAGAAATCCAAGATCGAGGTGGTTTCTTCACAGATTTGGATGTTGATTTGGTTGATTTCTTTGATGGTGGTGGTGATGAATGAGAAGAAGAATCCGATGAGGATGAGACATGAGGAGACTCGGTGTCCTTAGGAGGTGCAGAAGTATCCTCCTTGGAACGAGTTGGACTTTTGAGAAGATAATCATCATAATTCTCTTCGTCATCTTGTCCAGATTTAGCCTTTTCTTCCTTCTGAGCCTTAGCTTCTTCATCAGTTTTCTCTTTCTTAGTCTTATCCTTTTCTGGTTCCTCAATGTTATAATCAGTAGACTCTTCCACAAGCGTTTGTTGTTGCACAAGAGTGGTGGCACCAGATCCCTTATCGGGTCGATTAACCGCATCAGGATCTGGTGAGGAGTGGGCAGCACCACTTGATCCTCCGGGGCCACCCATTTGGTCTTTTGCAAATTCTTCAGCCTTTTGAATATGTTTAACTAATTTAAACTTCTTCCTGTAGGATTGATCCAGTAGCTCTTCTTCTTCTTCAGAGCTTTCATCATAGGGCACAAGTGCAGGAGTCTTCCCTTTTCCTTTATCAGTTTGAGGACTTGGAGGTTTTGGTACTGAAGGATTGTCATCCTTTGCAGTTTCAGAGTAGGTAATCTCTTCATCTGTGTCAGTACCTTCAGAGCTTTCGTCCAAAAGCTTTCTTTGCGGTTCGGGCTTGGGGATTGGGATGGGAGTAGCTTCCTTAGATGGAACAATCCTCTTTGAAGGAGGGTTCCTCTTGGGGAACTTCCTTTGACTCTCTATGCTTAATGCACTTCCAGCACTGCCTTTTCTGGTTCTCCGAGTAGGTATCCCAGAAGCCTTTTCATCAAGATGGCCAACTTTTCCTTCTTTTACGGCTACCCGATATCTTTTGTACGTTTCCAGCTTTTTGATTTCCTTTGTAAGAAGGTGATCGGGCAACTCAGCACCCTGTTTCTTCGTAGACGATTATTTGATTCTGACAGATAGTATGGGCTCAGTCAAGATGTCATGATTATCTGGGTCATTGAGTCTCCTGGGGATATCAGGATGAAGTCCAAGAGCTCTCTGGATCAACAGTTTGGTGTATCTGACATAGGGAATTTTGGAGCCAAGCTTCTTATGAAACAGCATCATATCTTCCCATAGCAGTGCTTCAATTATAATGTCCTTCTTGTTGATCAACGACCAGAAAATTTGCAGTTCCATGAGCTTGGGATGCTCATAGCCACTGTCACGACCAGAGACTGATTTGGTGATGATCATATAGAGTGTCCTCCATGGTTGAGGAATATTCTTCAGCTCCACGTGAGAGTGCTTAGTAATGATTCCTGTAGCTTCATCATAACCAATATCTATCAAGAATTGCAGGACAGTCTCTTCAGTAGGGGTAGCAAAGAAGTCGGTTGGAGCGATGTCTGGAATGATGAGAACAGCTCGTACGTCATCAGGAGTGATAGTGACTTGTTTGTGATTAAGAGTCACATTCACAGCATTTTGACCAGTGATCCTCTGCATAGAATCCCAGAATTGTTGAATGTAGACCTCTGGAACTGTGGCAGAGTGTGAGAGCATGTTCTGGTAGGGTGATTCCTGAGAATATCCACCGCAATGAGACAAGAAGATTCTGAGCAGGTGAGGGTGTCAAAGTCAACCCTAAGGTTGTTCTTTCCAAGCTTTCTCGGATAACCCTCTGGAAAGATATCAGCAATTGTAAGAACGTCTGGTGCATCCACATTCATTTGTTCAGCCATGTCGTGATCTGAAATAACATTAGGCAAAAGAACCAACATATCGAAAGACATAATGTTAGTCAACATAAGGTTTTATTGTCTAGTTATTGAATGTATAGTGTTAATGATTGTTACGAGTCCTAAGTCACTTGTTTGTCCGATTGTCCAATGACGTCGTGAAACGTTTAGTGAGTTAGTTAACTTTAAGTTTTAAAGTTTATGTTATCACTTATAGTTCACAATGTATCAAACGTTTAAGTTTATTAGTGACATTATTTGATTCGTGACGATATGATAAGTTTATTAACAAGTTTGTACACGTAACAACTCATAATGAAGGTCAATCAAGGCATAGGCGTAGAATTGGCAAAGTTAAGCGTAAACAGTAGTGACATACGCGTAGGCGAAAGCTTATGCGTAGGATCCTAACTTACGCGTAAGAAATGTTACGCGTAGGAAAAGGGGACCTTATGCGTAGAGCTTACGCGTAGGCGTATATATACCTTACGCGTAAGGCTTACTCGTAAGAGTAGACCTTATGCGTAGAGGTCACTGTTTACGCATATCCTTCACAGGATACGCGTAGTCCCATTGTAGAACCTTACGCGTAATAGTTATGAAACAAATAATGTTTACCCAAAGTTATAACATCTAATTCGTTGAGAATCAAGTTTACCCAAAGTTATGAACATTAGATGTTTCATAACATTATTTGTTTCATAACTATTAGATGTTATAACTTACGCGTAAACTGTAAGTTATAACATCTAATTCGTTGAGAATCAAGTTTACCCAAAGTTAGATGCGTAAACAGTGACCTCTAGATGTTTCATAACATTATTTGTTTCATAACTATTAGATGTTATAACTTACGCATAGGGTTTAATGTTCATAACTTTGGGTAAACTTGATTCTCAACGAATTAGATGTTATAACTTGTTTCATAGGCGTAATAGTTATGAAACAAATAATGTTTACCCAAAGTTATAACAAATTAGGGTTTAATGGCATGAATCATTCGTAAATAGTTACGCGTAGGTCAAAACCCTAAGGGTTAAGATTTACGCGTATCATTTCTAGCCATGGGATTTACACCAAACAAATTTTGGTAGGTCTATGATGTTGAGAGAGTCTATGAAACAAGTTATAACATCTAATTCGTTGAGAATCAAGTTTACCCAAAGTTATGAACATTAAACCCTAATTTCAAATTGTTAACCAATTAGTGTTTTTGGGTGGTTAATAACCATGGAAATTATCAATTCATCAACATATGACCATAACCCAACAATCTTTTTGACCAAAACACTTCACATTCGAAAATACCCAATTCGACTCAAGAACCCTAATTTTCAAAAATCATTAATACGTGTTTCTGGGTGGGTTTTGATGGTTAAAATGATATCCTTGATGTATTAGAAACGTTTTGACACAATCCATTTAACCAAAAACACACACACAATGATTGTGTGTTCATACGCTTATGCGTAGAACACATAATTACGCGTAACACAATTTTTAGCCGTAGGATTTGCATGAAATTAAAAACCTTAGCTTAAAAACATGTTAAGATCGTTAAAACACTTACAAAATGATGATCAAAGTAACGGATTTCTCGAATGAATCTTAGGCGTACATGTTAAAAGTTGAAAGTAATAAATGTGAAGTGAATAAGTAGGTGGGAGGTGTTTTATTAAATTTAACTTTAACTTTTTGACAGTTTTGGTCCCTCCACCTTTTCCTTTTTCAAACAAAGCCATTTAACTTTCATTTTGGTTATCAAACAAGGTTTTTAGGAAAGAAACTTGACGACACTCCCCCTCGACTTAAGAAATAATGAAAGGTTATAAATTTAGTCCGAGGAGTGTCATTTAACCAGAAAATTCACCACCATTGTTAAAATAAACAACCGAGATATGATAACATGCAAGTACACAGATGTTTTGAAACAGTTAAGTGAAAATTTTCTCCCCCTCAACACTTGATCGTAAAAGTACTGAATTTTGAAAGATTATAGTGTTGACGGAAGAAATGTACTTGCCATGTTGAAAGATTATAGATTAGAAGAATATTTTTGTTGTTTTATAAGATTTTATATTTTTGTATTTAGTTTTTGAAAAAATATTTACAAAAGATGTTTTGGTGTTTGACAGGTTTTTAAGACTGTTTTAAGAGGTCATCCAATTCCTCTTGAGTCAAACACCTCATACCAATCCGGTGGATCAGCTCATTAAACCTAGCAGGAGGCAAGGCTTTGGTGAGAATATCTGCCAATTGGTATTCTGTACCCACAAAGTATAATTCAACGGTACCCTGTTCCACGTGGTCTTTGATGAAATGATAGCGTAGATCGATGTGCTTTGATTTCGAGTGCTGAACTGAGTTGCACGAGATCGCAATGGCACTTCGATTGTCGCAGTACATCGGGATTCTGTCAAATACGTAACCATAGTCTTTGAGTTGTGTTCTCATCCATATGACTTGAGCACAACACGCGGACATGGCTACATATTCTACTTCGGTTGATGACATCGATGTACAATCCTGCTTCTTTGATTGCCAAGACACCAGTTTATCACCAAGAAATTGTAGAGCTCCTGAAGTACTTTTCCTTGAGTCTAAGCATCCTGCGTGGCCAGCTTCTGAAAAAGCGATTAGTTCAAAACCAGAATCCTTCGGATACCAGATCCCCAAGTTAATGGTTCCCTTTATGTATCGGAGGGTTCTTTTAGCCTCAGAGAGGTGGGTTTCAGTTGGTCGCGACTGATAACGGGAGCATAGATAAACGGAAAAGACAATATCAGGTCTGCTAGCTGTTAGATACATGAGAGACCCAATAATACTTCGGTATTTGGTAGGGTCAACTAATTTCCCATGTAAATCAGCGTCTAGCTTCTTGGTATGAGTCATTGGTGTGGCATAAGTATCACAGGTTTTCATTCCAAATTTGTTTAACAGTTCAAGGGCATATTTGGACTGACTCAAGAAAATACCACGGGGTGATTGATGAACTTGTAGTCCTAGAAAGAACGTGAGTTCACCCATCATGGACATTTCAAAAAATTTCTTCATTAGTTTTGCAAAAGCGGTTGAAAACTTTTTATGTGTAGACCCAAAAATGATGTCATCCACGTAAATTTGAACAATTAAGATATGTGCCCCGTGATATTGTATAAAAAGAGTTGGGTCAACCGAGCATTTGGTGAAATTATTAGCAATGAGGAAAGATGATAGCTTATCGTACCATGCCCGAGGGGCTTGTTTGAGACCATAAAGAGCTTTGTTCAGTTTGTAGACATGGTTCGGGCACTCTGGATCAACGAATCCTTCGGGTTGGCTGACATAAACCGTTTCTTTCAGTTGTCCGTTGAGAAACGCAGTTTTGACATCCATTTGAAAGACCGTCATATTCATATGAGCCGCGAACGCGAGAAATATCCGAACAGCCTCAAGACGAGCAACCGGAGCAAAAGATTCTTCAAAGTCTATTCCCTCTTCCTGACGATAACCCTTAGCAACTAGACGTGACTTGTTTCGGATGACGTTCCTTTCAGCATCCAATTTGTTTTTCCAAATCCATTTTAGACCAATGATGTAGACCCCTGTTGGTCTTTCAACCAGTTCCCATACTTCAAGACGTTTGAATTGGTTGAGTTCTTCCTGCATGGATTCAATCCAGTTGTCTTTTGTCATTGCGTCTTTAATGTTTTTAGGCTCAGATTGGCAGACAGTGAGTGCATAAATGTAATGTTCACCATCTGTGTGAAGACGTTGTCTCGTAACGACTGGTTGATTTGGGTTGCCAATAATATTAGCCAGAGGATGGTATTTTGTCCATCGATGTGTAGAGGGTTGATGTTGGTATACATTGTGCAGATTCTGAGGATTCAAATGGTTTGTTGAAGATTCCACGACATCTGGTGCAGCAGTCTCATTAGCAAACGGGTTGAAGAACGCATTTGGGTCAAAATCTGCAGGTGGGGGTACATCATTCAGAATATCATCAGCCGGTTCATCATTGTTGGAAGCGGTATGTTCAACTGTTGTGTTTGAGTCAACTGGTGTAGGTGCATCTTCAACAGTAGTTGTTGTAGCAGGTGTATCAGGTATAGGAATATTATCAGGTTGTGCAGCGGAAACAGCGGATACACCTAGAGCACGTTCATCAATATCGTCACTGAACAGAGGAGCAAATAACCTTTCCATTTGTTGACGAGTTAGCTGGGGGCTTTGTTCAGCTGATGATGGGGTTTGGGGGAAGTTTAAACGGTTGTGACCGGGTTCTAAGCTGTTATACTCAGAAGCCATCTCCGTGAGTTCATCAAAATGAGCATGAATCTTTTCCATCACCTGTTTTGTACGATGATTCCAGATCCGGTAACCTTTAGAATTCTCACAATATCCAATAAAGACTCCAATGTCAGCTTTGGCTTTGAGCTTTCCAAAATCATCACGATCATTATTCGGATAGCAAAGGGATCCAAATACATAAAAGTGTTTGAGATTCGGTTTATGGTTGTGGACAAGCTCGAATGGTGTTTTGTTGTGGCGTTTTGTGATCATAGAACGGTTTTGAGTATATCATGCAGTAGATACGGCTTCTGCCCACAAGTAATCTGGAAGTTTAGCATTGATTAACATTGTTCTTGCAGCTTCCACTAACGTTCGGTTTCGTCTTTCAACAACTCCGTTTTGTTCAGGTGTACGTGCAATAGATGTTTGATGCTGAATTCCCAATTTCTCATAGAATTCACGAAGGGTTTGGTTAACAAATTCAGTTCCTTTGTCTGTTCGAATTAGCCTAACGGTGTTGCGGAGTTGAACCTGTATTTTTGTGAGAAAGGTGATGATCATTTGTGGAGCTTGGTCTTTGCTTCAAAGAAACTAGACCCAAGTCCATCGTGAATAGTCATCAACAATTACTAAGATGTAGCGTTTGCCATTGATCGTTTGCACGCGCATTGGGCCACACAAATCCATGTGAAGAAGATGAAGCACATGCTGAGAGCTGTGTTCCACCTTTGAAGGAAAATGAGCACGAGTGCTTTTCCCTTGTTCACAGGCTGAGCAAAGGTGATCTTTTGAATACCGGAATCGTGGGAGACCTTCAACTAGTTTGTGTCGAGCAAGGTTGGTGATGGTTTGAAAGTTTAGATGTGAGAGACGACGGTGCCAGAGCCAGGATTTTGTTGATGTTGCCTTTGAAAGTAAGCAGGTGGGAGATGAAGCAACCATGTCTTGCATAGAGATAGTGTAGAGACTAGAATTACGCGAGCCAGACATAAGGTCATTTCCTTGTAGATCACGAATGAAACAAGTTTTCTCCCTGAAAGCAACCTCCAAATCTCCATCACAAAACTGACCTACTGAAAACAGATTATGACCGAGGCCTTCCACATAGTAAACCCTGCTGATTTCGATGTTCCCATTGACATAATCTCCGTAGCCCATGATAGATGCGAAGTGATCATTCCCGAACCTGACAGTGCCAATGAACTTTGCAATAAAGTTTGATAACAGTTTAAGGTTGCCTGTCATGTGTCGGGAACATCCGCTATCAACAATCCAGAGAATGATCTGTATCACCTGCATTACACACAGACGACACAGATGGAATAGAAGTAGATGTGGAACCCGAAATGTTAGAGGGTTCCGAAGCAGGTATATGAGACATGCACACATTAATGACTTTAGGCTTCCATGTAAATCCTAGTGTGTTATATATCCGTTTATGCCATCTATAACTACTCTTTGCTTTAGTCTTAGTGAATGCACTAGGTGGTACTACATTCTTAGGAGGTGAAACTGGAGCTACAGTGACATCAATGTTTTCCTTAGAATCTAAAGAAGGCGGTCTACCAAGCACAGACTTAGAATGATTAGTGGGCCTAGAGGTATTCCGATTCGTAGGATTCCGTAAACGAGAGATTATAGCTTTACCAACACATTTGTCATGACAATCAGAATTCATACTTTTACGACAAATAACACAAGGTGCATCAGACTAAATATCAAAAGTGCTTAAAGGTTTAGCATTCGTTACATCACTATTTCTATTACATTTGCCAGACGCAACATCTATAGTGGAAGCAACGTGAGTCTTATTCATAGTCCTAGGGTGTTCTTCTACTTTAGCAGTCCTTATTGATCTTTTCTTAGGTCGCAACTTCCTATTCTTCGAATGAGTGCTCCTAGGCTGTGAAGTGCGGACGTTTGGAAAAGACGCAACTATTCCTGTTTCAGTAGAAGGAAGCACGTTAGCAACTTGTGATTTGGCAGTAGGGATTCTAGGTGCACAATTACTAAGTGTGACTGGTGCTAATCTCTTAATGATGGTTGGCGGAAGTTGTTCATACTTTCCTAACATTTCTCTTAGCTTAGAGATAGTGTGAATCAAATCTTGATTTTCAGAACGAATATTACCAGCAAAATTCATGACTTCTCTAGTGTAAGCAAGATAGTGATCAAGTTCGTTTGATGCTTCATGTCGAGTCTTATTGAGTAAATCAAATATGACACCATATTCCTGTTTAACTGTTACAAGTTCTTGTGCATATTTAGAGATTTGACTTTTCAAAGACACGTTTTGATCATCCAGTTGCTCAATTTTAGGATCAGAAGATTTTGCACTCAACTGAGCGAGTTTCTTTTGAAAACTAAGTTGATGGTTGTGAATATCTTTTTCACACCAATGAAGACGACGTTTTGCATTGTAAAGTTCGTTAAGTAATCGTTTATTTTCAACTTTTAAACACTCGATCTGAAGCACACATCATCAATATTCTCAACAGTTACCACAGAGTCAACATAATCAGCAGAGATATAATCAGATGCATGTGGCAAAGAATAGAATAACACAACATTATGGATATCAGCACAGATAACATCTTCCAAGAGTCGATCAACATCTTTTCTCAACATTTTCTTTTTGCGTTTAGTATTAGAAATAGATGTTTCAGTTTTCTCGAAAACGACCTTCGTCACTCCAAGTTCCTTATGAAAATCCTTTTCCCAGGCTAATGCACAACTTTTCAAATTTTTAACATTTGGTAAAAGATTTTTCTGAAAAATGTCTCTTTGTTCTCGCGCTAAAGGCGATTGAAAGTGTTGAACTTTGATTTCAGAAGGATGTTCTATCTCATGTTCTAAAGTTTTGAGGTCAGCCATGAAAATATCAAAATATCTAAGAATTTTGCGATTTTCAGGTTTGGAGTTTACTTCACTGATTGAAGGTAAAGGACCATAAATTTGTGCATAATCTGGTTGGGGATTAACATAAGAAGACTCAGGTGTTTTGATGATAACCCTTGGTGTGTTAGAAGAATCCGTTGGTGTGACGAAAGTGACCGGTTTTGAATAATTAAAAGGTTTGTTGTAAACAACCGTTTTTAATTTTGATCGACTCTCGTCTTCTGCATCTAATTCCTCTTGACGATGATATTCAACAACACTCATAACAGTATCATTAATTTTATATTCTGCACTGGAAACTTCAGGATTTGGTTTGAATGTTTTGAGTGAAAGCTTTGGTTTGTAATCAGCTAGATTTGGTCCATATCCTTTTGGATTGGGTTTTAAAGTAAACTTTTCAATAGCTGTTACTGATTCACCATGTTTATAAACAACAGTTTTAAACTCTTTAATTTTGTTTTGCAAGCCAATAATTTCTGCAAGAAGGTCATCTACCCGATTCGTTGAATGCTTTTTGTATGCTGAGAACTGTTTTTGACAATTTAACAACTCAGCCTTAGCTTTTTGATTTTCCAAGGTGAGAGCGTTAATTTGCTTTTTATGTTCATGTTTCAGTTGTTCTATTTCAGACAACAAAGCATTCTTCGAAGCGGCTAGATCACGCATCTGTCTCTCTAAATATTTTTCGTTTTGATGAGATTTAGCAAAAGCGGCTTCAAAACCTTTTTCACGATTTTCTTGAGTTTTGAAAAAGTTGAGTTGCATTTGTAAGCATTCAAAATCCTTGGTTAACAGTGCATTTTTGCTTTTTAAGTCCTTATTTAATGCATATCATTCCTCCATTTTGATTTGATGGTCTTGAATTAAACGAGCAAAATCTGGATGAGGCAACATTTCAGCTTGTTCAACGTGAGTTACAACATGATCATTATTTAGATCCTCAAGTACAACCACGGAGTCAATTTGATTATCAAAGGAAACCATAAGGTCATCTTGATCGTCAAATGTAACTACAGGGTTAACTTGAAAATCGTCAGAATGAGATGTAGATGACTCATTTTGAACAGTCTGATCCGTGCCGGATTCAGATATTGGCGGAGATATTAGTTCAGATATGATGATGGTTTGTTCGGGTACCTGAGACAAGCCATCAGTGTCATACACTGGGCCTGTTTCACTCATGTGTAACTCATGCATATTAGCCATCAACATAACAGCTGCATTGGCCTACAAGTCCTCCATATCATCATCTGAGTCTGCATCTGCCATAAAGCTCTGTTCTTTGTTTGTGAGAGATCCACCAGCTTCATCCTTAAGAGCCAAAAGAAGTGCCTCTTTGAAGTAAGCACTGCCCCTAGTCCTTGGCTTTGGGCATGCATTAACCAGGTGTCCCTTCTCATTGCAGTTGTAGCATCGAAGACCATTCAACCCATTCTGAGCATTTCCCTGTTCTACCACTTGAGCTCTGTTGTTATTCCTACCCATAGCATTAAACCCTTGACCACCTCCTATTTGACGACCATAACCACGATTCTGAACTTCAACTCGTCCATTGTTTACAACAGCCTGATTTCGTGTATTGGATGAGGAACGAATACGATTGTTGGATTTGTTTGTATAACGGCTAAAAGCATTAGCAATCATAACAAATCCCTGTTGCAATGCTTCGAACGGATCGGATTCCTCATTAGTTTGACTATGAAGTGCTTGATCATTGTTGTTGTTGTAAGGAACCAATTGATTTTGTTGAGATTGCTGTGATGGATCATTAGGTATGACTGAGGCAGTTGGTTGAGTTGCTTGTTGAGGAGGATAACTTTGTTGAGCATATAAGGCAAGTTGTTGATTTTCCGGATGTGTAGGTGGAGCAATTTGAGCACGGAGAATCCTTTCCCGATCAACTTCCTTTTCATGAGGCTTTAAGTAATCGTACAACAATCCATATGTAGAATGATGCATATTCTTCGCTTGACGGAGAAAAATGACATACTTCTCCCATTCAGGACCAAGACTACTCAGGAACTTAGTATTCATTGCAATTCTTGGCATGATGATGTTGTGTTTATCCAAATCATTGATGATGTCTGAAAATCGATGATGATAAGACTCTAGTGTCTCTCCAGGTTCAATCATGAAGTGTTCATAAGCCAAGTAAATTTTGGATTCCAAATCCTCCTGATTGAGTACAGATCCTTCCATAAGAAGATGAATATGGTCCCACATTTCCTTTGCAGTCTTTTGAGCATCAACACTTCGAAGAATTGGGTTAGGTAATCCTAAAAGGATATATTGCATTGCAAGCTCATCAGCTTCATAGTGTAGAAGTTCTGTTGGATTTAGATCTGCAACAGTAGCAATGTTTGTTTGTTCATCTCTTGGTGGAATAGCAGTAGGATCTCCGGGTACAATGACAGTAGGCATCTCAAATGGACCTTCCAAGATAACCTTCTTTAAGAACTTTCCATGTGGCTTCTTCAGATCACAAAACCTAAAGAACCTTATCACCCATTGATCGTAGTTTCCTGGAGTGAGCATTGGAGGTCTATCAAGTGATCCAGCTTCATGAATTGATTGTTGGCTGCTTAAAGCTTCACACATCTTTGCAAACCAAGTGAGTTCCTTCATAGTGTTCCTTGATGGATGTTGATTGAATTCATTAGTATAGGGTTGAACTTGAAGACTTGGCGGTGTTTGAACCATTTGTGGTGGGGGAATTGCACCAAGTTGTAGAGTATGTTGTTGATTAAATTGTTGTTGATAAATTGCTTGTTGTTGATTCCATTGTTGATGTTGTGGACTTAGTTGTTGTTGTCGTTAAGGATAAGTGTAAGGGAAATAGTTAGAGTATGGTGGTTGAGACATGTTGAAAACTTGTGTTGGTAAAAATGGATCTTTGTAGTCGAATGAACCTTTGTTGATGAAGTGTCCTTAGGCGTAGAAAAGACAAGAACCAAGTAGCACTTATGCGTAAAAACACCAAAGTTACGCGTAACAATAAGGAGTTACGCGTAGGATTTAGCTTACGCGTAAGTAGGAAAAGCACTAAAGTTAGGCGTAGACAAAAGTTAGGCGTAGAAAGTTAGGCGTAGGATTTTCTTATGCGTAAGACTAGGCTTAGGCGTAGGAAAAATCTTAGGCGTAGGATTTCTACGCGTAAGCTTATGCTTATGCGTAATTTTAGGGTTTTTGCCCAAATGATCTTTTACACTATCACAGTGCAAAAGATATCCAAAGTCGACGTATTTTCAGACTTATCCAAGTAAGAAAACACGGAATAAACCACGAAAATGAAGATCAAGCCAAGGAAGCACTTACGCGTAGTTTTAGGGTTTTACTACGCGTAGAAATGCTCGTAACTTTGATTCTGTCCAAAAGTGTTTCTAAACCAGTTTTTGTGTGATAAAATAGCTTCAATAACACTAAAATACACAAAAGTGTGAAACTTGATGAACCAAAGCCTCTAAAACAGTTACGCGTAGAACTACACCCACGTTCAAAAACTAGATTAACAACAACTATCCATGCATAAAGTTTGAAACTTTTTGCCAAAAACAAGTATTTTAACACCTTAAAACGTTGAAAGTACAAGAATCTTGGATTCAAAAGTGTAAAAAATACGTTTTTGATCAAGCCAAAGGTGAGGTATACGCAAGTTAGGCGTGAGACCAAAACTCACTTCAAACAATACGTTCACTCAACTATTAGGCGATTGATACCACTGTTAGGTCACTAGATTTACAACACAAGCTTACAAGAAAGAGATAAGGCGATTGAACAAGTAAACAAACACACACACACGATAATAGTAATACGGTTTACGCGTAGGAGAGTGAATGAAAGAAAACTTGAACAACCAACCTTCAAATGAAAGTTTACATAAAGTATTTATAGGAGGAAAGCTAGGGCAACACTCCTAGTTTCCATCCTTTTTTTAATGGGCTTGGGCCTAAGCTCATGGGCCTTCTACATAAACTTAATGCTAATAACAAACATAAAGGCCATAATAAAGCTAACTATTACATAATAATTACTAACACTTGATTATGGTTTAGGAGTGATTCCAACAGGTGTTTAGAACTTTTTAACAACTTTTTGAATCGTATAATGCATGGTAACTTTTTATAAATATTGTTTCGAAAAAAAAGACTAGATCGCTTATATTTAATGATAAGCATAATTAGTTTTAAAAAATTGCATCCACAACCCTGTAACTATACAGGACATCGTATTATCGTATGTGTTGATTGTGTTATTTAACTACATTTTAATTATTTTATGTTGTATTTATAAATGTTACACTAAACACCAAACCGCGATAAGCTAGTCACTAAGAAAAGTAGGATATTAATTTTGGTAGGGAGAATAATGAAGTTAAAGATGCGAAAAGTCCAACAAAATGACCAAACAAAAGTTATTAGCATATAGACAAGAGAGGCGTGGTTTAATAAAATTAAAACTAGACCTGGCATCCCAATCTCCATTTCAACATCAAATAAAAAAACACTTTCCCCTTAATAATTATTCGATCACAAACACTAACCTAAAACAAAATAATAATGGCGATGTTGAATTTAGCTCGAAGAAAACTAACAACGACGTCGTTTAGGTATTCATTTTCACTTTCATCTAGAGGCTTTGCTTCTTCATCTTCTGGATCTGATGAGAACGACGTCGTTGTGATCGGTGGTGGGCCCGGTGGTTACGTGGCGGCGATTAAGGCGGCTCAGTTAGGGCTGAAGACGACATGTATTGAGAAGCGTGGGGCTCTTGGTGGTACTTGTTTAAACGTTGGTTGTATCCCGTCAAAGGTAGTATTTATTTATTTATGGATTTCGTAGATCTGTTGAAGATAAATATTTATTAGTTTTGTTTATAATCCTTGCATGTACTGGAAGTTATAAGTTAATTAATTTTTTTGTTTATGGTTATGTGATTTATTTGGCTTATTAAAAAGTACTGCAAGCAGTTGAGAGCAGGGTCGGAGTCAGGATTTTAAGTTGAGGAGGGCCGAATTTAACGTGAAAAATATCGCTCCATGATGCATATATGATTTTTGTTCTTTAAACCATGATTTAACCTAATACCTTAATGATTAAGAATGAATTAAATTGAGGAAAGCATATTCACAGGTAAATTCATTATAGTGTTGTATCTAATTGTTCAAGTTGTTCGTTTTTTAACTTTAACCAACATATGTATATGATTAAGGGGGGACTGATTCTATAAATTATTAAAAAAGTAGCTATTGAATCGAATAACTAATGAATAAGGTGTGCTGATTAGGGGTGGCTCATCACCCACTAGTCACCCTACGAGCTCCGCCCTGGGTTGACAGAGAGTTGTGTTGTTTGCTTGTTTATTTTAAAACTAATTTCTTCACAAGTAGGTAGATAGAAGAAACTGTGTTTTAATTTTATCAAAATTAACCACTTTGATATAACTAAATGTTGTATGTTTTTGAAGGGGTGTTTGATTTGTGTTTCTTATGAGCTTCTTTAACTTTTAATAAGCTCTTTCTTTGGGCTTATAAGCTTATCAACTTGACCTTATGGACTTAAATAAGAGATAAGCTCATCAGCCGGGGATATAAGTTTAAACAAATACCCCTGAAAACTGCTTATGTTACCCCAAAATAAGCGGTTTGGGTTATCCAGACACTCCAAACTGCATATTTGGGTAAAGTTAAGCAATAAAAAAAGGAATTCAAAACTTCTTATCTGCTCAAAAACCTTTTTTAGCGGTGTGGAACCTGTGTTTAAAAAAGCCCGCATCAGGCGCGCCTGATGCGTGATGCGTTGCGATGCGCGGCTTTGTTGCATCAGACACCCTGATGCGTTGCGTTTACGGGATGCGAGGTGATGCGCGCGCATCAGGCACGCATCAGCTGATGCTTGCATCAGCGTTTTTTTGCGCATCATGTACTTTTGGCCTTTTTTTTAAAAAATTATTATTAATTGGACAGGACTTAATAATGTGTATTGGGCTTCTTCTCATGGGCTTTACTTTTAAAATATGGGTCCAATTTGACCAATTCCTTATAAACGATAAGACTTTTGATCTTAGTTTTCGACTATTTATGTATTTTAGTGATATAGAATCGTGAACTATGAACATGCATGGTATCTTTTGACATTAAATGTGGTATAAATGTGTTATTAATGTGTTTTGTGCACTATATATAATTAAAAAAAAAAATTTATAATTTGTCGCCTCGAGTACGTGATGCGCGCGCATTCGCCTCGGCGCCTCGCGCCTCGGCTTTTTGACCCTTATCGCATCAACGCGCATCACGCTTTTTAAAACCCAGTGTGGAACCTTTTTTTAATGCAAGTTTAGCAAGGGACTTTCTGTGTGTTTGCTGTTATAGTTTTCCCTAGCACTTCATCTAGTATCGTGGTGAGCATTGGGACCGGAAGCCCTTTGAGTTCTCGCCAAGTTTTGCTTGCTCACAAACGTAATGCTGTTACTAATTTTGTGAGGAGTAACTAGTAATGTAGTTCTGGCAAGAGTTTGCTTCTTATCTAAGCCGTATTTCACAGTCTTTTGTTAAGGAGCAGTTTGCTTTTATGTTCCCACTTGCCAAAAAAAGTTGTTTAGATGTTCATTAATATTGTCTGCACTGCATTTGTTTTAAAGTATTTTATATTATAAAAGGACATAAAACCTTAAGACTGACATTGGAAACACCTAATGTTGTATCTGGAGATTTCCTGTTTGGATCTGTTTTTGTTTGCATAATATTGCTTGAATACATGTGTAGTACTTTGAAGAGTAAGGACCAGTTATTGTTTGTATTTTGCTAATTTCATGCAAATTTATAATTATTATCTTGAGGAGTAAAGAGATAAAGGTTAGAGAACTGCATATCGTTTTCTGAGGGTTTTTAAGTTAGGCATAAGGGTAAAAAGGCTATTGTATTCTCATCCCATGTAAACACTATGAAATAAGCAGGCCTAAACCTTCTTACTGAAAACTGCTTATATTACCTCAAAATAAGCAAAAGCAGTATGGATTATCAAAACACTCTCAACTCTTTTATCTATTTAAAAATAAACTGATAAGCCGACAAAAATAAGCAAATCCTAAACTGGCTATATAACTTAGAAACCTAATAATGTTGGGTGCAAAATCTTTATTTCCGTGTACAAAATTATTTACAGAATTTCTGCCTGTTGCTGCTGTATTGTTACTATCGATTTCGGGTGCAGTCAGTCTGTACGTACATCTTTAGTATTTCGCTGAGTGGGGTACTGGAATCCCACCGAGTCCCTACCAAATTTTGTCATAACAGGAGTTGATACTTGTGAACTCATACACTCTGCACTAGACTATCTTCAAGTATTTTGTATTATAGCTTGACAGAAAACTTTAGGGACTGACACAGCTTAATTTTGTCTTCAAAAACTTCTTTACTGGATATGTTTTTGTTTGCAAAAGACTGTTGAACTGCATGTTATGTCTAACAAATTATAATTTTGTCTCTAACTTGTGGTGCATTTGGAAATTATAGTTAAACAAATGGATGCTTTCAGTCTCTGCACGAGCCATAGTTATAGCACATATATGTATTTTATTGCGGTACCTTGAAAGTGTAGTGATCTGCTTGAATCTCACCATGTTTTTCTCTGCTATTGCCTCATATACGAGCCATAGTTGCATAAACTGAATTGATCGTGATGTTTGTTTTTTTCTAATTCCAGGCACTTCTTCATTCATCTCACATGTACCATGAGGCCAAAACTACATTTGCTAAGCATGGTGTAAAGTTCGATAATGTTGAGGTTGATCTTGCTGCGATGATGGGCCAAAAAGATAAATCTGTCTCAACTCTTACAAAAGGTATCGAAGGCCTGTTCAAGAAAAACAAAGTAACGTATGTAAAGGGACATGGGAAGTTAATCTCTGCTTCTGAAGTGTCTGTTGACACCATTGAGGGTGAGAACACCGTAGTCAAAGGCAAGAACATTATAATTGCTACTGGGTCTGATGTCAAAGGACTACCGGGGGTCACAATTGATGAAAAGAGGATTGTATCATCTACCGGTGCTTTAGCTTTAACGGAAATCCCTAAAAAGTTGATTGTCATCGGGGCGGGTTACATTGGCTTAGAGATGGGATCTGTGTGGTCCCGTCTTGGTTCAGAGGTAACTGTGGTCGAATTTGCACCAGACATTGTCCCGTCAATGGATGGTGAGATCCGCAAGCAGTTTCAACGCATCCTTGAGAAGCAAAAGATGAAGTTCATGCTCAAAACCAAGGTTGTATCAGTTGACACTTCTACCGACATTATCAAAATGACAGTTGAACCGTCAGCTGGTGGTGATCAAACTGTACTTGAGGCTGATGTTGTACTTGTCTCTGCTGGCAGAAGCCCGTTTACATCTGGACTTGGTTTGGAGACCATTGGCGTTGAAACCGACAAGATTGGTAGAATCCCTGTAGATAAAAGATTCTCAACAAATGTGAAAGGGGTGTTTGCCATTGGTGATGTTATTCCTGGGCCCATGTTGGCTCACAAGGCTGAAGAAGATGGTATTGCGTGTGTGGAATTCATTGCAGGCAAAGAAGGGCATGTAGACTATGATAAGGTACCTGGTGTCTGTTACACACATCCAGAGGTGGCATCTGTTGGAAAGACAGAGGAGCAGGTCAAGGAGCTTGGTATTGCATACAATGTCGGGAAATTTCCCATGTTGGGAAACAGCAGAGCAAAGTCGATTGATGATGCAGAAGGACTGGTGAAGATAATAGCAGAAAAAGAGACAGACAAGGTGTTAGGTGTTCACATTATGTGCTCAAATGCTGGAGAGCTCATCCACGAGGCTGCCTTAGCATTAACGTATGATGCATCAAGTGAGGATATTGCGCGCACATGCCATGCTCATCCGACATTAAGTGAGGCTGTGAAGGAAGCTGCAATGGCGACGTATGACAAGCCCATTCACATGTAGAACAGCACGGTAAGTACTGATTGTTTGTACTTGTGTGTTCTAATATTTTCATTTAGAGGGTTTCGGATTCAGAATTTGATTGGGATGTTGGGTTTAACTTGAAGTCAATCAGCGGATTTTCCTTAACTGCTTTTTGATGTGCTTAATAATAGTCCAAGAGGATGTACCTTTTGATACCTTACATCATTTACGAAAATCTGAGGGGGTGTTTGGTTTGTTACTCTTATGCCTGCAGAATGCTACTATCTTCTATTTTTATAATCATATTGTCGGTTTACCTCTATTCAGTCATAATGGTATTAGTTATATTAATGGCTAATGTCAAAAACACCTTTGTTGTCATTGGGCTGGACTTGGGAGAAAGTCGGATATTAGAAGGAAAGGAGTGTTCCAAAGATGAAAATGAACCTAGTGGTTCCACTTTAGCAAACAAAGCCGAAGGCAATGGTTAATTTTGGAATTTGGGCCTCATTTATCATGTATGGATATTGCAAGCTGAAATTCTGAATCATTCAGACCTGCTTTTTATCTTTTATACATGAAATCAAATATTAAAATTTGGCTTCATCTTTACCTCCATACAAATGAGTCAACCAGTTTTGTCGAAAATGTACTTAAAATTGTGGAGCCTCTTGGGGTGGAATCAGGGCAGGGTTTTTGAACTGTATGGTTGCTGCGATGTCATCAATTTTAACACATGGACATGGTTTCTACTTATGCCTGTGTTAGCAATAAACCACAAACAACATATAATAATAAGCTGGCTGTTAAAGTTGTAAGAATGAAAGTTGCTTCATATTTGGAGCACCAAATCGAAGAAATATGTCATAAGACTTGCCAAAATTAGTATAGCTATCCAGTTAGAAACAGAACATTAGACGTACAAACACAACCAAATCCAAAGATAAAACCATGTTCCGTGTCTTCTTTGTTGTATTTTCTTGCCTTAAAATCTTCCGATTGGTATCTTAGCTCCGATTTGGTAAGCGGGTTAGCTTCAAACACGATCTTTTTGGATGATTAAATAATTCCGCACAATTCTCCGATTCAGCAGCTAAAAGTCGTATAAGAATTACACATCTTCTACTTTTTGACTTCAAATACTTTCTATTGATGGTTGAAACTTCTTTCAGTTCCACTTGCCTATTGTGCATCTGCCTCGTATATAAACCAATATCCATTGATCTTAGGATTTCACTCTGAAATCATCTATCCTGCTATTAGAATGTATATTATTTTCTTTAGTTGTTCTCACATACTAATTTGTTGTTTGATGAGGTAATCTTTATTCTTTAACCTGTCCATCAGGGTTTGATGAATCTTTTTACCAACGATACAATGGTAATCTAAACTTAGCATTCTATATTTATGTTGATAAACACAATCATGATACCCGTAAGGCAAGGCCGTAATGATGAACGGAAGCTTGGAATATACTTATTAGGGCATCTCCAATGTGGTAGAGAAAATTTATTTTTGCTAAAAAAAGTCTTTGAATAGCTTTCCCCATCGGAGCAAAAGCTTCTTTTACCCAATGACTTGCAAAACTCATACTCACACCATTTGAGTTCTTTAATGCTGACGTACAAACAAAAAGCTTTGCAAAAACTATTCTACATTGAAGTGAAATTAGTGATGATAGGTACAAGGTAGTGAAATTAGTGAAATTAGTGGTGATTTGTAAAAAAAAAAATTATCTAACAAGCGCCCATCAGGCATTATTTTATACGTTTAAACGAGAAAACTTGTTGTTCATTAAATTAAAATAACATTTAATTAAGTTAATTTTCCAGTTTGATTAATGTCCATTAAATGCATTTTCTAATCGAAAAAGAAAGTTTGTGTTTCATTAATACATTCTAACGTTCTCATTAGACAAACCAAAAAAAAAAAAAAGTGTTTGATAGCTAAATTGCATTGTGGCTCTTTCAGGGTCTTTAATGGGAGGCGGAAGAATGACTATTTTTCTTCATAAAAGTCATCGAAAGACTTTTTTTTTTTTTTTTTTTTTTTTTTTCATTAAAACAATGACGTGAAGATCATCGTGTCATTGAGGTAACTTGAAGCTTTGTCCTCCTCACACCACTTAGATAATTTAATAATATAAAATAAAAATGAAGAGCTTTAGAAAGACCTTTTCGCATTAGAGTGAGTTTACGATATAGGTAGAAGATTGTGAAAATATGAGATGAAAAAAAAACTCTTTCAAAGACTTCTTGTAATGTGGCCGTTCTTTATTAGAAAGCTTTTGCTCCAATGCATAAAGCATTCAAAAGTACAAAATTAATAAGGATGAAAGGAATTGCAATATTGCACCTAGTGCTTGAGGTTTAACAATCTATAGGCAAAAAAGCTTTCAGTTTCAACTATATATGGAGAAAGGCTTTTCAAAAGACTTTTGGATTCGTAAATTTTTTGCCAAAAACTACAAGCAGCCATGTTCTTAAACATATTTGCAAATTGCAACATCGATGTCATGTCAGGGCACACATTTGCATTTTATTTTCGTCGGTTATAATTAGAGTAATGATATGGCTACATAAAAATTAGGGTTAATTCCATATATCCCCAATTAAAACTCTTAAATGTCATATTTGTCCAACTAAAACTCATAATGTCATATATACCCAATTTAATCACAAAATGTGTCATATGTACCCATTTTAATAATTTGATTGTTTTAACATTTTCAAAAATCTTAATAATAATCAATTTAAAATGTAGAGACTATTTTACCCTTATTAATGAGTGTCAATTATTCCCAAAAATTTTAAGTCCATTTATATATACTCGTATCAAACTTGTTATATAACAATGATCAATCATTATGTTAATGGTCAGTAGTTTATGACAACAGTACGAGCTTCATTTTTTCAAAACGACATTAAGAAACCTTGAGTTTAAAATCAGCTTTGTGCATTAAAGTAGCATCGGATGTGCTTCAGACTCGAACGTCGCAATATGCGAATGCTAAATAAGTCGTAAAGAGTGTACATTGTTTTTCAAAAGTTATCTTATCCTTAAAGTTGGAGGTAAAACTAACAAAATATGTCGAAGACCGAGAGTATAGGCGAAAACGTTAAGAAAACAAAAGAATCTCACAATGAAGAAGATGGACAATATAACATAATATTGATGCTGACATAACTAGTAAAGAAGTCTTAACCATCGTATCAAAGGTATGGTTTTAGTGTTATGAAGACATAAAGTCGAAGGTATGTATTCCGAAGTTGCCAAGGACATAAAAGCTTTTAATGTCAATCATTATTTCAACACGACAAGGTTACGGATGAAGAGTTAATTTTAACAAAAATTCTCCGCTATCAAGAAAAAAGTTAAACTTGAGAACTAAATGACAAGTTATTTTTAAATGAGAAGGAAGGATACATAATCAGTACTCGTATATCGATCAATGGAAATGTGTTTAACAGGTTAAAGTCAAAATAAAGTTACGGAGTTATGTCACAAAAACAAATACACATATGCCCCAACTTTTTGCCATGACCCAATATCTTCCACACACTGTCTTAGTTTCTCAGCCATAGACATAATTTGGGTTTGTTGATCAGATAAGATGGTTTGTCTATGGCTTGATACTTGAATTCCAAAATTGCCTTAGAGGTTGGAATCGTGAGAGACAAAACAAAGTATTATTAGTAGTAAAATGATGACAGTGATGTAAATGAAGGGTAAGCTGATGTGTTTTTTGAAGGGTATAATGGGTATTTAATAATGTTAATTAATGTTTAATTGATTTAATAAAAGAATGGGTAGATATGACAAATTTTGTATTTAAATGGTATATATGGTATTATGTATTTTGGCTGGACAAATATGACATTTAAGGGTTTTAATTGGGTATATATGGAATTAACCCTAAAAATTATACTTTAGACATATTTTTAAGCATATGATTTAGGCATATAAATCATTTTCCTTATAATGATTCAATTTGTCAAATATACTCTTCATTTAAGTATAAAAGTTATAAGAATAATGTCGTCTTTATCTTTGTACAAAAATCAACAACAATTACCATAAGAAAAAAACACAATCTTTACTTACCTTCATTTCATTATGATGATGAAGTTCTAAGGAAAATGTCGTCTTATTTTTGTACAAAAATCATCGACAATTGTCATAAGAAGAAAAAGACAATCTTTACTTATAGTGCCCCTTCTCAAACAAAATTCATAAAGAGTATACCATCTCCATCGCAATGTCCACAAAATATACGGTCTAAAAAACCAAAATACAATATGACAGCGAACATGATAAGTTATGTTAGTGTTGGTCTAAGTGGGATTTTGAATTTAAATAAAATAAAAGTCTCACACAAAATGGCTTATTTTTCTTTCCTACTCACGTAAAACTCAACCTTAACCTACAATGTTCAAATTGAAGTTTAGACATCCCAATCTTAAAATTTAAACATTTTAACTTTACCTTTAATAAGATATTTTATTGATTGAATTTAAAAAGAACATATCATTTGAGATATACCAAATAAAAAGATAAACAATAACTTTTATTTTTATGAAAATACTCCATATCTAATAGACGAAATAAGCAAAACAATGCTGCAAATATCTCGTACGCTATCGTTACCAGAATATAGAAAAGGGAGGGAGGGGTCATGCCCCCAAAAGTCTGAATACATCTGCCACTACTAAGTACTAACTAGCTGCCAAACATCCTTCACCTTAGTCATGGATTAAGATCCTTTAACTTTCATATGAACATGATAGTTCACATTAATCAATGATTGAAAAGATAGATAAATAAAAGTTTACTTTTGAAGGAAAATTTACGGTGTGCTTGGTTTGTTATAAGGAATCACTATCGGTAATGGTATCATTATATGGTAGAATTTGAATAAAGATATCATTGTTGATATTGTTCTTTGGTTTATTAATAGAATGTAGGTATTAGATTCCATAAGGTGTCATATATCATTTTTCTTCAAATATAATGAATGAAAAATTGAAACAATTATAAACTTTTTTTTTTCTTTTTTTGTTTTTTTTTATGTGGTGAAAAATAAATAGGCAAAAGGACCTACGAGAATCCTTAGAACTCGTCTATATCCACTGCAATTTATGAATGTAAAATTGTATTATGATTCTAATAGTAGATAAACAAACACTTGCAATTATTATCATTATCATTCCTTGATTCTGATATGCATGAACCAAACACAACCTTAAGCCTACATCCTTATACACTCTCAAAATACTTTCAAAATTTTCTCTAGACGCATCATGTTCAAGTGAAAGTGAGAAGATTTTAATTCCCTAGCCATTGAAGACACCATCTGCCACCACTCTTTATGCATGCACCAAACATGTATACATATTTGTTTGCATATTTATTTGTTACAATCAATTTGCATATTAGTTGTCTTGTTAAAAAAATTAAATAAGTCTGCATTTACAAATTTATTAGCTACAATCAATTTCTAACTTAAAAAACCAGTTTAGTTCTACATTTACTTGTATTTAAATAACTTCTTTTTTAAAGCGACAAATTTTAACTAATACTACCAATTCATCTCTCAAATATTTTAAACAAGACTTGAATCCACAACCATTTAAAACACAAAACCTTTGATCACTGACCATCCATATAATGAATACTAGAAAAAACATAATCACTATAGTGCTCATTTTAAAGATAAGAAAACATTACAAGAGTAAACTATGTAATTGTAAAAGTTTGGCATGTGATAAATATTACACCAAATTTATTTTGTGTAAATTGGTGCTGTTGAATCGAATAATACTACAATACGGTGTTTTGGTTGAAGATAACATGCACAATATCTAACACCATTTTGGTGGAAACGGTTGTAATTTGTCTTCACCTATTTTTTCTGTTGGTGATTTTGCGTCACTAATATAATTTAAGTGTAATGAATTGACTTAGTTGATCAATGTGTAATCATGATAAATGTTCAACAAATCGGGGTTATGTGGAGTACACACTTGTATGACGTTATTATGATTATCATTCGCCCCGAATCACGGAGGTCCGATGGCAGCGCCCCTGGTAGCAGGGTCCAAGAGGCAGAGCCCCTGGTTGGGGTCGATATTTGGTATAAAGTGCTATGTTAAACACGTATTTGAAAATAAAATTCCCGGAATTATGGACTTGATTTTTGCCTTTTGATTTAACTGATTCGGCAGTTAAAATAACTGTTATGGCAGTTACAACTGATTAGCAGTTAAAATAACTGTTATGGCAGTTACAACCGAATCAGTTGTAACTGCCATAATATTTATTTTAACTACCGAATCAGTTAAATCAAAAGGCAAAATCAAGTCCATAATTTCAGGAATTTTATTTTCAAATGCGTTTTTAACATAGCACTTTATACAAAATATCGACCCTAGGGCTCTGCCCCTTGGACCCTGCTACCATGTGCGTTGCCCCCGGACCTCCATTGATAAACTAAGTCAATCCATTTCACTTAAATCATAT
Source organism: Chrysanthemum seticuspe (assembly GCA_019973895.1). Lineage (NCBI taxonomy): Eukaryota > Viridiplantae > Streptophyta > Magnoliopsida > Asterales > Asteraceae > Chrysanthemum > Chrysanthemum seticuspe. Next base: position 232,338,784 of record BPTQ01000006.1, on the reverse strand, counting down.
AAGTGACGCAAAATCACCAACACCTTCCATGGTTCTAGAGTCCGTAACTTTGTATGTATGATAAGTCGTTTATATTTAACCACTCTGTTGAAATCGGTTTGTGTGTTCAAGCTCTCTTAGCAGTCCATGTTTAGATCAGATTTGTGTTCAAACTTGTATACAAATAACAATTTGTATATTCAAAATCAGCTTGTTTGTTTGATTTGTATATTAAAAGTAACAATATCACTTATTGTGGTGTGCATATCACCTCCCGTTTGTATATTTAAATTACAATTTGTATGTAGAATCCGACATAACAAACTTCTTCAGGTTAATTGATTGACCAAGGTTATCAAATGTGTGGCATGACATTGACTCGGTAACAAATAAAAATTGGACATGATAACTTCAAATTGAAAGGAACTTGTAATCCTCAAACAAATTTGTTCACCTTTATGGCTCAAAAAGTGCAGGAATTTGAGAATGTGTTGTCAGATAGATATTCTGTTGTGATGCAGCATATGCCCATACTCGAGAATCTATGACAGCATATCACAATCTTAGGTATTCTGTTGGAAATTTTCATTGAAGCGGTGAACAACAATGAAAAATTCAACAACACTTACAAAACTTAAAGAGCTCCACCGCAATTTCCACATAAAATTAGCCATTATAACATGTTACCAAACATGCCTGACGTTTAAATAATGGGTTCTCAAGTCATTATTGGGTTTGCTCACTGAGTCATGTTTCATTTCGAAGATTAATCACAAAGTCAAATGACGTTTCATTTTCCATCATTATATATGTCTAATGAATGTTAGACCATATGCGTGATATTAAACCAGTGATATTAAACCAATGGTATGATAATTTATCTGATATCAAATCCATATTTCAATAAGCACAAATAAGGAATGGTGTTTCAACTAGCATCATATAAGCAAGGGTTTGTTAGGAAACATATAGTACCCAATTACACTGCTTATTAGGAGCATATCAAAACTCAGTTAAACCAAGTTTGTGGTTTGAGTTGAACTTGAATCCAACATCCAAATGGAATAATCAAATGACACAAGAAAAGAATGAGAATGTACCTTCCATTGTCTATATATGAATAGCCTTATCATAAGTCGCCATGGCAGCCTCCTTCACTGCCTCGCTCAATGTAGGATGAGCATGGCATGTGCGTGCAATGTCTTGACTTGATGCACCATACGTTAACGCTAAAGCAGCCTCATGGATGAGCTCACCAGCGTTTGAGCACATTATGTGAACGCCTAATACCTTGTCCGTCTCTTTTTCTGCTATTATCTTCACCAGACCCTCTGCATCATCAATCGACTTTGCTCTGCTGTTTCCCAACATGGGAAATTTCCCGACATTGTATGCAATACCAAGCTCCTTGACCTGCTCCTCTGTCTTTCCAACAGATGCCACCTCTGGATGTGTGTAACAGACACCAGGTACCTTATCATAGTCTACATGCCCTTCTTTGCCTGCAATGAATTCCACACACGCAATACCATCTTCTTCAGCTTTGTGAGCCAACATGGGCCCAGGAATAACATCACCAATGGCAAAAACACCCTTCACTTTTGTTGAGAATCTTCCATCCACATGAATTCTACCAATTTTGTCGGTTTCAATGCCAATGGTCTCCAAACCAAGTCCAGATGTAAACGGACTTCTACCAGCAGAAACAAGAACAACATCAGCCTCAAGTAAAGTTTGATCACCACCAGCTGACGGTTCCAGGGTCAATTTCACAATATCTGTAGAAGTGTCAACTGATACGACCTTGGTTTTGAGCATGAACTTCATATGTTGCTTCTGAAGGGTACGTTGAAATTGCTTCCTGACCTCACCATCCATTGAAGGGACGATGTCCGGCGCAAATTCAACAACAGTTACCTCTGAACCAAGACGCGCCCACACAGACCCCATCTCCAAGCCAATGTAGCCGGCCCCAATGACAACCAACTTTTTAGGAATTGCTGTTAATGCTAAAGCTCCAGTGGATGATACAATCCTCTTTTCATCTATTGTGATCCCGGGAAGACCTTTAACATCAGATCCAGTTGCAATTATAATGTTCTTCCCTTTGACTACAGTGTTCCCACCATCAATGGTGTCAACAGAAACCTCGGAAGGAGAGACAAACTTCCCATGACCCTTGACATACGTCACTTTGTTTTTCTTAAAAAGACCTTCAATACCTTTAGTGAGAGTTGACACAGCTTTGTCTTTTTGGCCCATCATCCCAGCTAGATCAACCTCAACATTATCAAACTTCACACCATGCTTTGCGAAACTAGTTTTGGCCTCATGGTACATGTGAGATGAATGGAGAAGTGCCTGCATATTATATCAAGACTTGAATAAAATATAGAAGTAACTAGAGTTACATGATCGCAGCAATATACAAAGAAATTAGTAACAAGTTAACACGTCTAAATTTATATATATAGTTCTGGATATTACTTTGACCCATAAAGCAGATACGTGGTGCAGGGTGATTTGCGATTGTTTTTTAAAGTTTTAAGAAAGTCTTAAAAGGTGTGCGTTGAAAACATACAATAAACAAAGTATTGAAATTAGCAAGGTTATAAAACTGGCGAATACCGTAACGTTATCTTGTTTTGGTTTTCCGCTATGGATTGAATAAGCATTTCAAACAATCAAACATGTAATTGATTAGTATTCAGAAATAGACACTTAACTTGATCAAAGTTGATAAGGTACTTTAAATCGACGCCCTTCAAGAACAATTTCCTTCATATCAATATCTACAAGTCAGACGTTTCTAGATTGTGATCTTTCAATTTATTTTCTTTGCAATCGCTGAGTTTGATATGTTTGTAAACATTTGTAAATAATAACTTTGAACACTATTAAAATAAAAATAATAGATATAGTAAGTTTTCATCAACTTACATGATACAATTAGACAAAACAGTCATCCATTTGCAAGGTGCCAAATTCAACCAAGCAAAACAAAAGTAGTCACATTCGTGTAAAGGATGTTTCGTTCTATTCTTGTATCACGACCAAACACAACTCTGTTATTCCATTATTAAGTACCACTTACTAAACTCAACAAGTTTATAGACTATAGTTATATGATACGCTCTTTATTGGACAAACATGCCTAAAAACTACTCCCTCCGTCCCATTTATATATAAAAACTAAAAAACAAGGGTGTTTTTTATTCGTGAAAAGTGACCCACTTTTTATTTCTTTTTTCTTCATTAAAATGCAGAAACAGTAGAAAGCTTGTTCCAATCAAAATTATCTAAAAAAAAAAAAAGTAAAAAGTCCACTTTTCAAATTTTAAACTAAATTTCGAAGAAACCAATTCATACTTTTCTACCTTACCCAAAGGGACATGCGAACACTATCTATCGCGCTTTCTAAGTTTTCAACAATATTCTAGAAAAGAAAAGGGCTTTGGTCATAGAATAGCAACGGACTTTCTTCATTGTCTCGTTTTGGTACGTGAACTATGAAAAAGTTGTGTAAATGTAACGAACTTTCATAAAGTGTTCCAATATGCACATTTTGATGAGATATCACGTTATAATTGGTGTCACGTGTGAGGCTATTAGGTATGACACGTCGTCAAATTGTGCATATTGGAACACTTTATGAAAGTTCGTTACATTTATACAACTTTTTCAGAGTTTACGTATCAAATCGGTACATTTGAAAAAGTAAAGTACGTTGCTATTTAACGACCAAAACCCAAAAGAAAACCCTCCTCCTACTAAACATTTTATTAATGATCACAGTAATAACTCCTCTATACCATTTCTACATTTATAAAGTGGACAGTTATTTTGGGACGAGTAATGCTGCAATGGTTATGTGAATAAATCAATATTTACAAAACACAAATGAAGCAAATAAACCTTTGACGGGATACAACCAACGTTGAGACAGGTACCACCAAGGGCCCCACGTTTCTCAATACATGTCGTCTTCAACCCTAACTGAGCAGCCTTAATCGCCGCCACGTAACCACCGGGACCACCACCGATGACAACCACGTCGTTCTCATCAGATCCACCACCACCAGAAGATGAAGCAAAGCCTCTTGAAAGAGTGTAGGAAAGTGAAAATGAATACCTGAATGCATCACAATTGTTGCTGTTTAAAAGTTTGCTAGCTTTTCTTCTTGCCAAATTAGCCATCGCCATTTTTCGAAATCAATCAATGAATGGTACCAAAGGCAACAAGAGTGATGGAAGGTTAGAAATAAGCACTACTTTATCTTTTTTTCTTTTTTTTTTGTCTTTTATACTTTACATTTAAAAATAAAAAACCAAAATGAAATATATTTTCGGTGTTGGACACTTGGACATAGTTTATTAGTTAGGGGTTTAAAACGGTTTTGGGCCACTGGCCATGGCTAGGTAAATATGTTTTTTTTTTTTTTTTTTTTTTAAAGGTGAATTTCTTATAAAGTGCTTCGTGTCGCGGTTCGACAGCGGGAAGTCTAGACTACGTTGTCTAAACCGGGTCCGTGCTAGAGAGCTCCCTCGAAGCGGAAATGCCTATTTCAAATACCCGATGGGGGGAAAACCCCCTACTAATCCGCCCGAAGGCACGACAATTAATAGGGGTAAACCTTTGCCTTTTCCAAGATTCGAACCTGGGGTTACCAGGCCCAAACCCCTTCATTAAAGGACTACCTTGAAGGAAAATCCCTCATTCAACTCCCTTGCAGGATTTGAACTCAAGACCTCCCTCCCCCAAGAGCCCCTAAGGACTCCAAGGTGGCCAACTGAGCTAAGCCAGTTGGTTGGCTAGGTAAATATGTACTATCAACTTGGTATACAAACTTTTTGAAGAAACCTTAACAAAAATTTATTTGATATTGCATTTTAGTTGCATAAAGAAATTTGATGTATAAAACAAAGCTTTAAGATTTCCTATTTGTTTATGTGATATCTTATAGTGATTTTAAGCTCAAGTTTAAAATAGGTTTGGCATGCATGCGAATTATTATCATATATACTATTAGGCAAGACAAAGGTTCTTCACATGCCATGTGTCAAAACATTAATTGCTAACTTTCGTAAGTTGGCAAAAATAGCCCCTGAGGTTTAAGTGTCGTCGTAAAGTAAGTCCTTTTGCATTAATTGCTATCTATAGCAATTTGGCAAAAATAGTCCCTAAGGTTTAAGTGTCGTTGCAAAGTAAGTCCTGTAGAATTAATAACTATCTATAGCAATTTGGCAAAAGTCGTCCCTAAGGTTTAAGTATCGTTACAAAGTAAGTCCTTTGTAGCCACGAAAATAGACAAACAAATTTTCCGGTCATTCATCAGTTCCAAATTCACGTCTACAAAAGCAATCCCGCTGCATCGCGCGGGTTTCTACACTCGCTATATATACTATTAGGAAAGACATGAGTTCTTCACATGACACGTGTCCACATTAATTGCCAACTTTCGCAAGTTGGCAAAAATAGTCCTTGAGGTTTAAGTGTTGTTGCAAAGTAAGTCCAAGTTGGCAAAAATAGTCCATAAGATTTAAGTGTCGCTGCAAAGTAAGTCCTTTATAGCAATTTGGCAAAAATAGTCCCTATCCAAATTCACGTCTACAAAAGCAATCCCGCTGCATCGCGCGGGTTTCCACACTCGTCTTACTCTAAAACTCATTTTGAAATAAATAACATTATACTAAGTATTAGGGGGTGCATTTTTAACAAACTCCTTTTACAATATAAGCTATGAATTTTAGTAAGTTGAAAAAGTAGTACACTTATTTGTTGAAAAATTTAGTGCATTTGTAGGATTAGTTCACATTTGGTAATGGGTCAGGAGGTACGGAGTGTACACTCATAAGGTCCTTGAACACCCTGACTCTATAGTGGTAAGGTTCTATTATATTACTTCTATTGGCAAAGTTATTACTGCTAGTACTAATGTTACTACTGTTAGGCAGAGTTAATACTGTTAGTAATAACATTACTATTGTTGGCAAAGTTAATACTACTAGTACTAATGTTAATACTGTTAGGCAGAGTTAATACTGCTAGTATTAACATTACTACTAGTATTAACATTACTACTGTTGTCGGTTATAACTGCTTAATGACCACATTTAATTGGTCGTGTAACCACTATTAGCTAAAATGGAGATAATTATGAGGCGATTAATGAGCCGATTAATCCTCATAATTCTATTTGACTGCTATGAGTATTTTCTTATAAATAGGAAATCACATATGTGTGAATGATATACAGAAAAACATAAACACTTAGATGCAAAAGGGTTATTGATTTGTGCCTAAATCATTAACATACATTTGGTCTTATCCCAAGTAGATATTCGTGATACCCAAACATTAGGGTCAAATAGTTTACTTTGGAAAGTGATAACACGATTTCAAGTGATATCCGGTAACCATTCATTTGTAATTAGTTAGGTTATTGATTATCTTCACCCCGCTCTGGGCTCTTAACCCCCAACAATCAAAGTAAACTATTTTTTGATAATCAATGGCTGCTGCTATGAAGTATATGACTACTAACTTCTCCAAAATAGATAAGTTTGAAGGGGTGAATTTTAGAAGATGGCAAAAGAATATGCATTTCCTGTTGTCAAGCATGAGTGTGGTGTATGTTCTGAGCACACCAACTCCAGATGATGCTATTGTGGAACAGATCAGGAAGAGGAGAAAATGGGAGAATGATGATCACATTTGCAGAGGTTTAATCCTCAATGGTATGTCTGATTCTCTCGTTGATATTTATCAGAATGTTGAATCTTCCAAAGAACTATAGGATACCTTGGATGCCAAATATATGGCTGAGGATGCATCAAGTAAGAAGTTCCTTATAAGTAATTTCACAAATTACAAAATGACTGATTCAAGACCAGTTATGAACAATACAATAAACTTCTTGGTATACTTGGAAGGTTTACACAATATAAAATAAACATGGATGAGGCTATTTCAGTCTCTTGTATCATTGACAAAATCCCTCATTCTTGGAAATATTTCAAGCATACCTTGAAACATAAGAAGGAGGAGTTAACTCTTGTTGAGTTGGGCAGTCATCTGTGCATTGAGGAATCACTCGGGGCACAGGATAATGACAAGCCAAAGAGCAACAACGTTGCTGGTGCATCTGTTGTTAATATGGTGTAGCATAACAACTCCACCATGTACAATGATAACAAGGGCACATGTAAACATCATGATAACACAAGGGCTGACCATAACAAGAAGGCAAAACCTTCTTGTTGGAAATGTGGCAAATCTGGTCACATTAAAAGGGATTGCAAATGTGTTAAGATTGGTGGTAAAACCAATGGATCAAGCATTAGTAGATCAGGGAATGGTTCAGCTCTTCTGAAAGGTCAGAAGATGTTTAATAAATCTCTTTAGGTTTATTATGTTACATATGTATCTGAATCTAACTATGTGTAGGATGATGATGTTGCATGGTGGGTTGACTCTTGAGCAAATGTTCATGTGTGCAAAGATAGAAGCTGGTTCAAGACATATGAGTCACTGAATGATGGTTCTATTCTTCACATGGGAAATGAGCCAACAACACATGGACGTGGTTGTGTAGATCTTAGGTTTAGTTTTGGAAAGATTGTAACTTTTTTTTTTAATGTTATTCATGTTCCTGATACAAGGAAAAACTTGGTTTCAAGCAGTGTTTTGAATAATCATGGCTTTAAACAAGTTATTGAATATGATAAATTTGTTTTGTCTAAAAGTGGTGTATTTATTGGTTTTGGATATTTGTGTAATCAAATGTTCAGGTTGAACATTGTTCATGATTGTGATAATTCAGCCTTTGTGACCACCTCTGACCTGACTGACTCTACCCTCTGGAATGCTAGACTTGGCCATATACACTATAAAAGGATGCAAGATATGTCTAAGGATGGGTTAATCCCAGCATTTGACATGAAAATTGAAAAGTGTAAAACTTGCATGTTGACCAAAATAAATAAGAAACCTTTTCAGGGTGTCAATCGTGAGACTAAGCTCTTGGTGCTGATACATAATGACCTGTGTGATTTTCATGCCTCTCATTCTTTGGGGAATAATAAGTACCTTGTGACATATATTGATGATGTTTATAGGTTCTGTTATGTCTATCTGTTACATACTAAGGATGAAGCATTAAATAAATTCAAAGTGTTTAAAACTGAAGTTGAATTGCAACGTGGGTCCCTGATCAAAAGATTAAGGACTGATAGGGGAGGTGAGTACGTGGTTACTCTATATTTCCAGTTGGTATTATCCTTGAAACAACTGCTCCTTATACTCCTCAACAAAATGGTATTTCTGAAAGGAAAAACATGGTACTGAAGGAGATAGTTAATTCCATGTTATCCTATTCAGGAATGAGTCAAGGATTCTGGGGTGAAGCTATGTTAACAACTTGCTATTTATTAAATAGGATTCCAGTAAAAGGAACAAGATTACCCCTTATGAACTCTGGACTAAAAGGAAACCCAACCTGAACTTTCTCAGGGTTTGGGCTTGTAGGGTTGTTGTAAGACTCCCTGTTCCAAAAGTAAAAACTTTGGGTGAAAAAGGCATTGAATGCATCTTTGTTGGATATGCTGAGCATTCCAAGGATTTTAGATTCTACGTTATAGAACCTAATAAAAGTGTTTCAATTAACTCTCTAATTGAATCAAGGGATGCAATCTTTGATGAGAATAAACTCTCATCAGTCCCTAGACCAAGTCGGAGAATTCCTAATGGAACTCGTGACATTGGTGTATCAGAGGTCCCTGATGAGGTTGTGATTCAACAACCTGAACCTGAGCTTAGAAAGAGCAAAAAGGTCAGGACTCCAAAGTCATTTGGACCCGAGTTTCAATTATATTTAACTGAACGAACAAGGGATGAGGTCTCTGACCAATATTTCTATTGCTTCATTGTTGAGGATGATTCCAAGACATTTGAAGAAGCAATGAAGTCCCAGGATGTTTCCTTCTGGAAAGAAGCAATCAATGATGAGATGGATTCCATCATGGGCAACAACACTTGGGTGTTGGTTGATCTACCACCTGGTTGTAAACCTATAGGTTGCAAATGGATTTTCAAAAGGAAAATGAAGGTAGATGGAACTATTGAAAAGTTCAAGGCTAGACTAGTGATGAGTGTGTAAATACTCATCATTTTTGGTCAAATCTGAACTGCAAAACATTTAAAAATGCTCAGAAATGCATCAAAATACTGAAAATATCTTAAAATTGCATTTTATATGTTTCAGATGCAAAATTATTGAAAACAAATGAAAAACGAACAAAGTTTGCATTATTGGCAGTTTCAGTCCCCCAACTTTCAAAAAAATGGCAAAACAAGTCCCCGGGATTTTCAAAAATGGAAAATATTATTTTTGGCCCTTGGTTAATAAAGTTGTCATTATTGGTCCTTATAATAATTTTTGGAAAATGACACCTTTGGTCCTTAAAGTCCTAACTAGATTCAAACTTAATCCTAGTCAACTACCCAAACCCATTATACCTTAAACCCTTTAGCCCCCAAGCCCAATCCATTTATCCTTACCCGGTCCAAACCCATCCAATCAAAAACCCTAACCCGTCAAATGGTTAACACCACTCACCCCTACCTTTCCCCTTCTCTGTCTTCCCTTCTCTTTTTCCCGCCCAATACACAAAAACACCCAACACAAACCAGACACAAACATAAAAAAAACCAACTTTCCCTGACATATTCACCTTTCACCTTTCCCACACCTTTCACCTTTCCCCTGACAAACCTTCCCCCATCACTTCCCCGTACCCTCCTACACCCACGCTTGTCTCCCCAGCTCACCTTCACAACAGACACAAGGAGCAGAGAAGACAGGAAAGAAAGAGACAACATGAGAAGAAGCACAAGGAGGAGAGAAAGAAGACCCGTTTAGCTTGTAGTATTAATAGCTCATTGTAGCATTTGTACGAGAGTTAGTTTTTATTTTTTCTTTTCTTAGTTTTAAGTTAGTTACTTTTTTTAGGTTTAGTCTAGAATTTATGCTCTAGTCCCATTTACTTTTTGTCATGTAATTTTAATGTAACTCTTAGATTCAGTTTAATACAAGTTTAGTGTTTAATTCATTTTTTTAAAAGTTTATGCACCTTTAATTTCTGTTTATGTATTTGCAATCTGATTTTTGGTCCTAAAGAGTGTTTCTACAAATCGTTGAAATGCATTTTGAGTATTTGTTATGATTGTGAAGTGTTACTTGACTTTTCAAGGTATCAATTGTTTTAAAAAAAAAGTTCTTTTCTGCTGCAAAGGTAGTGTCTAGGTAAAGCTCATGAATTGGGTTAAAAAGAGTTTTTACCCACTTTGACTTGGAAAGTCAAAGTGCATCTAGTGTTGTCAAGTTCCCTTAAGTACTTAGAAGTATAAAAAACTGATTTGCAAAAGGTTGGGTAAATGAGAATCATCTGTCATTTGTTATGCAGTTACAACAGGTCCTTTTCACGATTAGATTAAGGTGTGTTAGTGGTACAGTTAGGATATAAATTGGAAGTTACAAGTAATTAGCAATACTAGGTTGATGAGTGTGTAAATACTCATCATTTTTGTACCAAATAAACTGCAAAATCATCTGAAAACACTCAGAAACACATCAAAATGATCAAAATATCACAAATCAGTGTTTTATGTGTTTCAAATGCAAAAATATCAAAATCAGATGAAAAACATATCAAATTTGCAAAAATTGCAGTTTTAGTCCCCCAAGTTTATAAAATTGTCAAAAATAGTCCCTGAGCCAAAATTTCAAAAGAAAAGTCACCAAAGGTCTTTTTAAAATCACAAATTGTCATATTTAGTCCTTTGGTGAGAAATCTAAAAGTTTTGAGAAAATTACAATTTAGTCCCCGAAAAATCCAAAATGTTCAAAATTAGTCCTTGGGGATTTCAGAAATGTCAAAAATTAACCCTTGGACTATTTAAAGTTGGCAATACCAACCCTTGACTACATTTTCATAAGTTACATATTTGGTCCCTCAGTTTTCAAATGTTACATTTTGGCCCTTGTGTTTTTAATATCACAAACCAAACCGGACTTTAATAAAAACCCAAGCCCAATCACTAACCCCTGGCCCAAATCCCTTTACCCGGTCCATGACCCAACCCGACAACCCACGTTTTAAATAATAATACCCGCCCCCCTAAGCCCTGTCTTCCCCGACCACTTTGTCTGCACCTCCCCCCTCCTCAAGCTTCACCAGCCACCCTACACCCCCATTGTCTCTCCCTCACCTCACCTAACAACAAAAACCACATTAAATGCTCCAGTCCCTGTCTCTAATATCAGAAACAAGCTTTCCCGCCAAAACCAATGGAGGGCCTAGATCATAATTTTTCTCATCCAAAAGCTGTAAAGTATGGTGGGATTTGGTCAGAAAGTGGAGAGAAGGTGTTGGGAGCTATAAAAAGAAGAAGGAGGAAGCAAGCAAGTAGTAGAATTTAGTTTTAATATCTCTTAATGTCGTTTTTTAGTTAAAAGTGTTAGTTTTAATTCAAATAATGTAATTTAAGCTTCTTTGTATCTCATTCAAGTTAAGACATCAGTATATTGTACTTTTAATTATCAATTTAAGTTTTCACTTTAGTCTCAAAAATTTCAGTCCACTGTTGGAATGTTCAGTTACATCTTCTTATGTTTAAGCTTCTATTAGCTTATTTTTAAGCTCAATCTAGTGTATCAAAGCTTCTAACAGCTTTTGATAAGCTTTAAGTGAAAAATCAAGCAAAATGTCCCTTGGTCAACGAAAGTCAACTGCTGGTTGAATCTTGGTTCAGAAATGGATTTGGGTTAAGTTTGATGCTGGAATGGGTTTAGTTAGATGATTTAATCTTGGTTTTAGCTCTGCTACACAGCCAAAATCTTTCTGGACCTCAAGGTGAGTTATCACCAAGACGATCTCAAAATTGATTTTGTTGATATAATGCATAGTCAGGGTTGCTAGAATGACATTGATGCTTGATTTGATGATCCATTAGTTTTAGAATCCTAGTGTAGTGTTCAGTTTGATCTCTGCATAAATAGGTTAGGATTAGGTTTGGTAAATTACTTAGTAAATTAGTGAAAGTAGTGTTTGGTACAAGCACTTTTACCAAGCTCAAGGGTCAGATGTTAGTCAAGTTTTGATGCAACAGTATTGAATAGGTTAGAATAGGTAATATCTGTCATTCATTTGCTTATCAAACAAGTAAAAGTCAAAAATCCATTTCCTTGATCAATAACAGTTCACTGTTGGTTTCTTTGCATATACAAACCTTGTTTTGTGTTCAAATTCCATAAACAAAGCTTTTGTTAACTTCATTCCATCTTTAAACATCATTATCAGTCCAAAGATTAGCTTTAAAGTTCAAGATAGTCAACTTTGCAGTTTCTCAAAAAGTCAAATGGTGCAAACTCAGTTTTGAGCCATCTGAGATTGATTTTTATTGTATTCAATTCTTGGTCAAATCTAGTGAATCTTGTGGTTTTGAAAAGTACTCTTGGTCTACTTTCTTATGTTTATTTTAGAAGATTTTTGTGATTTTTTCTACAAGCTCAATAGAGCTTGTCAAAACAGGTGCAAGTGCCCTGTGCTGAGCACAGTGGCCTGCACAGGTTTATGCAAACTTTGAAAGGTATGCACAGGTCTCATTTTGGCTTATCTAGGTCTAGTTTCTGTTCTACTTGTTCTCAACCAGGTCAAGAGTAGATCCCAATTTCTGGTTTTAGATTTTAGCTTATTGGTGAGCTTATGCATAAGCTCATAGTTGCCCCTCAGTTTCTGATTTCTGCCAAAATCTCAGTTAATCAAATCATTGCAACTAGCTTATCAGTGGTATTAGCTTGTTGTTTGTTATTGTATTTTGGCTATCTTAGCTTATTGTAGCTTCATTTTCAGTTTGGTAGCTTTTGGATCTCTTTTGCTTATCAAAGTGCTTATTCCATTAAGCACTTGCACATCAGTTGCAATTCCTCCCACACAAGCCCATGTTTTTCCATTTTTCTTAGCTTCCTAATATCATTTTAGAGTTTTCTTGAAATTTTCATATTTTTCTAAGTTGTTTTGCTATTTTTTTTTAATTTAAATTAGTTTTTAAGCCTTTTTAAATAGCATTTAATACAAAAAATTAAGAAAAGGTTCTAAAAAATAATTTTTCATTTTTCTTAAGTTTAGATAAATGTAAAAAGCTTAAAAAGTATTTTTCCATATTTTTCTCCTTTTATTTGGTATTTTTTATAATTTAAATTAGTTTTAAATAGTTTTAAATTAATAATAAATATATAAAAAGTCTAAAAAATATATTTTCTGTTTTAAAATTAGTTTTATCATATTTTAGATTTTTCTAAGTTATAATTTTATTTTTCTAGGTTAATTTTGTATTTTCTTCTATTTTAATGCATTTTAAATAGTTTAAATTAGTTTTTAATTAATAATAATTAAATAAATAGTGTAAAAAATAATTTTCCTTTTCTAATAATTTTCTCATATCATAAGGTTTGTAAAAATGTATTTTTCATATTTTTAGGATCTATATTGTATAAGTTTCACCTTTTATTTTGTACGTTTACGTTATTTTTATTTAAACGTAGTTTTTTAAGTTTTAAGTTTTAAACGTTCATCACTTTAAAAATAGTGATAGCGTTTATTTAATATCTTTTATCTTTTTAACTTTCTTAATTTGTATTTAAGTCGCTTTTGTTTGTAATCTTTTCCTGTAGTGTAATTATCATATCTAATCCTTTTTGATCACTATCATTAGTGATCATTCTACCGTCTGAATCAGTGTTTAACACACCATTGAGTCTCCGTGGGACATAACGACCCGGGAATTCACTGTATTCTCTGATCTTAATTGCATTTGCGTCTGAGCAGTTTTAAGTCTGTTTGACTTGACTGTTTGGACGCAATCAAATTTTGGCGCCGCTGCCGGGGAGGCTTTAGCGTGTGTTTAGCCTTTTTCAGACCCATTCTTGTGCATATCCATCTTTTGTAAAAAGTTTTTTTGTAAAGTTTTCAAAAATCTCAAAAAGTTCATTAACACTTTTCCTAAAGTGTTAAAAACGCCAAAAATATTTTCATTCTTTGTTTTTATCATCATGTTTTTCAAAAATCCCAAAAATATCCATCTTTACCCTCTCACATATTTGATTCTTCATCCCTACCCCTCTGATAAACTTTGATTCTTTCTATGTCTTATCCTCACCCTCTTGGTTGTCAATGGTGTGGTGGTCCTTATAATGGTGGCAATTGCCCCAGTTGTGGCATGGTGGAATCAGGAAACGGGTCTGTCTATAACCAAGATCCCTATTCCTACCATAACACGACTGATTTATTCCATCAGCTACCACACTGTGATACTCAGCAGTTTTACTGTTGTGAGTACTGTGGTGGTTCACACTCCAGTTCTGATTGTCAATCGGGAAACACGCTTGTCTATGAGCAGGTTCCTGATAACAATTATGACTACAACACATACCACTCACAGCCACATCAGTTGTACTGTTGTGAGTATTGTGGAGGTCCTCATTCTAGCTCGGATTGTCAAACAGGGAACCCATTTCCTTGTAACGATTACAGCTCTTCATATCATGACCAACCTCTACAGTACCAGCCTGATTCACTTCCTCAAAATCTTCTCCTTGATCTTTTGGATTTAGTGAAAGATTTGAAGGAATCTAAACACTCCCATGATAATCCAAATGAAAAATCCATGGAAGTTTTGTTAACCGAAGAGCGGAATGCTAAATTAGATTCCCAGATTTCTATTGAAAACACTATTAGGGAATCAATTAGAATACAAAAAGCATTCAAATCCAGCTCTCGATTCCGTTTCATTCCTGATGACGATGATGATGAAGATATCCTTGATATCTTACAATTTTATAACAGTTCATCAAGTTCATCAGTTGAGACTCCTTCCATGATCCATCAGGAAGAAAAGACTATGATGGAATTACTAGCAGAAGAACAAATGTTAAGTATAAAACATATGTATGCTAGTCCATCTAATCTCCCTCAGTCTGTTGTTATCACACCTGATATTCCCACTCACTCTCTAAACATGGGGGATGAGCTTCTTAGCACTATTCCGGAAACGGAATCATCGAATGTTGAGAACCTTATCCCGATCCCAAGTGAGTCTGAGGGAATTCTTGACCATGAGTGTGATGTGTCTTCTCCTCTTTCAAATGATCTTGTTGAGACTTTCTCAGATTTTGACAGTGATTATAGTGATGCCGATTCTTTATATTCTCAAGATATAGAATTTATTGATGCATCACTTCCACATTCTGAGATCGTCAACTTAGAAGAGGATGTTGACCATGTTGTTTCCACAACAATTCATACGACTATCACTAATCCCTTATTTGAATTCGATTCTGAATTTACTCTAAATTCAGTTAATCCAATCTTTGATAGTGATGAGTCTGACACGGAGACTATAATGGACGAGGTGCATATTTATAGCCCACGAAGTACCGCACATGTCCCACCTCCGTATTCTCTTCATGAGGAGTTCGCCGGTGAACTCACTCATATCATATCTCCGCTGGAGTATGATTGCTCGGATGGCAAAAATCATGATCGGGGGGAGAGAATCTCAATTTGCATAGTTATGACAAATCTTCCCACCCTCCCCACCGAGATGCCTTCCAACCCAAAGAGCTCTACCAATAAAATCCAAATAAGTGCAACTGCACTTAATCCCGAGGAAGAAGATCTAGTCATGATTGTTATCATGATCTTCTTTCTTTTCTTCACCTACTCGGTGACCTCCTCTCTTCTTCACTCCTTCGGGAGTGAGGACACTATCTTTGATCCCGGCATTTTCAATTATCATTTTTGAGCCGGTTCTATGTATATCTCATCGGTGTGGAACTTTCACGTGCTTCAAATGTTTGTCCAAACATCTTGAATGAAAGTCCGATGGAGATTGTTTCTTCCACTTTGCTTCCCCATGAACCAATGAATTCGGGGTCGAGTCAAGCTAGCGACTCGGAAATCAAAAACAGTAGCACGCACCATATGGGTTTTCACCCATATTTCTGTCTTCTTACCCCCTTTCTACCACCTAAGTGTGGGGGAGTGCCCCACATGTTATATATATATATATATTCAAAAAAAAAAAAAAAAAAAAAAAAAAAAAAAAAAAAAAAAAAAAAAAAAAAAAATCTTCTTTCTAAATAATGGCCGTAGTATTTCCCTTTTACGTTCTTTGTTTCGGCATAACCGCCGGTACTTTGAATATCGAGGGCGATATTCATTTCTAAGTGTGGGGGGGAATTCTCACGAATTTTATCATATAATTATACCAATTCCCCCGTTTTTGGCCAAAATTTTTTTTTGGAGTAAGTGTTTTACACTTACTCAATTGGTTATCAGTCCGCCTTGTCTAATAAACAAAAGGATTGGCTAATCCAGGAGCAAACGGCTCTTGGTAAAGATATATCAAATCCGTTTACGGCTTGCAATTTGCCCAAAATTGTATGGTATTCAACTCACCATATCCTAAAAAGTGAAGAGTTGGCTAGCCCGCAAGATTATGGCTTGTGGTAAAGGCAGTGGAAAAACCATAATTGGTATTCAGCTCACCAAAGATAATATTGATAATTTATCTAAGAGTTGGCTAGTCCAGAAGGGTACGGCTTCTGGTAAAGACAAAATCAAATCCGTTGAAAGCTGGTGGTTTGCTCAAAATCACATGGTTATCGGTGTACCATGGTTCTTACTTGAACTGAAACATTTGGCTACTCCAGAAGTGATGGCTTTTGGTAAAGAGTTTAAAATCCATTATGTTTTCTCAAATCATTGCTAGGGACTAGCAATATCTCAGTGTGGGGGATTGATGAGTGTGTAAATACTCATCATTTTTGTACCAAATAAACTGCAAAATCATCTGAAAACACTCAGAAACACATCAAAATGATCAAAATATCACAAATCAGTGTTTTATGTGTTTCAAATGCAAAAATATCAAAATCAGATGAAAAACATATCAAATTTGCAAAAATTGCAGTTTTAGTCCCCCAAGTTTATAAAATTGTCAAAAATAGTCCCTGAGCCAAAATTTCAAAAGAAAAGTCACCAAAGGTCTTTTTAAAATCACAAATTGTCATATTTAGTCCTTTGGTGAGAAATCTAAAAGTTTTGAGAAAATTACAATTTAGTCCCCGAAAAATCCAAAATGTTCAAAATTAGTCCTTGGGGATTTCAGAAATGTCAAAAATTAACCCTTGGACTATTTAAAGTTGGCAATACCAACCCTTGACTACATTTTCATAAGTTACATATTTGGTCCCTCAGTTTTCAAATGTTACATTTTGGCCCTTGTGTTTTTAATATCACAAACCAAACCGGACTTTAATAAAAACCCAAGCCCAATCACTAACCCCTGGCCCAAATCCCTTTACCCGGTCCATGACCCAACCCGACAACCCACGTTTTAAATAATAATACCCGCCCCCCTAAGCCCTGTCTTCCCCGACCACTTTGTCTGCACCTCCCCCCTCCTCAAGCTTCACCAGCCACCCTACACCCCCATTGTCTCTCCCTCACCTCACCTAACAACAAAAACCACATTAAATGCTCCAGTCCCTGTCTCTAATATCAGAAACAAGCTTTCCCGCCAAAACCAATGGAGGGCCTAGATCATAATTTTTCTCATCCAAAAGCTGTAAAGTATGGTGGGATTTGGTCAGAAAGTGGAGAGAAGGTGTTGGGAGCTATAAAAAGAAGAAGGAGGAAGCAAGCAAGTAGTAGAATTTAGTTTTAATATCTCTTAATGTCGTTTTTTAGTTAAAAGTGTTAGTTTTAATTCAAATAATGTAATTTAAGCTTCTTTGTATCTCATTCAAGTTAAGACATCAGTATATTGTACTTTTAATTATCAATTTAAGTTTTCACTTTAGTCTCAAAAATTTCAGTCCACTGTTGGAATGTTCAGTTACATCTTCTTATGTTTAAGCTTCTATTAGCTTATTTTTAAGCTCAATCTAGTGTATCAAAGCTTCTAACAGCTTTTGATAAGCTTTAAGTGAAAAATCAAGCAAAATGTCCCTTGGTCAACGAAAGTCAACTGCTGGTTGAATCTTGGTTCAGAAATGGATTTGGGTTAAGTTTGATGCTGGAATGGGTTTAGTTAGATGATTTAATCTTGGTTTTAGCTCTGCTACACAGCCAAAATCTTTCTGGACCTCAAGGTGAGTTATCACCAAGACGATCTCAAAATTGATTTTGTTGATATAATGCATAGTCAGGGTTGCTAGAATGACATTGATGCTTGATTTGATGATCCATTAGTTTTAGAATCCTAGTGTAGTGTTCAGTTTGATCTCTGCATAAATAGGTTAGGATTAGGTTTGGTAAATTACTTAGTAAATTAGTGAAAGTAGTGTTTGGTACAAGCACTTTTACCAAGCTCAAGGGTCAGATGTTAGTCAAGTTTTGATGCAACAGTATTGAATAGGTTAGAATAGGTAATATCTGTCATTCATTTGCTTATCAAACAAGTAAAAGTCAAAAATCCATTTCCTTGATCAATAACAGTTCACTGTTGGTTTCTTTGCATATACAAACCTTGTTTTGTGTTCAAATTCCATAAACAAAGCTTTTGTTAACTTCATTCCATCTTTAAACATCATTATCAGTCCAAAGATTAGCTTTAAAGTTCAAGATAGTCAACTTTGCAGTTTCTCAAAAAGTCAAATGGTGCAAACTCAGTTTTGAGCCATCTGAGATTGATTTTTATTGTATTCAATTCTTGGTCAAATCTAGTGAATCTTGTGGTTTTGAAAAGTACTCTTGGTCTACTTTCTTATGTTTATTTTAGAAGATTTTTGTGATTTTTTCTACAAGCTCAATAGAGCTTGTCAAAACAGGTGCAAGTGCCCTGTGCTGAGCACAGTGGCCTGCACAGGTTTATGCAAACTTTGAAAGGTATGCACAGGTCTCATTTTGGCTTATCTAGGTCTAGTTTCTGTTCTACTTGTTCTCAACCAGGTCAAGAGTAGATCCCAATTTCTGGTTTTAGATTTTAGCTTATTGGTGAGCTTATGCATAAGCTCATAGTTGCCCCTCAGTTTCTGATTTCTGCCAAAATCTCAGTTAATCAAATCATTGCAACTAGCTTATCAGTGGTATTAGCTTGTTGTTTGTTATTGTATTTTGGCTATCTTAGCTTATTGTAGCTTCATTTTCAGTTTGGTAGCTTTTGGATCTCTTTTGCTTATCAAAGTGCTTATTCCATTAAGCACTTGCACATCAGTTGCAATTCCTCCCACACAAGCCCATGTTTTTCCATTTTTCTTAGCTTCCTAATATCATTTTAGAGTTTTCTTGAAATTTTCATATTTTTCTAAGTTGTTTTGCTATTTTTTTTTAATTTAAATTAGTTTTTAAGCCTTTTTAAATAGCATTTAATACAAAAAATTAAGAAAAGGTTCTAAAAAATAATTTTTCATTTTTCTTAAGTTTAGATAAATGTAAAAAGCTTAAAAAGTATTTTTCCATATTTTTCTCCTTTTATTTGGTATTTTTTATAATTTAAATTAGTTTTAAATAGTTTTAAATTAATAATAAATATATAAAAAGTCTAAAAAATATATTTTCTGTTTTAAAATTAGTTTTATCATATTTTAGATTTTTCTAAGTTATAATTTTATTTTTCTAGGTTAATTTTGTATTTTCTTCTATTTTAATGCATTTTAAATAGTTTAAATTAGTTTTTAATTAATAATAATTAAATAAATAGTGTAAAAAATAATTTTCCTTTTCTAATAATTTTCTCATATCATAAGGTTTGTAAAAATGTATTTTTCATATTTTTAGGATCTATATTGTATAAGTTTCACCTTTTATTTTGTACGTTTACGTTATTTTTATTTAAACGTAGTTTTTTAAGTTTTAAGTTTTAAACGTTCATCACTTTAAAAATAGTGATAGCGTTTATTTAATATCTTTTATCTTTTTAACTTTCTTAATTTGTATTTAAGTCGCTTTTGTTTGTAATCTTTTCCTGTAGTGTAATTATCATATCTAATCCTTTTTGATCACTATCATTAGTGATCATTCTACCGTCTGAATCAGTGTTTAACACACCATTGAGTCTCCGTGGGACATAACGACCCGGGAATTCACTGTATTCTCTGATCTTAATTGCATTTGCGTCTGAGCAGTTTTAAGTCTGTTTGACTTGACTGTTTGGACGCAATCAAATTTTGGCGCCGCTGCCGGGGAGGCTTTAGCGTGTGTTTAGCCTTTTTCAGACCCATTCTTGTGCATATCCATCTTTTGTAAAAAGTTTTTTTGTAAAGTTTTCAAAAATCTCAAAAAGTTCATTAACACTTTTCCTAAAGTGTTAAAAACGCCAAAAATATTTTCATTCTTTGTTTTTATCATCATGTTTTTCAAAAATCCCAAAAATATCCATCTTTACCCTCTCACATATTTGATTCTTCATCCCTACCCCTCTGATAAACTTTGATTCTTTCTATGTCTTATCCTCACCCTCTTGGTTGTCAATGGTGTGGTGGTCCTTATAATGGTGGCAATTGCCCCAGTTGTGGCATGGTGGAATCAGGAAACGGGTCTGTCTATAACCAAGATCCCTATTCCTACCATAACACGACTGATTTATTCCATCAGCTACCACACTGTGATACTCAGCAGTTTTACTGTTGTGAGTACTGTGGTGGTTCACACTCCAGTTCTGATTGTCAATCGGGAAACACGCTTGTCTATGAGCAGGTTCCTGATAACAATTATGACTACAACACATACCACTCACAGCCACATCAGTTGTACTGTTGTGAGTATTGTGGAGGTCCTCATTCTAGCTCGGATTGTCAAACAGGGAACCCATTTCCTTGTAACGATTACAGCTCTTCATATCATGACCAACCTCTACAGTACCAGCCTGATTCACTTCCTCAAAATCTTCTCCTTGATCTTTTGGATTTAGTGAAAGATTTGAAGGAATCTAAACACTCCCATGATAATCCAAATGAAAAATCCATGGAAGTTTTGTTAACCGAAGAGCGGAATGCTAAATTAGATTCCCAGATTTCTATTGAAAACACTATTAGGGAATCAATTAGAATACAAAAAGCATTCAAATCCAGCTCTCGATTCCGTTTCATTCCTGATGACGATGATGATGAAGATATCCTTGATATCTTACAATTTTATAACAGTTCATCAAGTTCATCAGTTGAGACTCCTTCCATGATCCATCAGGAAGAAAAGACTATGATGGAATTACTAGCAGAAGAACAAATGTTAAGTATAAAACATATGTATGCTAGTCCATCTAATCTCCCTCAGTCTGTTGTTATCACACCTGATATTCCCACTCACTCTCTAAACATGGGGGATGAGCTTCTTAGCACTATTCCGGAAACGGAATCATCGAATGTTGAGAACCTTATCCCGATCCCAAGTGAGTCTGAGGGAATTCTTGACCATGAGTGTGATGTGTCTTCTCCTCTTTCAAATGATCTTGTTGAGACTTTCTCAGATTTTGACAGTGATTATAGTGATGCCGATTCTTTATATTCTCAAGATATAGAATTTATTGATGCATCACTTCCACATTCTGAGATCGTCAACTTAGAAGAGGATGTTGACCATGTTGTTTCCACAACAATTCATACGACTATCACTAATCCCTTATTTGAATTCGATTCTGAATTTACTCTAAATTCAGTTAATCCAATCTTTGATAGTGATGAGTCTGACACGGAGACTATAATGGACGAGGTGCATATTTATAGCCCACGAAGTACCGCACATGTCCCACCTCCGTATTCTCTTCATGAGGAGTTCGCCGGTGAACTCACTCATATCATATCTCCGCTGGAGTATGATTGCTCGGATGGCAAAAATCATGATCGGGGGGAGAGAATCTCAATTTGCATAGTTATGACAAATCTTCCCACCCTCCCCACCGAGATGCCTTCCAACCCAAAGAGCTCTACCAATAAAATCCAAATAAGTGCAACTGCACTTAATCCCGAGGAAGAAGATCTAGTCATGATTGTTATCATGATCTTCTTTCTTTTCTTCACCTACTCGGTGACCTCCTCTCTTCTTCACTCCTTCGGGAGTGAGGACACTATCTTTGATCCCGGCATTTTCAATTATCATTTTTGAGCCGGTTCTATGTATATCTCATCGGTGTGGAACTTTCACGTGCTTCAAATGTTTGTCCAAACATCTTGAATGAAAGTCCGATGGAGATTGTTTCTTCCACTTTGCTTCCCCATGAACCAATGAATTCGGGGTCGAGTCAAGCTAGCGACTCGGAAATCAAAAACAGTAGCACGCACCATATGGGTTTTCACCCATATTTCTGTCTTCTTACCCCC
This sequence comes from Chrysanthemum seticuspe, assembly GCA_019973895.1. Classification (NCBI taxonomy): domain Eukaryota; kingdom Viridiplantae; phylum Streptophyta; class Magnoliopsida; order Asterales; family Asteraceae; genus Chrysanthemum; species Chrysanthemum seticuspe. The sequence continues at coordinate 232,316,426 of BPTQ01000006.1, read as the reverse complement.
TTTCTACCACCTAAGTGTGGGGGAGTGCCCCACATGTTATATATATATATATATTCAAAAAAAAAAAAAAAAAAAAAAAAAAAAAAAAAAAAAAAAAAAAAAAAAATCTTCTTTCTAAATAATGGCCGTAGTATTTCCCTTTTACGTTCTTTGTTTCGGCATAACCGCCGGTACTTTGAATATCGAGGGCGATATTCATTTCTAAGTGTGGGGGGGAATTCTCACGAATTTTATCATATAATTATACCAATTCCCCCGTTTTTGGCCAAAATTTTTTTTTGGAGTAAGTGTTTTACACTTACTCAATTGGTTATCAGTCCGCCTTGTCTAATAAACAAAAGGATTGGCTAATCCAGGAGCAAACGGCTCTTGGTAAAGATATATCAAATCCGTTTACGGCTTGCAATTTGCCCAAAATTGTATGGTATTCAACTCACCATATCCTAAAAAGTGAAGAGTTGGCTAGCCCGCAAGATTATGGCTTGTGGTAAAGGCAGTGGAAAAACCATAATTGGTATTCAGCTCACCAAAGATAATATTGATAATTTATCTAAGAGTTGGCTAGTCCAGAAGGGTACGGCTTCTGGTAAAGACAAAATCAAATCCGTTGAAAGCTGGTGGTTTGCTCAAAATCACATGGTTATCGGTGTACCATGGTTCTTACTTGAACTGAAACATTTGGCTACTCCAGAAGTGATGGCTTTTGGTAAAGAGTTTAAAATCCATTATGTTTTCTCAAATCATTGCTAGGGACTAGCAATATCTCAGTGTGGGGGATTGATGAGTGTGTAAATACTCATCATTTTTGTACCAAATAAACTGCAAAATCATCTGAAAACACTCAGAAACACATCAAAATGATCAAAATATCACAAATCAGTGTTTTATGTGTTTCAAATGCAAAAATATCAAAATCAGATGAAAAACATATCAAATTTGCAAAAATTGCAGTTTTAGTCCCCCAAGTTTATAAAATTGTCAAAAATAGTCCCTGAGCCAAAATTTCAAAAGAAAAGTCACCAAAGGTCTTTTTAAAATCACAAATTGTCATATTTAGTCCTTTGGTGAGAAATCTAAAAGTTTTGAGAAAATTACAATTTAGTCCCCGAAAAATCCAAAATGTTCAAAATTAGTCCTTGGGGATTTCAGAAATGTCAAAAATTAACCCTTGGACTATTTAAAGTTGGCAATACCAACCCTTGACTACATTTTCATAAGTTACATATTTGGTCCCTCAGTTTTCAAATGTTACATTTTGGCCCTTGTGTTTTTAATATCACAAACCAAACCGGACTTTAATAAAAACCCAAGCCCAATCACTAACCCCTGGCCCAAATCCCTTTACCCGGTCCATGACCCAACCCGACAACCCACGTTTTAAATAATAATACCCGCCCCCCTAAGCCCTGTCTTCCCCGACCACTTTGTCTGCACCTCCCCCCTCCTCAAGCTTCACCAGCCACCCTACACCCCCATTGTCTCTCCCTCACCTCACCTAACAACAAAAACCACATTAAATGCTCCAGTCCCTGTCTCTAATATCAGAAACAAGCTTTCCCGCCAAAACCAATGGAGGGCCTAGATCATAATTTTTCTCATCCAAAAGCTGTAAAGTATGGTGGGATTTGGTCAGAAAGTGGAGAGAAGGTGTTGGGAGCTATAAAAAGAAGAAGGAGGAAGCAAGCAAGTGAAAGCACCCTGTGGCCTGTTCTTTTTCAATCCAAACAGCAGCTAAGTAATTTTTTGTTTTGTTTCAAGTGCTTATTAGGCCTAACTTTAAGCTTATCTAGGTTATTCATTTCTTACTAGTGAATTTAGAATAGGATAGATCCTTTGTTAGTTTATTTTTAGCTTACTGTGTAACTTTTCCAGTGCTTATTTCCACTTTTTCATAGCTTAAGGATCCCCGAGTTTACAACTTTTGCCAACTGATTTTTCCCCATTGTTATTGATTTTCTTTTATTGTCCTTGTAGCTTAATACAATTGGTTGTCTTGTATGTTGCTTATTCGAACTTTTTATTGGCTTATTTGGTGCTTAATAACTGAAAAAGGGTGTTTGTTTTGTGACTGTCCAAACAGCCCCTTAAGTCTTTTTTTTAGCTTCTGTTACGCAATACCAAACACCCCCCTCTGCTGCCTTTGTTACTGATGTCCCAAACAGCCCTTAGGATCCCTTTTTTTTTAACTTCTGTTCCTGTTTGTGATTTTAGTTTTTGTAAAAAAGTGTTAGTTTGATTTGTTTTCAGTTGCAAAAAAAAAAAAGAAAAAAGTGGGCAGTGGGACTTGAACCCACGACCTCACGCCCAGTTGCAGCACAAAGCAACCCCAAGTCCATCTGCTCTACTGAGCTCTTTGTGTAAACTTTTACTTAGCTGTGATCTTATAGGATATGTAGTGTTTAGTTTAAAAAATAAAAAGTTGCAAAAAAAGGGAAGGGCTGGGATTCGAACCCTGGTCTCCTCCCCCAAAGAACACGCACACAACACAACAGCACAACCAACTGCGCCCTTGGGACTTTCTTGTCATTGTTTGCATCATTTAATACATAAGGGTGTTTGGCAGATTTAGCTATAAGTACTTATTGGCTTATTTCGTGCTTATTTTCAAGAGCAACACCCACGTTTTTCATTTTTCCTAGGACCAGTATGCTCTAAAGTAGTTTGTGTGATTTTTTCAGATTTTTCTCAATATGTTTAGTAATTTTAATTAATTAATCAGTTTAATATAGTTTTTAATTCGTAATAAATAATTTAAAAGTCGAAAAAATACCCGGCTTTTTCCTAAAATTTTCTTTTGTCATGTAGTACGTGAGAAAATTGTTTTTACATTCGTAGGACTTTTATTTCACAAATTTTACGTTTTATCTTGCGCTCCAGCGTAATTTTCGTACATAACGTACGTTTTCATTTTAGGCCACGTTTTTAGATATTTTAAGTTTACGTTTTAGTTAAAATAGTTTATTTAAGATATTTTGTTTTATAAAATCAACAAAAACATCATTTTAAAAATAGTGATAGCGTTTATTTAATATTTTTTATCTTTTTAATTTTCTTTAATTTACATTTAAGCCCTTGTAGTTTATGTACTTTTTCCTTAGTTATAATCGTTCAAATCTCTTTTCCGTTCAAATCATCTCGATCACTATTCGTTTGGTGATCCATTGCACAGCTCGCTGGGACATAACGACCCGTGGAAACACTATACTCCTCAGATCTTCATTGCATTCGTTCCTGAGCAGTTTTAAGCTTGTTACGGTCTGCCATTCACAAGTGGCAGGCTTGTGTGATTTAGCTTGACTGTTTGGGAGCGCATCAACTAGTCATTCAAGGCTTTAAATAAAAGTCAAGGATAGACTATTTTGATACTTATGCCCCTGTGGCTCGTATCAGTACCATAATACTGTTGATTGCTTTAGCATCAATTCACAATCTGATTATTCATCAAATGGATGTGAAAACAGCTTTCTTGAATGATGAATTAGATGAGGAGGTTTATATGAACCAACCTCAAGGCTTCATCATGCCTGGAAATGAAAATAAGGTGTGTAAACTGATTAAGTCTCTGTATGAACTAAAGCAGGCACCTAAACAATGGCATCAAAATTTTAATGAAGTGGTTTTTTTTTCAAATGGTTATCTTCTTAACCAAGCTGACAAATGTGTGTATAGCAAATTTGATGAATCTAGTAAAGGAGTCATCATTTGTCAATATGTTGATGACATGTTGATCTTTGGCACTGACCAAAATCAAGTTAACCTAACAAAGGAATTTTTGTCATCAAGGTTCTCTATGAAGGACATGGGGGAGGCTAATGTTATCCTTGGTATAAGGATTAAACATGAAAATAAAATAATTTATATCTCTCAGTCTCATTATATTGAGAAGGTGTTGAGGAAATTCAATTACTTTGATTGTACTCCAGTGAGTACACCTATGGATAATTGTGAGAGGCTGATGCCTAAGTATGGCAAGCATGTATCTCAACTTGAGTATTCTAGGTAATTGGCTGCCTGATGTATGCCATGACTTGTACAAGACCTGATATTGCATTTGCAGTGGGTAAAATGAACATGTATACTAGCAATCCTAGTGGTCATCACTGGCAAGCAGTTCAGAGGGTACTGATGTATCTGAAGAGAACTATGGATTATAGTCTCTCATATACTGGTTATCCTTCAATGTTAGAAGGATATACTGATGCAAGTTGGATCAGTAACACTGAGGACAATTCATCTACCAGTTGCTGGGTATTCTTACTTGGTGGAGGTGCAATTTCTTGGGCATCCAAGAAGCAAACTTGCATCACCAGAATCTGAATTTGTGGCCTTAGCAGATGCTGGTAAAGAAGCTGAATGGTTGAAAAAATTGCTTTTTGAGATTCCATTGTGGCCTAAACCTATAACACCTATTTCTATCCGCTGTGATAGTGCAGCTACATTGGCAAAGGCTTATATCTAGATGTATAATGGGAAGTTTAAACACTTAGGTGTCAGACATAACATGATTCATGAGCTTATCATGAATGGGGTGGTATCTATAGAGTTTGTTAGATCTCTGTGGAAAACTAGAAGGGGGGTTGAATAGTTTTACCGATTAAAACTTTGTTTTTAAATGTTTAGATCGACTTATGTCAATCTATTTAGATGTGTATGTTGGATGTTGATAGATAGATATGTAAGTATGTAATGTAAAGGTAAAGAGTAAGAAACACAAAACCACGACAAAAGTATTTATAGTGGTTCGGCTACAAGGACACCTTCCTTGCCCTACTCCACTCCACGAGTCACCTACTCAAGAGTTCGTAATCACTACACGACACAAATCCTTATGGCGGAGAAGCCTTCACAACGTCGCCTACTTTTTTTCTGGTACAAGGCTAGACACCGGGTTCTTCCACAAGGTAGAACCACACCTATCACAACGTCGCCTACACTTTATCCGGTACAAGGCTAGATACCGAGTTCTATTACAAAGGAGGAACTACTACCCAACACTACACAACACCTAACCCAAAGGATACCCACTCCTTATTACAACATCACCAAGATAAACCATTCACAAACATAAATAAGAGAAGTAGTGGAACTATCCAAACAATCAAGATAAACCATTCACAAACATAAGCATCCATTGCAAAATGATAAACAATATGTCCAAAAACAACCATAATCCTAATGTCTCTTTTGTCAATCTTTCCTCTTCCTCTTTCCTGACTTCATGATGTAGTTAGTTAGGCATTGGGTCATACCCTTCAATTGTTTGAATTCTTCGATCTCGTTTGGAAGAGTTGGAAGTTGTTCACAGTAGGTTATGGGGTCCAAATTGATGTTGGCAACGGGGTTGACATTTACTTCTTCTTCGTCCGAAGAGTCCGGGAGATCCCGAGGTCTTCTTCCCTTGACCGTGAACTGTTTAGAGGGTTGTTTGGTGAGTGGTACCATGGCGTGATCGGCAAGAAAATGATCATCGTTGATAGGAGAAGGTTGCATTACACTAACATACTCACGGAGTCGTGTTAGGAGTATAACATAGGGAAGTACCATGTTGGCGACTTTGAATACACCAGCCATTCTCTTCACTATGTAATAGGCAAGATTAAATGGCCTTTGGTGAATGAGGCAATATATCATTTGGACAAGACATGCATTTGGATGGTCTTTGTTTTCGACCAAACTAATGACATTTTCCCTAAGAATTTCTTCCCACTTTTTATAGATGGGATGCATTTCGAAGAGTTCCATTTGATAGGGATCACGGTGAATAAGTTCTTTGTTATGGTTGAAGTGAGATTGGTCGGCTCTAATTTGGAAAATGGTGTCTCGAACAATTGCGGGGTCATCAAAAGGAGTGCGGTAGATTGGTTTGGAATCTAGTGCAAATGATTGAGTGGATATTGCCCAATCTTAGGAGTATACAAATTCCTTCACAAGGAATGCAGAGGATTTGTGCAAATGTGTTGAGAGGTAGAGTAAGGCTTTGATTATTGATGATAAAAGCGATTGAGATGCTATCATCACTATTTCGAATGATCCAAATGCTTTTGTAGAATTCAAAGATGAAAACCGGACATATTTGTTCATCAATATCAAGGAGACAATCAAAGTTGATTGCCGAGAAGACTTGACGAATGTCGGTATTTTCAAGAAAACATTCCTTGACTACACGACCTACGTGAATAAGTCATTTTTTGTAGCAACTCGTAAATTTTCATAAGGTAAAATGACTATTTTACCCTTTGACTTCTTAAAAGTTGACATTGACTTTGACTTTTACCGTAACGTAAAAGAAAATACTGTAACTGGTAATTTTCCAAGTTAAATAATTCACTCTGGTTCGAATTATTACACTCTGAACATTTTTGTTCACCTTTGGCTATAAATAATTATTTAAAGTTGCGACTTTAATAATTACAAAAGTTTAATCGTGTAAACTTTCCTCGCGGTCAACACAAGACTACGATAAGTCTAGGTGTTCAAAATACTCTATTTTCACCAATAGTCATATTTTATATGAACTATTGCCACTTTGTTAGTTTTACGTAAATATTTTACTCTTTACGTAATACGCGTGCTCGAACCTACGTTATAAGGTTTTAACAACATAAACGCAGCCTATTAGACTTATCACAGTTTTAATATACCTAGTTAGAGTATATTGATAAGTTTTGACATTTTCATAAGTATTATATTCTTTTGTTACCCGGTTTTAAGTTTCGTGACTTAAAGGCTTAACATTAGTAATTACCGGGATCAAACTATACCCTCTAGTCACTAAACTATCATTATATACAAATATCTTTGCAAGATAACCACAAAATCTCTTATTATACCACATGATGCCACGTTAACATTACTACACCTACACATGTCATCTCTAAAATGAAGTAACATATGATTTATATCATTTAGTTAGTACTTATCACACTACACATGCAAAAACTAGATCAATTAAACTTCATATCCATCCTTGTGCTCTCTTTTGCAGTACAATACATCATCACAAATCACCATCATTTTTGTTTTTTAGCTACAAAGATATACATAAAAGATGAAGGTGTAGATGATCTCTACCTAGTTCTTAGGTTTGTTTGGTGATTCCATGGTTGACTTTGGAGATATACAAGGGTTTAGGGGCTGAGTAAAAAGGGTTACTAAAAGTCTTACATAAGGTTAAAGTAAGCTTGGGTTAAAGATTTAAAAAGGGTTGAAGGCAAGGGTTGAAGATTGAAAGAAGTTAGGCTTGATTATTAGTAACTTTTCATCCTATCCTTTGTAAGGTTTGAGTATATTTTCATATTCATTCAATATGGTTGTAATAATTTATATTTATTGGATGTAATTTGATATAAGTAGTATATGTAATATGGCATGATTGATGTTGTACATGAGGTTATAACATGAAAAGAAGCTAGAACAAGCCTTAGGTAGGTTTTATGAACCTGAAATTTACAACAGTCCCAAAGATTGATTAAACTGATCATCTCAGTAAAATTTGAGGTTAATTCAATAAGATAGACTTGTAGAGCTATGTCTTATGGTCGTTTCACCGGGTGGCGCAACTCATAACTCTTCCCGATGAGTAAATGAGAGCCAAAATGGCAAAACATGTCAAAATCTGCACACCAGATTTCATTTGGGAAAAGCCTATGGGTCTGATCATTTCTGGAAGTCGACTTAGTTTTATGAAATGTAGCTAAGACCTAAACTTGAATTTTGGCAAAAGCCGCGTGTCAAAAAAAGTTGTAGAACTCATAGCCTCAGCTTTTGTTTAACTGTTTTATAAACTCTTGTAGCTAAGACCTAAACTTGAATTTCGTAGGTAATCGTTAAAGATTGTGATCTTGTCATACTCTACCGTTGATAAACATTATATCGTTACACTCCACTGCTGATCACTACAGTGAGTTTCATAGCCTCAGCTTTTGTTTAACTGTTTTATAAACTCTTTTGGGGGAGATACATGCTACTGCTTTTATTACATGCTAAAATGCTTTATTATGGACAATTACTTGCAAACTGAATGCCTTGACTGTATTATTGCATGCCTAAGTTGTTTTTGCCAAAAGTCCCCAACATCATGGACTACTAATCACTGGGAGTGAGCGCAAATATTATGGATAGGCCTATCGGAATTGACGAACCCGTCTATGTTATCGGAAATAACAAGGCGCACTATATTTGAGATTATCTAGGTATAGGGCAAAATACCTACCAGGGGCAAGTTATTTATATATATATATATCGTTCGGTGATATATATACAACAGTCAGTCGTGAGTGCCATGAGCTTAGAGCAATAATAACTATCAAGAAGATAATCGTACACATAGCAATTATACTACAAACTATATTGTCCACTACTGTTTTCAAACCTATGTGGTTTCTATCGTTTGTTTTGACCGGTTAGGCAATCAAACGCACTATTGGCGTATAACAACGTAGCCCAATACTTTCATAAACTTGATATCTTGTGATCAACTGTTTTGCTTACAAACCTATGAACTCACTCAACCTTTGTGTTGACACTTTTTTGCATGTTATCTCAAGTTCGAAAGGAATTAGCTGGCATGGCATGTGAAGGCGCACGAAAAACATTTTGAAAATATTGCATATATTATCATTCGAAAAACATGACAACTTTTATGTTGTACTTTTTATGATTGTACAAACTTGTGGGACCAGTTTGTAAACTCTGATATTTTAATCGAATGATAATTATTTCAAAACGTCTCATTTAGAGTCATTTTCTGTAACTTGATCTGTGAACTATGAAGTAATACCCTAGTGACACAATCTTCCGCTGCGATAATTTTGGGGGTGATACATTTTTCAAGTCTTTTGAAGATTTTACGATCGGTTTTTGAAAGCCCCTCTTTTCGATAGTATCCAGTGAGGTAGTGGACGGTATCATGGTGGTCTTGTTGGGTAGCTTTGGGCATGGTTGGTCCTAGAAAAACAAATATTCCAATTAGGTAAAATTTGTTGAGATGAGTTTATGGTTTTGATTTGTATTAACAATGTTGTACGCACAATAGAATCTTAGTTATGTGAAAACCTTTTCTAGTGATTAATTTTGTAAAACATAATTTCATCAATTGATGTAAAACAAATTGAAAACCATAAACCCTAGGATGAGGATGATGAATAGTAGAACATATGAGTGTAATTACTTACAATGATGTTCTAGAAAGAGATGCTTGTGGATGTGAAGTCCTATGGAGAAGAAAGCAGCAATTGGGTCATTTTTGTGTTTTGTGAGGAGAGGGAAAAGAGCAGAATTGGTTTTGAAAAACGTATAATTGGTTTCTGTCACACGGTTCCCCCGGATCCCTTGTAATTGGGATCCGGCTAGTACAACTTGTGGGATCCGGCTATTGTGGACAGAAAAAGGGTGTTTGGTGTTATTTTTTTAATAAGTTATACACTAGCTTATGGATCAAAAATAGCTTTGAGGTTCCTAATTGAATAGACGTTTGGTCAACGTGTTTTGATAGGTTAACTATCAAGGATCTATTTGTGACGGCGGCGTTAGTTTGACGATCTTTAGAAAATCAAAGAGGAATACTATTCCCGATGATGAGTAAGTTGGGAAAGTGGCGAAAAGAGATTTTTTAGAGACTAGCAATTATTAACGTCTATGTTAATGAAAAGATAATATCAACATATCCATGTAAACGCAAATTAGCAAATTTGTGGATAAGTGAACATACCTCTATACTCTTGATATGGTTTATGGAGACCATAAAACCGAAATACTTCATGAGCTTTTAAAGTAATCTGTTGTACTTAGTATAAGTAGGTTGCGATTACTTTTAGGTTCTTCCTTGAAGGTTTACTTCATTTTTCTTCGAATAGAAATGAAGACTTTGGAGAGATCCTAGCAAGAAGATTTCTTAAAAAGAAAATGTTAGAATAATCTATCACTATCCAACATAAAAGAAACAATTTGTTTTAAAATATTTCCTTCTTTGTAGTTTTCAATCATACACGGATCGTATCAAGTTTTTAAAGTACAACATACTGTAAGAAACTTGGTAACGAAGCTCTGATGCCAATTATGGAAAACTAGAGGGGGGTTGAATAGTTTTACCGATTAAAACTTTGTTTTAAAATGTTTAGATCGACTTATGTCAATCTATTTAAATGTGTATGTTGGACGTTGATAGATAGATATGTAAGTATGTACTGTAAAGGTAAAGAGTAAGAAACACAAAACTACGACACAAGTATTTATAGTGGTTCGGCTACAAGGACACCTTCCTTGCCCTACTCCACTCCCCGAGTCACCTACTCGGGAGTTCGTAATCACTACATGACACAAATCCTTATGGCGGAGAAGCCTTCACAACGTCGCCTACTCTTTTTCCTGTACAAGGCTAGACATCGGGTTCTTCCACAAGGTAGAATCACACCTATCACAATGTCGCCTACACTTTATCCGGTACAGGCTAGATACCGAGTTCCATTACAAAGGAGGAACTACTACCCAACACTACACAACACCTAACCCAAAGGAGACCCATTCCTTATTACAACATCACCAAGGATATCAATATCCTTGGATACAACCTTTCTCTATTTGTACATCGATACACCATATCGATTGTACACCCTTGGTATCCTTCACTAATGCCTTTGACTTGACCTTTTTGGCATCCTTCACTAATGCCTTTGACACGGACGTTCGGCACCTTTCACTAATGCCTTCGTCTTGAATCTTTTGGTATCCTTAACTAATGCCTTTGACAAGGACGTTAAGCACCTTTCACTAATGCCTTCGTATTGACTCTTTCGGCATCCTTCACTAATGCCTTTGACACAACACTTCTAGGGAGAAAAAAAGAACTATCAACAAGAGAACCTCAGCAATCTTGATGATGACGAAGCATGGCAACTCATGGACTTGAGCTTGCTCGACTTCAAGAGGTGGTGATCTCGCCTTTAAGAGGAACCTATAGAATCACAAAAAAACAAACACAAGCTACATAGAGAGATCCTTTAGATATGAGGTTAGAAGGTTTATAATACTAGGAGAAAGTATGTGTGGAAGTGGCAACCCAAAATGAAGAAATGGCTCACTATTTATAGAAGAAAATAAGCTACTGTTCCACGTATCCCACAGATCCCTTACTTGAGGGATCCGTCCAGTTTAAACTGGGGGAACCGTGGGACGCTTCTCTTTGTCCATGGGTTTTGGGTCATGGGTCATGGGTTATGGGTCATGGGTCCTAGGCTTTGGACCATGGGTATCTTAGTAGATACAATGTATCTAGTAGATGCAATGCATCTAGTCCATGGGTTATGGGTTAGCTCCATGGGTCATGGATAATACCCATTATGACTTATGCATGATGTCATGCAATGGGTTATGGGTTATGCTCCATGGGTATGGGTTATGGACTTTGGGTTTTACCCGACTACATTCAATGTATTTAGTCAATGGGTTAAATACTTAAACTTCTACCCTTTATATTCCTCATTATAATACATACTAATTATGTATATATCTACCCAATATGTAAACACTAGTTGTTGTACATATGTATTACTAAATCATGAAAACACTATTACTTGTTTGGTTTTTTATGTGAAAATGTAAGTGTGTTAGTAAACTATTGGCTCAAACCATTAACGTATTTTATTTGTTTCGTAAAAATGATTTTACGTTTGTTAGAAGATCGTAAAATATAAATAAACTTTTTTACGGCTTATTTGTATTAACAATTTCCCCCTTTTTGTTTATGACAAAACATAAGATTATTTTAAGGAAAAATTAAAATTCGTAAAAGTTTGAATTAGAGTTTTTACTCTCTTCTCCCCCTTTTTGTCGAAACAAAAAGAGCGTCGAAAAGAACTTTTAAGAAAAACATCTAAAAGGAAAGAAGATAAAAAAAATATAGAGAGCAAGTGACGGGAAGTGTTCTCGTCTTAGCTCCCCCTTGACGAGTCCATCCCTTTGTGAGGGCGTCAACTAAGAAGAAATATAAAACTAGTGTATTGCAACTATGTTCTCAAATGGATTTGTCTTTGTGACGACTATGCTCCCCCTTGATGATTGCAACTTTGCAAGAAGGACATCATGTAATCCTATGTGAATGATATTGCAATGTTTTGCTTTGACACGAAACTCCCGCTAGCTAAGGGTGTCAAAGTCTTCATGTGTATATTGAAAATCTACAAAACAAAGGTTAGAAAACAGGTATATAATGCATAATGTCCTGCAAATAAGACTCGTGTTAGTAGTAAACAAGTCTTCTGTTGCACGGATCCCACGGTTCCCTCTTTGGAGGGATCTGTCTAGGCAAAATAGAGGGATCCGTCTGTCTGAAAATTTAAGACAGCAATAGTGATGTGAACAAATGATGTTAACATCAAAATGAGATATGTAATAAGGCACCAAACATATACTCAAGACAATATGGCATAGAACATGTAATTTCGTTCAATAAAAATATGAGAAATGATCTACAAATCTCTAAAACTAAGAGAATGATTTAAACATGTAATATGATTCCTAAACTATCTAAGTTAAGCTTAAGACTAGGACACCACTTGAATCCTTAAGCTCACGGTTGTTTAGGTTTTTGACCTCATCAAAACGTTCGAGGAGGTGATAAAACATGAAACGTTGCTCTTCACATAGTTCATGTATCAAGCCTTCAACGTGTTGACAATGATAGCAATCTTTGTTATGGCTCGGAAAAGGTGGTGGTAGGAATGAAGTGGCTTGATGTGGAGGATCAAGTGAAGATGGTTGAGGATCCTCAAACGAAAGAGGGATTGGCGGAGGCACATTCGATGATGGATCCACAAAGGATGATGGTGGAGGTAGAGAGGTTTCAACTTCCATGTGCTCGGGTGGTTGACTTTGATGATTCCTCATAATCCAAAATGGACCATTTGAGGGAAATGGAGAAAAAGATACCGGTGCAAGTGTTGATTCAACACTTTGGTTTTGTTGCACAATCTTCTCTACAGAAGAGAGTGTCGACAATGGTGGAGGATGGGATGGTCTAGGAGGTAAGTCCTCTAAGTTGTAGAGATGTGGAGATGAATGTGAAGTGGTAAATGATATGGCTCTAGGCACCAAAGGTGATGGTTGGGTGGAAATGGGTGTGTTTGGTTTAGGAGGAATTGTGGTGTTTGGCGATGATATTTTTGTGGGAATAATCCTTTTGGGGATTGGTTTGATTGTTTGAGTTGGTGGAGGAGAAATCCTAGCATTTGTGGATATAACGGGTGATGATTCGGTTGAGGAAATTTCGTGTACAACACGAGCAAGTTTCTTGGGTGGTCCTTTGGTGGATGAGTTAGCACTAGGAGCTTTCCTCATGATGAAATGACTAAGGATTAGTGATGTAAAGGTTTCTAAATGGTATGAATAGAGCTGTAGTTGGTGACTAAGAAGTTCTAACAAGATGACTTATAAAAGGAAGGATTTGGGAAGTGCATTAAAGACTTAAGCCACTAAGATCCTTTGGAATGTGATGATTCGCATGCACAAGAGTCAACTTCAGAGTTATACTGATCTAGGAGTTTAATTAAAACAAGATGGAGTGTTCAAGTTAGCAAGGAGAGCTTGAAATGATTGTTTTAGCTAGGATTTGCTGAATCTGCCAGCCGGTTCCCACGGTTCCCTCCAATGAGGGATCCGTCTAGGCTAATCCTAGGGATTCGTCTATCAGCAGTCAAGAAAAGAAGAAAATGAAGTTTGTAGAGTCTAATACCTATACATCTTGAGTGTCTTAGTCTTCTTAAGTATTTTAAATGAAATGTGACTTAGATGATCAAGGGTAATGAGTAATAGTAGCTAATGATTGCCTTTTATGGAAGGAAAATGTGACTTTATGACCACCAATGGGTGATCAAGGATAACACTAGGAGATTTGAGAGTGTCAAGTGATGTCAAATGATCCTATAGATCAGATGGCAGCTTGGGATAAAATTTGAAAATTCCTTAAAAATTATAAGGATTGAAAAGCTAGTTTTTGACCCGTTTTGAGGTAGAAATGACTAAAATCAATTTGCTAAAAATTGAGAAATTTATAAAACTAGATGTGTTGACATGTGAGTGATGATGTGTGAGTATAGGAGCGGAAGGATGATGAGTTTTGGTGAAATGAAAAATTGAAAAGCACTTTGAGTGTGATCTTAAATGAGCTATGAGTGAGTGTGAAGCTTACTGAGCTTGAGGGAGACTTAAGTGGTCCTAGGGCATTATGTTAAGCTAGTGTGAAGTGATCTAGTGGGCTGGTTTGATGTGTGGGGGTCTGCATTGTGTTTCTGTCACCCCGGATCCCACGGATCCCTAACAGGGGGGATCCGTCTAGTACAACTAGAGGGATTCGGCAAGTGCAGATCAGAAGCATCACAGAAAAGTGTGCAGTTTTTGCACTATACTAAACATACGAATTGCTACTAGTCTCTACTGAGTAAATATCTCATAAACCATAACATAAATAAGCGAAGTAGTGGAACTATCCAAACAATCAAGATAAACCATTCACAAACATAAGCATCCATTGCAAAATGATAAACAATATGTCTAAAAACAACCATAATCCTAATGTCTCTTTTGTCAATCTTTCCTCTTCCTCTTTCTCGACTTCACGACGTAGTTAGTTAGGCATTGGATCATACCCTTCAATTGTTTGAATTCTTCGGTCTCGATTGGAAGAGTTGGAAGTTGTTCACAGTAGGTTATGGGGTCCAAATTGATGTTGGCAACGGGGTTGACATTTACTTCTTCTTCGTTCGAAGAGTCTGGGAGAGCCCGAGGTCTTCTTCCCTTGACCATGAACCGTTTATAGGGTTGTTTGGTGAGTGGTACCATGACGTGATCGACAAGAAAATGATCATCGCTGATAGGAGAAGGTTACATTGCACTAACATACTCACGGAGTCGTGTTAGGAGTATACCATAGGGAAGTACCATGTTGGCGACTTTGAATACACCAGCCATTCTCTTCACCATGTAATAGGCAAGATTAAATGGCCTCTGGTGAATGAGGCAATATATCATTTGGACAAGATATGCATTTGGATGGTCTTTATTTCCGACCAAACTAATGACATTTTCCCTAAGAATTTCTTCCCACTTTTTATAGATGGGATGCATTTCGAAGAGTTCCATTTGATAGGGATCACGGTGAATAAGTTCGTTGTTGCGGTTGAAGCGAGATTGGTCAGCTCTAATTTGGAAAATGGTGTCTCGAACAATTGCGGGGTCATCAAGAGGAGTGCGGTAGATTGGTTTGGAATCTAGTGCAAATGATTGAGTGGATATTGCCCAATCTTGGGAGTATACAAATTCCTTCACAAGGAATGCGGAGGATTTGTGCAAATGTGTTGAGAGGTAGAGTAAGGCTTTGATTATTGATGATAAAAGCGATTGAGATGCTATCATCACTATTTCGAATGATCCTAACGCTTTTGTAGAATTCAAAGATGAAAACCGGACATATTTGTTCATCAATATCAAGGAGACAATCAAAGTTGATTGCCGAGAAGACTTGACGAATGTCGGTATTTTCAACGAAACATTCCTTGACTACACGAACTTCGTGAATAAGTCGTTTTTCAAGTCTTTTGAAGATTTTACAATCGGTTTTTGAAAGCCCCTCTTTTCGATAGTATCTAGTGGGGTAGTAGACGGTATCATGGTGGTCTTGTTGGGTAGCTTTGGGCATGGTTGGTCCTAGAAAAACAAATATTCCAATTAGATAAAATTTGTTGAGATGAGTTTATGGTTTTGATTTGTATTAACAATGTTGTAGGCACAATAGAATCTTAGTTATGTGAAAACCTTTTCTAGTGATTAATTTTGTAAAATTATAGGATCATACATATTATGTTGTTTGATGATTCGGGTGGTCTAGGATGGTGATAAATCAAGAAAGCCATGTTAGAGAGATGAATAGAGTATAGAGGGTGTTCTAGAGAGAGAGTTAAAACAAAAATATGAAAGGTTAGATTAGAAGCACCACCCCTTCCAAGGATGGAAGGGGTATTTTGTGACAACTCGTAATTTCAGGTCATTTCTCAAGTTTACTATTCATCTCGGGAATTTACTATTCACCGGTTACTATTCAAAATTTTACTATTCACCATTTTTGGAGTCAAAGTAATAGTTTGAGAACATATTTCAAAATTTACTATTCACGAAACACTATTCATTCCCGGAGAAAATTTCTACTTATGCTTCATTATTTCATCATTTGTCGTAAACTAGGTTTACGAGTATCAAATTCACGTAACCTTAGTGGTTTAGCTGCGAATTCATGAACCAATCATCGAGGACATTTCATATAGACTAAGTTTAGTCTACATTTCATTAGCATCATTGTCATCATATTAGTTCATGCAAGGTTTTGCATTTTACATTAAACGTATAATTTTCATATTAAATAAACGCTATCGCGTAATTAATTATTTTGAACAATTCATCCGATACTTCCAAAAATTATCCAGATATATTTTATACTTATATTATGATTATAAAATAATAATATGAGTTTACCCGGTGTTTTAAATTATTTTGTATATAAATTGTTATATTTATATAATTACGACGATTTTCTTAAATACTACACGATTATTATTATTTCACTCAATTTTTGCAAGAAATGTATTTTTATAATTTTTATGATCTCAATATATTTTATCTTGACCCGTGAAAATTTATTTTTAAATAACGCTACCCTAAATACTCAAATGTTTATACAAGTTACCACTTAACTTCAATTAACTTACATTTATTTATACTTATACAATAAAAAAAAATGTGTATTATCAATGACTAATACCTCCCTTGTCGACAAAGGGAGGGTGAGTCATTTGTGTTTGTAAAATATCTTTCAAGTATATGTATTATACTCCTAAATATCACAACACATACAAAACATATTCACTAAGTAAAAGATCAAAAATCATTTTCTTCCTCTCTTCTCTCTAGAACCGGCCAACCAAGGGGACAAAGAAGGAGACCATATTTTTTTTCTCTAATCAAGTTTTATATACTCTAGTATCACTCTTGTTTAAAGTTTTGCAATATAAACCTTGGGTGATTAGGAAAAATCCTTTGATCATAAACCTCATCAAGTTAACTTGTAAGCTTTTCATATTCATGATCATATCTCATATTCATTTTCATATTCATTTCATCATATTTGAGAAAACATGCAAGTCATATGATGTTTATACCACTTTTTCATTGTTTTTAAGAGTTATATATATTTATGTCATCCTATAATTATTCCTTGTAATATATCACTCTTGGTGATGTCTAGGAAACCATGACACCCTAAGAAGGTGTATGGTAGGATTAGAATAGCTTCGGAGTTGTTTTGAATGGGTTAGAATAGGTTTGGCGCGAGAAAAACTCATTTCGACAAGTTTTGAAAAGGGTCTGTCTCTATTTTTAAAATCTAGAATTTTCGACAGTGGATAAAAATTTTTGGCCTAGATATTTAGAAAATATACTTTAAAACGAAACCGTGGCCGCTTGAACGGATTAAAACGGAGCTATAACGAAGAAGTTATGAATTTTTCAAGTTAAGCGACGAAAACTATAAATTCTGAAAATTTCAGCATGTTATGTCTATTTTGTACAAGTCAAAAATGAGGTTTAGACGTTATAAATTGCGTTGACTTATCAAAAATATAGTAGTATACTTTGATACGAAGCTAAGGACATATAAAACGTAGAAAACGGACCTGTAACGATTAAATTATACACGTTTACAAAAAGTTGTCGTAACTTTATTATATAAGAAAAACTATTATATTTCTAATAGACAAGTATTACGGCAAACAAGTGACCATGTTGAAGGTCGTTTTTAACATTGATGTAGAACTTTTTATAAAGTGATGTCTTCTAGTAAAAGTAAGTTCCCCAAGCATATTTTCCAAAATGTCCGACCGTTTGTCTAGCGGAGTTGTAATGAATTAAATACGGTCACTCAAAATTGGCCGAAAACCAACCTTAAACTATACTTTGGACTAAAGTACCATACTTAACCTATATTTTTCTTTGTGATCGAGACCTCTAGGAAGGAAACTTAAACACTAAAACTTTGAGATAATGATACGAGCTTCCTAAAACCGTTGAGTTTGTTTTCTAACGCTCGACGTGCACCATTTTACGACTAGCTTTTAGAGGCCGTTTTAGTCACTTTCATGGAAATTTCAATGACATTATTTTACGACGAAAAGTTATATTCTCTTAATAAATCACTAAATGATTATCGTCGGATATCATTTCAACATAAATACATGTAAGTAATTTAAAAATGGTCAAGACGTTAAAAGATTATTTTTCGACGATAAATTCTATTTTCAAAAGCGTACAAGTGGTATAGATTACATGTGGATTTGCATGCACGACATTGTTTCATGATTTACATTAGAACATATCATTCATAATAGGTCACGGTCAGAGGTTGCGCCTCATTTCAGTATTGCCATTACATCATCATTATCATTGCAACAGGTGAGTTTTCATAGCCCCGATTTATTCAAGTTTATACATTATTTCAAACCTACGGGGGAGAATACATTGCACATCATTTTTATTACGATACCAAGTATATCAAATTCATTACATTGCTTAAGTTACCTCATGCCAATTGAATGTCCCCATTATATAACATGAACCGTTAATTCCGAAAGAAGCGAGGGTGAGTGGATAGATTTATCGAGGGTGACTCCTCCCTCCGGGTTGGTGGATTCCAACTGGTTAAACGGATGCATTTCATTTAATAACATTATTTGAGTTGTTTGGCAAACACTCTGTTGGGGCGAACATCATGATCAGTCTAGTTTCGGTGTCATGGACTTATAGCAATTGTAACATTTTATGTGACATATTGTCATACATGGCCTATACTTGTGGTAGTCGTATTAAACATTTTCAACAACTCTATGAACTCACTCAACCTTTGTGTTGACACTTTTAGCAATGTATTTTCAGGTAACTAAGACATTCGCATCATGGCACGAATAAGGAACCCTCATAGAGTCGCGGCGTCGACGCGTCTCATTGTATATTATGGCAATTTCTAAACATCGTTTGGCTTGTAATGAACATATTTTCCGCAAACTTTATCAACTTTTGGGACCTTTCTTGTAACTCTGAATGTTTTAAATAAATATCAAACGATGTGTTTTTAAACGACACTTTAGGTCGTTCAATATAACTGTGATTGTGATGCTATGACAGTCAATCCCCAGGAATTCCATTCCGCTGCAAAACAGGTAATTTGGGGGTGTGACATATTTATAGTTACAACTAAACGTCCTCTTGTCGGACTGTGGATCAGGCATACAGTGGGTAAAGACCCCGTCCTTCCTCCACGGTGTTACTCTAAGCTAAACTAAGCTAATAAATAACTAATAAACTAGTAAATACTGATATGTCTACGAGCTAACTTATGCTAGATTATATTTAGGTTGACCGACACTTCACTATGGAATTTCTAATTCCTAACAATCTCCCCCTAAGGGAGGTCACCCATGTTTTACATTTCGAATCCTAGCATTCTATTTTATCTTCAATCTTAAGCTCATAGACTTTAATTCTTCACTTCCGCAATCTTTGTGCTTAAGCAGTGATTCATCAAAGTCCGAATACTTTGTACTTTAAGTGGAGGTCTTTGAACTGATCCACGTCTTGATGATCTTTGAGCTTTCTTTGAGATCATCAGCCACAGTAAATCTCTGGATCACCCTTTGTTGTGTTTCCATCATGTGATGTTGTGACTTTTGGACCGACATGCTCACACTTTTTGGATCATGACATCTTTTCATCAGAGTAGCGGAAGCATCTTTGTTGTATGTCTTTGATGGCCATGATTTTCTTCAATTAAGTCTGAATGCTGTAAGCATGCGGTTGTGAATTGACTTCTCAATAACGATCAGCTGCAACCGTCCAGTGTTCTTGCAAACAACAGTTAGCAATAAAACACACGAAAGTGTCTTTGTTCACTTTTGTTGAATACAGTTGCAAGAACTACGGTTCCCCGTTGATCAGTATAAATACTGCCTGTGATCAGGTAGAATTCCGAAGAATCTCCTTGACAGGGTTTTGCAGCTTGATCTAGCCGTTCTCAAACCAGAGCGTCCCAAAGTAGACAACACGGAGTGAGTGAACCAGCGAATTGAGATTCACTGATTGATGAAAAATTGATTTGAAAACAATCGCATATTGCTTGAAGAAAGAGTTTTGCAATACTACGAAGGTTTTATAAGAAAGACCAATTTTCAATCAGAAATACTTTTTGTATTTGAAAATGAATACACATTCGATGTGATAGAGAAAAGAAGATTTGCACATCGAACGGTTTTTCCAAAAGTATTCGTCAATTCCATTCCTGGACCAAGGTTGATTCAAGAGTGAATCGCCCCATCGTTTCTATCCAGTTGTCACAAGCTTGATCTTTTGGCAAGATCTCACATGTCACCCACCAAGAGCTTGTTTGATGTTGGCTCTAGAAGGATTTCCATCTTCATCGTGAATACTTTACATATCACTCGGATGTTCTGGAAATACCACAAGGATAATGCGTAGGACTCTCAATATACTTACTTTGTACATTGTGTTAAACAACAAGTCTTCATTAATTTTATGTCCTAATGAGATATTGTGGATGATCTCTTGGCTCTAGACTCAATAGTGCATATTTGGTTTCCTATGCCGGAGACTAGGGAGAGGGTCTCCTTCTTCAATATCAACCATCTCTAAGAGAAAGTCGATAGATTATGTAGGTTCCCCGTGAGAATGAAACAAGTCCTTTTAAAAGGAACTTGAGTAGCTTGGGAAGTTTAGTGCAGTGCGTCACTGGGTCCATGACGTCTTGTCTTCAATACCGGTGTTACCTTAGTAACCACCAGTAGCATATGAATTGAACCCGGTTTCTGCTTTAAGGTTGAATTATTGGAGGGCTATTTCTTTTCACCCATTTCACATTCAGTTCTTTTTCATTCTTCAACCCCTTTCATGCTTACCGAGACTTCATCACTAGAACCTTGTTGGGTTTATTCCAGTTCTAGCTCTTTCTCAGTCCGCACTCTTCCCATTTCTCACTTTTCTCCTTTTTTTCATCATACCTAAGGATTTCTATACTATCTAGTGGATTGTCCCTGGGTAGATCCCTCTGGCTCTGGCGGGATCGTGGGAACGAATACCTAACCTAACCATCCTTATACACCATGCATAAAGTAAATTGGTCGCTCTTTTTGTATTGTTCTTTTCTTCTTGAAACCAATTGAAAAATCATTTGGAAAATCAATCAAAGTACTTGTGATACAATATCAAAAGCATTTTGTACCTTAATTGTTTTTGATCATTTAGAAATTCCCCCCTCAACATGTGCATATAGTTTTGAAATTGTTTAGCACATGGAGGTAAGAGTTCTTTGAAACAATTTCTTGATCACAATTTCCTTAGAAAAAGCCTTTTGATTTTCTTGGTAAATTCTCCCCCTCAAAATGTGCGTTGGATATTTGAAAATCATTTTGCACAAAGAGGAAAGAGGTTTTTGAAGAACTTCCACGATTGCCAATAGAAACCATTCGCTCCCCCTCAATATGTGCATCGATATACGATAGAGTTTAGCACATATTAGAGAGAACTTGCACTTTGAATCAAAACAATCATCTTTTATCAGATTTCATATTTAAATCACATTTTCTCCCCTGATCAAAATATCAAACCCTTTGAGATTTTGGATCCCAAGTGATTTAAATAGTTTTAGAAAACTTGGGAGAAAATATGCCTGGTTTAAATTCTCTTCTGGTTTTTGGTTAAATGCTCCTCCTCAATCATTTGCATCATGTATTTGAAATCGTTTGGCACATGAAGGAAGGAGTGCTTTTGAAACAATCACCCTTTAAAACAGATTTGAGATTTAAATCACGATCTCTCCCCCGATCAAAAATTTTAAACCTTTTGAGATTTGTGATCCCAATTGATTTAAATCATTTAAAAGATTTTGGGGAAAGACGTGGCATGATTTAATTTTGAAATAGACTGATAAGGATCAATTTTAGACAATAAAGATTGTTAGTATCAGGTATGATAATTTTAAGAGATTTTTAAGTAAAATAAAAATTTTCACAATCAAACAAGAACATAAAAATTTCATTTTGAAAGATCTGTGAGTTTTAAAGAAAATCATACCATGACATAACATTAAATCTTTAGATCACCACTTTATTTCGTACAAACGGACTTTTATGAAGAAATATCGTTTGAAAATAAAATATTTTATTTGAAATCACTCTCCCCCTCAATCGATGACCGTAGTCGTTGATTGAGTGACTTTTGTTTAAAGTGAAGTCCGGTTGATTTCCAAAATTTGAGTCCAATTTATTTTCAAAAACAATATTTTTCCATTTTCAAAACAATATTTTCAAATTTAATGAAAAATGGTATTATTCACTGCTTGTCCTGCACAAAGATATGTTAGGTGGTTGAGTTGCTTCTGTTGTTGCTATAAGGCTTGAAGAAAACCATCTGCTGATGCAGTGAGACCTCTGAAGTTGCATCTATCATGCCAACTATCCATAGAGAGATCCAATTAAGCTCCGTTTCTTCTTTTGTCGACCCAAGAAATAGTTGCCATTTCCTTTCGGCATCCAATCATCTTCTTTTGTCGGATGCAGATCAGGAACATTCTTATATGCCATGATATCTGCATACGTTAGTGAACATACACACAGATATATGGTGGTCGACATCACCCAAACAACAATCGACTAATAAAAGTCAATCCAACATATCTATCAGTCATACAAAGGCATGGGAATAGTGTGTTCATCAAACTATAATCATCTAATTCTAACAATCATATCCTATGCTTCTAGTCCTTCAACTTAGGCAAACATATTTTTCATTTAAGAATGTAGGATAATTAGATAAGCCCGATAGATGATATAAATTTGAAAACATTCTCCCCCTCAATCAATGACTCTTTCAATAAAAAGTTTTAAAAAAGCTGAAGTCATTGATTGGGTTTTGCAAATTTACGAAACTTTGATTGTGATTGATTTTCAAGCAACTCATTTACCACCATTTTGTTAAAACAAATATTTTTCTGAAGAATTTTAGAAGGATAAATATTTGAGTAGGAACAGCAGTCCTTCGACATACTTTCCTCATATTGTTTTAGGATAAGTGCTCGAAAATTTTGAAAATTGGTTTAGCGCAGCACTTTCCTTCTTTGAAGAACGGGTTGCTATCTGAAATAATAACAAACCATGGTTTAAGCATGGGTTAAAGTCTGAAATAACTGCAACCCATAATTTTTAGACATGTTTTGAAAAGAATATTTACACCTTATGCTCGAACTTCATCTATGGTCCTGTGCCATTGTTGAATGACATTTCTAAGACCGTAGATGTTATCGATACCAGAAGACATGTCATCAGAAAAAAATATTTTTGGTATTTTTCAAAATTTTCTGATTTTTATGGATTTTTTGTTGATTTTATATTTTTCTATTTGTCTTTTTGCTGGTTTTATATTTTGTATTTGGTTTTTGATAAATATATACAGATAGAGTAGATGATATAGTTTAAGAAGGATGATGATACGAGCACCGAGATAAGGATATCGAGCAACCCCGTTGTAGAAGATAGAACTCATCATCTCTTAAACTTTCACCACCAAAGCTTCCGATGCTCCAGAATAGTCGACAGAACATGAGCCTTTAAGAAAGCGAGACTTTGGCAGCTTCCCCCTAAACCGAAAATCCTTTTGTTGAGCATATTCAAAGCTTTCTTTCAAGCTTGCCTTAGCCACGTGCACAAAGAAGCACACCATTATCATCGATCTTGCTGCTCCTTTTAAGAATGATCTTTGTGATTCTTCGTTCGGGGTTATATCATCAAGATAGAATAGCAACGTATCATCCCACACTTGAATAAAATCTTCTTATATTTCTTTTCCACTGAAGTCTGAAGCGATCCATACCAAAATGTTGTCAAGAGACCACTTCCCCCAAGTAGATGAATTGATGCAGTCAGTCTCTTAGAATAGAGCTCACGAACCCGAATACACATATACCCAAAGACAGAGAAACTTATAACATCGAAGTAGCAGATTAAGTCCGATAGCCAAAGAATAACCCCGATGTATACTTTTCTCCCTCTGATGATAGTGTATGATGCTCAAGAACCCGAAGTACCCAAATGTCCTTTCAATAGAGAATAACCGATAACATTGAAGTGGCAGGCTAAATCACTGATTATCTCTGCGGATGTCAACTCCGGAATAAGTGATTATCACTGAATCACTGATTAAGCTCTCAAGTGAAACAGCTGACCATCCCCAATGTACACAATTCTCTCCCCTGATGATTGCGATAACATCGAAATCATCACACACTTGTGTACCAATTTTATTACCAGAAACTAACTCTTCCATCTCTTCCCCCACATAGTTGGAATAAGAACACTAAAAGCCATGAGTCAAACCTTGAGTTTCTTTGCGGTAATGACATTTGTCTTCCCGGGATATCTTCAATCACTTAGAAGTATTAAGTTCATCAAGTTTACTCGCGTTTAGATGCGTGTCTCCTTCCCCCTTGCTGGTTTTGATACTTCAGAATCAGCAACACATTATAAGCCCATGTACTAGAAATCTTTTGAGAAGACCATTTGAAGTCTTGTGAGAATCAACTTGCTGAGGAACAATGTGGGCAAATCTAATTAAGGATTAAATCTGACATTTCACTCTCCCCCAATTAGTGCTCTCCCCTAAACCGACACTCTTTTAATAAATGCCCAGAATAAGAAGAACTCTTTTGATAATCAAATGCAACTCGTCTTTTAGTCTTCTAACATAAAGCAGAAAATGTAGAACCGACTGTAGACTCGACCTTCTTCTAGATTTTCCATTTGGGGAATAGAAAGTTAACATATTCATCTCACCAAATGCGTTCCAATTAACTTACATGTAGCAAATCCCCTTAACTCAAATCCCTCTCAATCAAACAAGAACAGAAAAATGTTCATCAAGGAAATCATCCGTGCAACTGGAAGCACTTTGTCAATAAAGATGTCAACTAACGGCTCTTAGAATAAACTTCATGTTAAGATGACCCGATAAGAAGAATCTCGGTTCTTACATGAGTTAGGATCTGTATGACCATTTATGTTTCGAAGTCAATCAACATGCTGTAAATTCACACTTTTTCTCCCCCTCAAGAATTGCATACGGAGTTGTCATTCTTGAATAAACAAGTGAATATCTTCAACAATGTAGTCTATTCACACTTCTCCCCCTCAAAGGTTGCACATGATGTCGCCATCATCATTATAATTGAGCAAGTGAAATAAGATTACAAGCAACGATAATTCGGTTCACTTGATGATTGAATGCGTATGGAAAAAGTATGAAGCATGTTGATGAGAATGGTCATAAGTGAGAAGATTTCTCTTCTTCAGAAGATAAAGCGAACTGAAGCGTACACTTTTCTTTTCTTTGAGGAACGAGGCTTGAACTGTTGTGTTCAAACGTCATAATCTCTCTCTTTTCAGCATCTCTTGGCAAAACTTGTAATCAACCCCATTATCATTCAGTAGGCTCTTTGTCGTGACAGCTGATGGAGAAAACCCAATATGATGAATTTGATCCTGAAGTAAAACAAACCGAACTCGTAACTTAAACTTGCACATATGTAACAAAGAGCGGTGCCGAGAGTTCATCCCCCATTGAATCCCTAAGTACTCTATACTCTTCATCCAACCAACCATCAAGTATAAGATGTACATCACCTCTTGAAAATCCACAATTTAATGTGACACTGAGCACTACAACGTAACTCCTTAAAGTGATAGTTATTCTGTGGTGGTAAAAAGAAAAGGAAAAATCACCCAAAAATAACTAGATTTCCAAGTCTTCGTCTTTGAAAATGTTAAAAGCTCAAACAAGGATCTCGAAGAATCTTCATCCAACCATCCCCGATACCTTCAGATACTAAGTACACTCGCCCGTGAAATTTTACTTCAACCTCAAATCAATAATAATGAATTAATGTCGTTGTCACATTTTCTTGTTAAAAGCTCAAATCTAGCCTCCTTTGACATTTTAAGTGAACTATGATAATGGTTTCATCCCGACCTTGGTTAAAGGCACATAACCCCGTAAAACCATGTAATAACCAAACTGCTATGAAGATATCCAAACAATCACCCAATTCATGAATTACACCCTTTATCCCTTCTTCGAAGTAGAAACCGTAGCACCAACATGAGATAAGATCCTGAAATACACTTTCCTTTCTCCAGGATGGTTCCATCATTACGGGATTTTACAATTCTATGGTTTAAACCGAGAAATCGTACCAAGAATAAACCGTAAGATTGATCCAGAAATGCACTTAACTATTACCAGGATGTTTCCATTTTCACGGGATTTTACAAATCTATGATTTAAACCGAGAAATAGTTTCTTTCGCGGGATTTACAAAATCAAGACTAAACCGTAAACAATGTTAGCTTGAATGTGTTATGACAACTTTTGGTTTCGGTGAATATCTGTTTTAGGAGAACATGCAGCGGTTCATCAACGATTCATTCTCCATCATCAACAATATCATCAACAATTCTTTACCCATATGTAGACAACTTCACAAACCATACTAAGTCAAGTAGTATACAATATTCCCCTGGGGGTTGACCGTAAGACATCAAAGTACACATTTCTCCCCCATGATGGTTTCGAACTTTCGGAAGCATCATTAACGTGTATGCCCATATGCACGAGAAGTTCTTGTCATAAGCAAACATTTTGAAAATTCATGACTGATACTGAAGATTCTTGAATGATTTTGCTTAGACTGCGAAGTATCATTGACATTCTGTAGCATTGAATATCTCATGGGAATTGATGATCACATCTCCACCATTAAATACTTTGGCTAACATACAATTCACGAATTCTGTCGGCAATTGCTGTGACCATATGGAGAAGTAAACCCGATATACCAAACTTGATCATAATGTAGAATTCCCCAGATTTGTTACTTAAGCTTGTACTAATCCTTGTGAAAAAGAAACGGTGTACCCAATGAACAAAACCTCTTGACGTATCCTCAACTGCGTGAGACACCAAAGTGATAGCTACGTTGTGGGTTAAGCGAGAAAGAATCACAAAAGTAACTAAATAGCCAAGTCTTTATCACACTCTATAAATGCCCAAACAAGTCATCTTCGCGGAAGGGTAGAAAGAAAGAAGACGAAATAAGTGAACGCGCCAGGAAAACCACACATCAAATCCAAATAAGAAATATCGAACTCAAACAAACCCGTAGTCTACCTTGTTCAAATATCAATTCAAGCCGTGAAATAATATCCTTCGTGAAAATGTATAAACCAAAGTATCAATCCGCACAACAAATCTTATCTTCAAAGCTCATGTTCAAGTCTCATAACCAATCAAATCTCATCCTCAAAATGAATCAAGTCCAAATCTCATAAGCCTCATGATATCAAATCTCATATTCGATCCAATTTTGAGAAGCCCATCAGTCCATCATCTAAAACCAAGTCATCACATATACTAATCAAGCCCGGTCCAATGACAATTCTCAAAACGCACCATATGATCCTCATAAAATTCAACCCGGTCCAACTTTCACTATAACCTTAGGATTGAACAAGTAAAATATTTGTTACAATGATAATCAATTATCAAAAAATACACCTTTCGTTCAAGATAAAACCTACGTCCAATCTATTTCTCCCGGGCCCAAACATATCCAAAATCTTATGGCCCGTATAAAAAATAGTTACATGGCCCAACTCAATCACTAAATGGCCACGAGACTCACACAACAACCACGAGGCCCATGCAATTAAAATGTCCAATGTCTGATCCAAGCTTTACTAACCTAATCATTCGGGTATATAAACCATAGTGATAAATCGTTTACCCTAATTAGACAATATATAATTTCTTAACCCTAAAAAAACACTTCTGATAAAACCGCCTACCACTAACTCATTTTCTATCACCAAACGTTTCACAACTCCCACTATCTCAGATCCAAAGAAAATCTAATCTTCACAAATCATTAATATCATTTCAAATCAGTAGGAATATCATCTAATCTCATTGTTAATTTGATAACAAGAGTAACGAGGAAACACTTCAAGCCCTTCTCATTTATTCGACTTGATCAAATCAGAGAAGTTCGCCACAGGGATGGCTTGAACTTTGATTCAACTTCAGGAACATGATATTGAACACGGGTAGGTAACTCAATTCTTTGTAATGTTTTCCTTTTAACCGAATGTGAGGATAGAATGAAACCCTTATGGTTTTGTTCTTACTTGAAATTTTTGGATATTATCAAAACCCTTTTGATCAATGATGGTTTCACTTTCTTTCATGGGTTAGACTTAAAAAGTCTCAGATGTATTCTTGAGCACAAAGAAAGGTGACGAAGAAACTGAGATCAAGAAGTGGTTGTTTTACTTAATTTAATTTGTTTAGTTTCAGATCTGTGATGAGTTTATTCTCTCGTGTGGAACGCCCTTTGAGGCATGATGTCACTTTGAAACACATGAAGAATGATTCTGAGATCTATTTCATCATTTGATATTGATAAGGTTCTAAACTTGACTTTGAAAGGTGAAGGTTAAGGTTGTTTGAGGCTCAAAGTATTTGATAGATCGATGATGGTGTTGAGTCGTGTGACTGATTTTTAAGATCGAATATGAGTTGAAAGAAAACACGACAAAACTGAGATCTAATTTTCATTATTATATCTATGTAAGCTTGAGTCGAGACATGTGTTGGTTGAATAAGACTTGTGATGAGTGATGATATTGCTTGTGTAGAATAGATGTTTAATTTGTGATTATGATTGATGTTTGTTGTTTGATGTTACTGATGAATGAGTTTACATGCTGTTGATGTTGATGTACTGATTAAGTAGCCTTGAATGTTGTTATGGTTTGTGAGGTCAAGGTCTAGTAATGCGCTTGACTGATATCATCTTCTCAATCAGTCAAACTTATCAAACCTCATAACCTTTTAGTATACAAATCGCAACATGTTTTTCAAATCAAACCGCATATGTTCTTAACAAAACGCATTTGACTTTTCTTTCTCAAATCGCTTTAAAGTTAACAAAACGCTTCTCAACTTTTTCTTTTTCTCTAAACTGCATCTTATCTTAACAAACCGCATAGTAAAAGGCGTCAAAACGCACTTCTTTCATTCCTCAAAACGCATAGACTGATAGCTCAAATCGCATAATGACCAAACCGCACATATGGACTCAAATCGCATATGAACCAAACCTCTTTTGCATCAAAACGCATCAGATAAATCACAAACCGAATACAGTTAATTTTGACAAACCGCAATTTCCATTCTGTTCAAACCGCATAGTATTCAGTGACTAACCTCTTATGGAACATTGAACCTGGACAGTTATACGTCAAACCGCACAGTAGAACAGAACACAAACTGCAACATAGAACATAACAGCAGCAGCTTTGCAAACATCACCAAAATTCATGAAAATTGCATATAATAACGGATTCATCAAGAATAAACATCACGTAAACACCAACAACATCTAACAACAGCAAACACAACAAACATCACACAAACCGAATCTAAAATCTGGACAAACCGCATAATAGAGTCCTTCAAAACCGCTCAAAAACCATGAAACGAGACCCAAATCAGCACAAACAACAAAACCTGAGCTCTGATGCCAATTTTAGGATCATACATATTATGTTGTTTGATGATTCGGGTGGTCTAGGATGGTGATAAATCAAGAAAGCCATGTTAGAGAGATGAAGAGAGTAGAGAGGGTGTTCTAGATAAAGAGTTAAAACAAAAATATGAAAGGTTAGATTAGAAGCACCACCCCTTCCAAGGATGGAAGAGGTATTTATAGTTACAACTAAACGTCCTCCCGTTGGACTGTGAAACAGGCATACAGTGGGTAAAGACCCATCCTTCCTCCACAGTGTTACTCTAAGCTAAACTAAGCTAATAAATAACTAATAAAATAGTAAATACTGATATGTCTACGAGCTAACTTATGCTAGATTATATTTGGGGTGACCGACACTTCACTATGAAATTTCTAATTCCTAACAAAAACCTAATTTCATCAATTGATGTAAAACAAATTGAAAACCATAAACCCTAGGATGAGGATGATGAAGAGTAGAACATATGAGTGTAATTACTTACAATGATATTCTAGAAAGAGATGCTTGAGGATGTGAAGCCCTATGGAGATGAAAGCAGCAATTGGGTCATTTTTGTGTTTTGTGAGGAGAGGGAAAAGAGCAGAATTGGTTTTGAAAAACGTATAATTGGTTTCTGTCACACGGTTCCCCCAGATTCCTTGTAATTGGGATCCGGCTAGTACAACTTGTGGGATCCGGCTACTGTGGACAGAAAAAGGTGTTTGGTGTTATTTTTGTAATAAGTTATACACTAGCTTATGGAACAAAAATAGCTATGAGGGTTCTAATTGAATAGACATTTGGTCCACGTGTTTTGATAGGTTAACTATCAAGGATGTATTTGTGACGGCGGCGTTAGTTTGACGATCTTTAGAAAATCAAGGAGGAATACGATTCCCGATGATGAGTAAGTCGGGAAAGTGGCGAAAAGAGATTTTTTAGAGACTAGCATTTATTAACGTCTAAGTTAATTAAAAGATAATATCAACATATCCATGTAAACGCAAATTAGCAAATTTGTGGATAAGTAGTATACCTTTATACTCTTGATATGGTTGATGGAGACCATAAAACCGAAATACTTCATGAGCTTTTAAAGTAATCTATTGTACTTAGTATAAGTAGGTTGCGATTACTTTTAAGTTCTTCCTTGAAGGTTGACTTCATTTTTCTTCAAATAGAAATGAAGACTTTGGAGAGATCCTAGCAAGAAGATTTCTTAAAAAGAAAGTGTTAGAATAATCTATCACTATCCAACATAAAAGAAACAATTTGTTTTAAAAGATTTCCTTCTTTGTAGTTTTCAAAAATACACGGATCGTATCAACTTTTTAAAGTACAACATACTCTAACAAACTTGGTAACGAAGCTCTGATGCCAATTATGGAAAACTAGAGGGGGGGGGGGTTGAATAGTTTTACCAATTAAAACTTTGTTTTAAAATGTTTAGATCGACTTATGTCAATCTATTTAGATGTGTATGTTGACGTTGATAGATAGATATGTAAGTATAGAATGTAAAGGTAAAGAGTAAGAAACACAAAACAACGACACAAGTATTTATAGTGGTTCGGCTACAAGGACACCTTCCTTGCCCTACTCCACTCCCCGAGTCACCTACTCGAGAGTTCGTAATCACTACATGACACAAATCCTTATGGCGTAGAAGCCTTCACAACATCGCCTACTCTTTTTCTGGTACAAGGCTAGACACCGGGTTCTTCCACAAGGTAGAACCACACCTATCACAACGTCGCCAACACTTTATCCGGTACAAGGCTGGATACCAAGTTCCATTACAAAGGAGGAACTACTACCCAACACTACACAACACCTAACCCAAAGGAGACCCACTCCTTATTACAACATCACCAAGGATATCAATATCCTTGGATACAACCTATCTCTATTTGTACATCGCTACACCATATCGATTGTACACCCTTGGCATCCTTCATTAATGCCTTTGACTTGACCCTTTTGGCATCATTCACTAATGCCTTTGACAAGGACGTTCGACACCTTTCACTAATGCCTTCGTCTTGACTCTTTTGGCATCCTTCACTAATGCCTTTGACACAGACGTTTAGCACCTTTCACTAATGCCTTCGTCTTGATTCTTTCGGCATCCTTCACTAATGCCTTTGACACAACACTTCTAGGGAGAAAAAAAGAACTATCAACAAAAGAACCTCAGTACTCTTGATGATGACGAAGCATGACAACTCATGAACTTGAGCTTGCTCGACTTCAAGAGGTGGTGATCTCGCCTTTAAGAGTAACCTAGAGAATTACACAAAAACAAACACAAGCTACATAGAGAGATCCTTTGGATCTGAGGTTAGAAGGTTTATAATACTAGGAGAAAGTATGTGTGGAAGTGGCAACCCAAAATGAAGAAATGGTTCACTATTTATAGAAGAAAATAAGCTAATGTTCCACGTATCCCACAGATCCCCTACTTGAGGGATCCGTCCAGTTTAAACTGGGGGAACCGTGGGACGCTTCTCTTTGTCCATGGGTTTTGGGTCATGGGTCATGGGTTATGGGTCATGGGTCCTAGGCTTTGGACCATGGGTATCTAAGTAGATACAATGTATCTAGTAGATGCAATGCATCTAGTCCATGGGTTATGGGTTAGCTCCATGGGTCATGGATAATACCCATTATGACTTATGCATGATGTCATGCAATGGTTATGGGTTATGCTCCACGGGTATAGGTTATGGAATTTGGGTTTTACCCAACTACATTCAATGTATTTAGTCAATGGGTCAAATACTTAAACTTCTACCCATTATATTCCCCATTATAATACATACTAATTATGTATATATCTACCCAATATGTAAATACTAGTTGTTGTACATATGTGTTACTAAATCATGAAAACACTATTACTTGTTTGGTGTTTTATGTGAAAATGTAAGTGTGTTAGTAAACTATTGGCTCAAACCATTTACGTATTTTATTTGTTTCGTTAAAATGATTTTACGTTTGTTATCGACAAAACATTAGAAGATCATAAAATATAAATAAATGTTTTTACGGCTTATTTGTATTAACAATCTCAAAAAAATTTAGCTGATCACTTGACGAAAGGTTTGGCTAGAGACTTGGTTATAAAGTCTCCTAAAGGGATGGGTCTAAGTCCAACTTAGTCACTGAATGCTAAGACACCCAACTCCCTCCTGAGGAAACTTGGCAGTTGAGTTCAATGTGGAAAGTTGAACATTCAAGGGACTAGAGCACATGTTATAATTTACATCCCAAGGTTTTGCTCAGAACCTTTTGAAAAGGAGTATGAAGTCTTTACTTCTCAATGGTTAATTTATTTGAAAAAGTGCCTGACAAGAGCATGAATAAAGAGGAACCACCTATGTGAATGTTGAAGTTTTGTCGCTTCAGGGAGCTTTGGACTTTTGGCTTTTACAACATTTGTGAATTAAATATGGACACATCGCTTCAGGAGCTTTTAAGTGTTTGAAAACTTGTATGTATATTATCTTCAGGTATTCAAATGGGTTGAAGGGTTCAATTCTTAGAACACCCTGATTCTCAAATATTTGAACGTGTAATGTACTAAGATGGAAATTTAATCCTCAGGCTATTTTTGTTTATGCACTTGTTTTGTTTAATGTTTAATTTTCATGCAAAAGAAGTGAACTAAATTTGGGGAGGATTGTTGGAAAATTTAGTGCACTTGTGGGATTAGTTCACACCTGGTAATTGGTCAGGAGGTATGAAGTGTACACCCATAAGGTCCCTGAACACCCTGACTCTATAGTGGTAAGGTTCAGAATATTACTTCTGTTGGCAGAGTTAATACTGCTAGTACTAATGTTACTACTGTTAGGCAGAGTTAATACTGCTAGTACTAACATTACTACTATTGGCAGAGTTAATACTACTAGTACTAATGTTAATACTGTTAGGCACAGTTAATACTGCTAGTATTAACATTACTATTGTTGGCAGTTATAACTGCTTAATGACCATATTTAATTGGTCGTGTAACCACTATTAGCTATAATGGGAATAATTATGAGGCGATTAATGAGCCGATTAATCCTCATAATTCCATTTGACTGGCTATGAGTATTTTCCTATAAATAGGAAATCACATATGCGTGAATGATATACCAAAAAACATAAACACTTGGATGCAAAAGGGTTATTGATTTGTGCCTAAATCATTAACATACATTTGGTCTTATCCCAAGTAGATATTCGTGATACCCAGGCATTAGGGTCAAATAGTTTACTTTGGAAAGTGATAACACGATTCCAAGTGATATCCGGTAACCATTCATTTGTAATTAGTTAAGTTATTGATTATCTTCACCCTGCTCTGGGCTCTTAACCCCTAACATTCTTAACTTCTTGTCCAAAAACCACTCCACCTATATTCGTACATCACCTATTCATATTTAGGTGGGCTTACCTTTAGCCAATTTCTCATCTCTTATCTCATCAACAATAGTAGTATGGACTTCTTTTGAACAATAGTGATTCAATTATTTAGTGACAAATGTCTTTCTTTATTCAATTTCATAATTGTCAAGTGTGTTATGTGATAAGGGATAGTCTCATCAGAATAATTAGGAGGAGATAATGACACTTAGGCCACTAAGATGATAAAAGTACAAAGAAGTAATAACACTTATTGGAACGCTCCTCCAGAGGCAATGCCATGAGCTAGGACTACTTCGGGGCTCAAAACGTACTAGCTGACAATTATTGTACGATAATGTATGAATGGAGCAGAGAGTGGTCCATAATGGTCACCTGCGAAATCGTGACAAGATAGCATACAAAGGAAGCTGATGTGTGTTTCGATGTAGGTATTTTATATTCAAGTTTTAAATTTATAATTGTTAGACTTATACCCTAAAGACACACTTTCACGGGCAGTGTACCCGATCAAATGTAGCGAGTGAGGTAAGTACGAGGTCGATATCAGGAATAATACGCCTAGGTTTAGTCTAGTGAGTTTTAGTAGTTTAAAAGGAGGGTTTTGATTGATTTGATTAATTATACTGCTAAAACATAAAAAAGTAAATTAAACTAATTTGTACTAAGGTTGTGATCAATTAAGAGAAGGAAGTGCTAGCCATGTTAATCCTACTCCATTCTAGTCATATGTTTATTAGTGCAATGATATAATTGTAAAATACTGGTGTCATCAGGATATGTAAGAGTATCTCCTTGGTCCAGACAATACTGCCACACTCCTATCTAACCAAGACTAGACCACTTGGTCCATGCATCTAGCCACTATACGTGTAATCTCTTAGTCCATTTGGTCCATGCACCTATCAGACTACTAGCATGCATAGAGTCTTGTAAACTAATCTATGTGATTTATCTATGGTACCCACTTGGTCTATGCGAAACCTGCCCTTCCCTACTTGGTCCATGCAAGAAGAGCACTATGCTAACTTAAGTGTTCTCATAATATACATCTAGTACCCACTTGGTCCATGCGATACTAGACTTAAACTACTCAAACATATAAACGAGCACATATTGAACAATAAACACATAAACTAAGCAACACTAAACATTAAATCTAAACAAACGGAAATAACTATCATAGAATATTCATAAACATGGCTAACACCCAAGGGTGTTAGCCCATAATGTATGCAAATTCACAAAGAGATAATTCAAACGATACACAAATGGAAGTCATAATGAAATCGATATGCAAATAGAAATATTAAACCTAATGTGATGATAAGAGACCTTCTCTCCTTGTTATCCTAACTCTTGGGACTGATCTTGGGGCCTTGGAGTGGTGAAATTTGGCTGTAGTTGAGAGTGGTGAGTGAAAGATGTTAAAAACTCCCGTTTAGGGCTTGTATTTATAGTAATCTGGCAGGGCATGATTACGGCATAATCCGTAAGGAATACGGCGTAATCTAGATATCTTGATTGCTGATGAAGAAAGCATATTCAACGCATATTTTGCGTATCTTCTAAAATACGGCGTAATCTTGAGATGAGTTATGTCGTAACCTTCAAATCATCGATATACTTGGATGGGGGATAAGATCTTCATTACGGCGTATGGGTAGAGTTTCATACGCCGTAATCCTTCAATGGTTGACTTGGGCTTTGACTATAGAGCTTCCGCGACGCATTGCCAGAGTAAAATGCATTCTTCAATATTCACCAAGACTTAGTGAATTCTTCCGGGATATCAATACGGCGTATGGACAAAGTTACATACGCCGTATGCTCTTTTATAGCTTGCAAACAGAATTATCATAAACAGCTCCAAATCATATCTTTTTCCGTATCTTTTGTAATATTGCTCAATAATCACCGAAATTGGAAAACTTAGGTAATTAAGTAACAATTCATATATAAATATTCAATATATGATTAATAATCATGTGATAAATATTCAACAATTTAGGACTTATCAGAAGCGCCTTACCATCATCAACGATTTACTTGCTGCGCCTAGACGACAATCCAACCTCCACAATACTCATGTCGTGGAGCCAAGGCTAGGTAGTATAAATAGAGTTGTTTACTCAGTTGAAGAGGACACACTATGATACTCCGATATAGACTATCTCTTCCTCTCCCTATATTATCGCATATTTCATACCAACCGTATAGTTTACGCCGGAGCTTGGTCTCAGATTAAAACCCTGGGGTGAGCTAACAGTGTTCTTTCTTATTTTAGCGGAGGGGACGAAGGATTTAGCATTAGTCTCTGAGGTAGAAGGGCTAAAGAAGTGGTTACAAAAAATTGCTTCAACATTTGGCGCTATCCGTGGGACCCTATACCAATCTATCGATTCTAAGTGATGGACGGCGGTGTAGGTACATCTCATTCGGAGGAAGCTACCAACTTGAACAATGGGGAATAAAGGAATAGGAGAACTCCTCAAAGAGGACCCCCTCCCCCCCCCCCCCCCCCCCCCGCGCTCATACTAGACCTTTTCAAGAGGGCCCTTCTCTGGCGTATGTCAAAGAGAATATCAATCTGTTACGGACCATGATCAAGGAACTTGATAACCGTAGTAAAGAAAAGGTAGCACCTCAGAGGCTCTCTTATAGAGATTAAGAAAATGGGAAGTCATAGAACTCTTAGAAAAGTTCTCATGTAGGAAAAATCGCGAGAAACTTCTTTCGGTGGGTCTTCCAAGTCAGCTTAGAGTAGGAGTTGGAGCAAGTCTGCTCGCAAGTGTCGGATAAGTTATTTGAAGCAAAAGTTTAAATCCAAGTCTTATCGATTTTTTAGGTAAGAAGGCCGGAGTAGGAGAAAAACAAGATTCACGGCGAGGTCCACTCTCACTCAGAAAGATATCCAATAAGGAAGCACAACTCAGAGTAAGAATACGAAAACGTGGAGATAGCTCGAAGGGCTTGAGCACACCCTACAGGTGCCCTAAGCCCACACCCTTCACTTCTAGGATCACAGGTTTCAGATACCATCAGAGGGTGAAGCCCCCTCCCCCGGAACATTTGTGTATACGAAGAAAACAAAGATTCGGAGGATCATATCAATATATTCTCAGCTGCTGCTGAACAGGAAGAGTTGCCTATGCTGATATAGTGCAAAATGTTCCACCAGATACTAGGGGGTTCCATAAGGAACTGGTTCGATGACCTAGTTCCAAAGAGTGTAGATGGTGTAAGATATTTAAATTTCACATACACATCAAACCATAACACAAAGTAGGCGTATAGGTGGAATTCTAGAGAGAGAAAGTTAGAGGTTTAGGGAACTTAGTGAGAGAAAGTGAAAGATATTATTATGAGCTCCAACTCTCTACCTTGCAAGGTAGAGAGTATTTATAGTCTTACATAAAACGCTACACAACGGGCTGTGGATCAGGCATACAGTGGGTAAAGACCCGTCCGTCCTCCACGGTGTTACTTAACTAAATACTACTTAGCTTAAAATAGCTACGACTACGAGCTTTCTAACGATTACATATACTTGAGGTGACCGACTCTTTAATACCTGGAATTTCTAATTCCTAACAATCTCCCCCTAAGGGAGGTCACCTCAATCATGTACTAAACTTACATTGAATACAAACAGATATTACATTAAAAATTGTTCTTGCATTCTTGATGTAGTACTTTGCTCCGAAGCTCGTAGACATTGATTCTTCTCATTACATGTTTGGTTAATCCAAGTGGAGGTCTCTTACTGATCCACGTGATAATAATTTTGAGCCAGCTTTTGAGATCATCAGCTATCAAAAATCTCTGAGACATCCATTGTGGTGTTGAAATTTTTGTGATGTTGTGACTTTCGGACCGACATGCTCACATTCTGGATCATGATATCTTCTCATCAGAGTAGCGGAAGCTTTCGTTGATTCATGATATTGGCAGCAGCGTAGCAGAAGCATGGAGTGAAAATATCAGAGTCATTGATGCACTTATCATGATTTCTTGAGAGATGAATGTATTGTGTGAGCATGTGGCTATGGATTGACCGCTTCATTCTGATCAGCTGCAAACGTCGGGCGTACCTGCATACAACAGTTAGCAATAAAGCGTACAAAAGTGTCTTTGACCACTTTAGTTGAATTGAGGTACACGGCCCACGGTTCCCCGTTGATCAGTACATGTACTGCCTGTGATCAGGTATAATTCCGAAGAATTTCCTTGACAGGGTTTCGCAGCTGCTCTAGCTGTTCTCAAACCGGAACGTCTCAAAGAAGACAACACGGAGTGAGTGAACCAACGAATTTAAGTCCACTGATTGATGAAGAGAGATTTGAAAAACAATCGTGTATTGCTCAATAGAAATTGTTTTTACAATACAACGAAGGTTTTATTGAAAATCAATTATCAATCATAAAAACACCTTTTGATTTGAAAAATTAGTACACGGTCGATGTGCTAAAGAAAAGAGTTATTAAGCACAAAGACCGGTTTTTCAAAGGTATCCGTCAATCCATAACCTGAACCAGGATTGATTCAAGAGATTGAATCGCCCCATTGTTTCTGTTCAGTTGTCACATGGTTGATCTATATAATAGATCTCACATGCCACCTACCAGGAGCTTGTTTGATGTTGGCTCCAGAAGGTTTTCCATCTTCACTGTGAATATGTTCACATATCACTCGGATGTTCTGGCAAAACCACAAGGATAATGCGTAGGACTCAAGATATAATCTCTCTTTCCACATTGTGTGAAACAGAGAGTCTTCATTGAAAGTGTCCTAATGAGATTTATTGATGATCTCGTGGCTCTAGACTCAATATGTGCATATTTGGATCCTGTGCCGGAGACTAGGGAGAGGGTCTCCTTCTTCAATATCAACAATCTCTCAGAGAAAGTCGATAGATAATGTTGGTTCCCCGTGAGAATGAAACAAGTCCTTTTAAGAGGATCTTGAGTGGTTTGGAAAGTTGAAGTGCAGTGCGTCACTGGGTCCATGACGTCTTGTCTTCAATACCGATGTTACCATCAGTAGCATATGAATTGAACCCGGTTTCTGCCCTAAGGTTGAATAAATGGAGGGCTATTTGTTTTCACCCTTTTCTCATTCAATTCTTTTTAATTCTTCAACCCCTTCAATGCTTACCGAGACTTCATTGCAAGAACCTTGTTGGGTTTGTTCCAGTACTTGCTCTGCCTCAGTCCGCACTCTTCCCATATCTCACTTTTCTCCTTTTATCATCATACCTAAGGACTTCTACACTAACTAGTGGATTGTCCCTGGGTAGATCCCTCCGGTTCTGGCGGATCATGGGAACCAATACCTAACCTTATCATCCTTATATCACCGTACATAAAGTAAAGTTGGTCGGTCTATTTGGTATTGTTCATCTGCCATTGGAACCAATTGAAAACCATTTGAAAATCAATCCAGATACTTAAGATGTATTATCAAAGCATTTTGTACCTGAATTGTTTTTGATATTTTTAGAATGAGAACTCCCCCTCAACATGTGCATCAAATGTTTGAAATCGTTTTGCACACGGAGGCAAGAGGAAGAATTAACTTCTTTGATTACCATTTTCTAAAAGATATCAACATCTCATCCCTGATCAAATGAAGTAGATAAAGTATTTTGGGGTAGGATGAGGTTTTCATACTTTTGCTCCCCCTCAATATGTGCCTCAAGGTTTGAAAGGAGTTTTGCACATACTAGAGGGAACCTGCACATTGAGATAAATGATCACATTTCAAATCATAGGTGTACGATAGATGCTCCCCCTCAACATGTGAATGGAAAATTTGAAATCGTTTGTCACATGCAGGGAGGATAACATGTACATCCTTTTAAAACCATTTACCGAATCCTCAGTTTAAGTCCAATTTAAATCACAAATTCTCCCCCGATCACAATTATCAAATCATTTGAGATTTGTGATCTCTTATAGATTTAGATTGATTTTGAAAGCTTTTGAGGAGAGTTGTGACTTGATTATGAAAGCGTTTTAACTGATAAGGATCGGATTTTAAAACTTTACTCCATTGATAAAACATGCATGAATATCTTTTGAAAACAATTTAATGCCAAATAACTTTTTAATTTAATTGAAATCATTCTCCCCCTCAATCAATGACATAGGTTGTTGATTGAGAGATCGATATTTTGACAAATAAGTCCAGATGATTATCAAAAATTGAGTCCGAGTTATTTTTCAAAGCAGTTAGTTTTCAGCAGATAAATGTTTATAGAATCAGAGCATGGAATTTTGAAAACATGATAAAGTATGGCTCTGTTCTTTCTTTGAAAAGCGGGTTACTGCCTGAAGAGACAATAAACCATTGTTTCTCTTTCTCCCAAAAATATATATATATATATATATATATATATATATATATATATATATAT
Organism: Chrysanthemum seticuspe; assembly: GCA_019973895.1. Classification (NCBI taxonomy): domain Eukaryota; kingdom Viridiplantae; phylum Streptophyta; class Magnoliopsida; order Asterales; family Asteraceae; genus Chrysanthemum; species Chrysanthemum seticuspe. The sequence continues at coordinate 232,275,875 of BPTQ01000006.1, read as the reverse complement.
ATATATATATATATATATATATATATATATATATATATATATATATATATATATATATATATTTTGTTTTTTTTTAAGAATTCGAACAACATCTAAAGTCTCGTGTCATTCTTTGAATGACAGCACAAAGACCGTAGATATTGACGAACCGAGAAAAAGCATAACAAATTGACCATATTTTTTGAAGACTTTTCGAATTTTTCAGATTTTTATGGATTTTGAAGGTTTTATATTTTTCTATTTGATTTTGAAGGTTTTATAATTTTGTATTTTGATTTTCGAATAGATATATACAAGAGATAGAGGAAGATAGACCTTTACTCCTCGTCTTCCTCCTGAAGACGTTTGATTGTTTCTGGTTGAAGGCTTTTCAAGCCAAGACGTGGAAGAATAAACTCAAAACGTTCTCTTGGAAGAGCTTTGGTGAAGATGTCTGCTAACTGATATTCAGACCTCACAAAATAGAGTTCTACCACACCTTTTTCCACTTGTTCCCTGATGAAATGATGTCGAATGTCGATATGCTTTGCTCTTGAGTGTTGAACGTTGTTGCATGAGAGAGCAATAGCACTTTTATTATCACAGTACAGAGGGATTTTGTTGAATTCAAAGCCATAGTCAGATAATTGAGATCTCATCCATAAGATTTGAGCACAACAAGATGACATGGCTATGTATTCAGCCTTTGTAGAGGAAATAGAAGTACTCATTTGCTTCTTTGAAGACCAGCTCACAAGCTTATCACCCAAAAACTGAGCACCTCCAGATGTACTTCGACGAGTATCTTGACACCCTGCATGATCAGCATCTGCATAGGCTGTTAGTGACATGCCGGTGTCCTTCGGGTACCAAAGACCCATATTGATGGTTCCTTGGAGATACCGAAAGACCCGTTTAACTGCTTCAAGGTGCTTTTTAGTAGGCTTAGCCTAGTATCTAGCACACATGCAAACAACGAACAAGATGTCTGGTCTACTAGCTGTGAGGTACATCAGGGATCCCATCATACTACGATATTTTGTTTGGTCAATCATGATCCCAGAGTGGTCCTCATCTAGTTTTGTTCGATCAATCATGGGAGTGTCAACAGGGTCACTTGAATCAAATCCAAATTTCTTTAAGATCTTAGTTGCATATTTAGATTGATTTATGAAAATGCCTCCGGGACTTTGCGAAATTTGTAATCCCAAGAAAAATGACATTTGTCCCATCATTGACATTTGAAATTTTGAACTCATTTCATTTGAAAAATGATCACATTCCATTGGGTCTGTCGAGGCAAAAATAATATCATCAACATAAATTTGAACATAAATTAAATGTTTGCCTGACTTCCTGGTAAACAATGTTGGATCAACTGCTCCTTTGCTAAATCCGGTTGATAGAAGAAACTTTGACAGCATATCATACCATGCCCTTGGAGCTTGCTTTAAACCGTAAAGAGCCTTCTTCAAACGATAAATGTGAGTAGGATGCTCTTGATTTACAAATCCTTCAGGTTGGCTGACGTAGACGACTTCTTTAAGGTCTCCGTTCAGAAATGCCGTCTTCACATCCATCTGATAGACTACCATGTTCTTACTAGCAGCATTAGCCAAAAAGATTCTGATTGCCTCGATTCGAGCAACTGGAGCAAAAGATTCTTCAAAGTCAATACCTTCTTCTTGACGATAACCTTTAGCTACTAACCTAGCCTTATTTTTCAAAACATCACCATGCTCATCAAGCTTCACTTTGAAGATCCACTTAAGAGCAATGATCATAGCACAATCTGGAGCTGGTACTAATTCCCATACATCTAATCGATCAAACTCATGAATTTCATCTTGCATGGCATTGAACCAACTGTCTTCATTCATAGCAGTTTTAACATCTTTAGGTTCGATCTTTGAGAGTACAGAATTAAAGAAGCACCATAAGGCATCAGTAGCAAGCTGTTTACGAGTGGATACCGGACGAGAAGGATTTCCTATGATGTTGTCTAATGGATGATCGTGAGTCCATTTTCTGAGGTGTTCATGTGGTAGTTGTTGAGGGACTGAAGTAGCAGAGTCGATGTCTCCTGAAGAAGATGGTTCTGATGAAGATTCAGGAGCAAATATGTTTTCAAATGGAGCATCTTCAGGAGTAGCAAAGGGATTGACTTCATCATTGATGCCAAAAACATTTCCATGATGTACATTTGAAGAATGATGATTTGTTGATGAGACTGAAGGATCAGCAGCAGGCGCTTCTTGACTTAAAGATATTGAGACTGAGGGATTGAATTCATTCACAGGAATATGAGCAGCCTCTGTAGTAGGATCATAAAGTTCATCAAACATAGGATCAAACAATTTCTTTAAATCATCTTCAGATGGAGGTACATATGGAGTTTCTTGAGAAGAGTTTGGAACAAGGGATGAACCAATGGGACTGTTTTGAAGTACGGGTCCTGAACTGGATTGTCCAGGAGCCATTTGACCGGTCAGCTCATCAAATGTAACGTGAATTGTTTCCATGATATTTCGGGTTCTTTTGTTGTAGATTCGGTATCCCTTTTTGTTTGGTGCATATCCTACAAATACTCCAATGTCTGCTTTAGCTCTAAGTTTGCCTAAGTCTTGTCCCTCATTAGTTGGATAACACAATGCACCAAACACACGAAGGAAAGAGAGATTAGGTTTTCTGTTGTGGACAAGTTCATATGGAGTTTTTCCATGAACAGTGTGAATCAGGGAACGATTTTGTGTGTAGCATGCAGTGGCAATAGCTTCAGCCCAGAGAAACATTGGAACCTTTGAGTAAATCAGCATTGTTCTAGCGGCTTCTACAAGAGTTCGATTTCGTCTTTCAACTACACCGTTCTGTTGAGGAGTTCGTGGAACACTTCTTTGATGGCTGATTCCAACGCTTTCATAAAATTCACTAAGTTGTTTGTTGACAAACTCAGTTCCATTGTCTGTTCTGATAATTCTGACGGTTTTGTTAAGTCGAACCTGCAGCTGTTTGATGAGTTTGATGATGATATCAGGAGTTTCATCCTTTGTCCTTAAGAACTTGACCCAGGTGAATCTAGAGTAATCATCAACCACAACTAACACATATTTCTTCCCAAAGATATTCTGCACCCTCATTGGTCCACATAAATCCATATGAATCATATGAAGAACTTCTGTGACAGAGTTAGTAGGTTTGGGTTTATGGGCATACTTCTTGCTTTTTCCCAATTGACATGCTGAAGAAAGATGATCCTTTTCGTACTTGAGTCTAGGTAAACCTACAACTAAGTCCTTTCTGGTGAGATCATTGATGGTGCCGAAGTTCAGGTGATTGAGACGACGATGCCATAACCATGACTTTGTTTTAGAAGCTTTTGACAGCAAGCAAATTAGAGAAGACTTCATCATATCTTCGATAGAGATGGTGTATAGATTCGAACCACGTGAACCTCTTAAGAGTTCCTTACCATCAAGTTCTCTAACGAAGCAGGTATGTTTTCTGAAGGCTACTTCTAGATCAGAATCGCAGAATTGACCAACAGAGAACAAGTTGTGACCAAGACCTTCTACATAGTAAACCCTGGAGATAACACTTTTGCCAACAACATAGTCTCCATAACCCATAATAGCACCGAAATGATCATTCCCGAATCTAACTGTCCCGATGAATTTGCTCACGAAGTTCATGAGCCGTGACTGGTCGCCAGTCATATGCTTGGAACAGCCTGAGTCCAGGTACCACAGAACGATTTGAACGATCTGCAGTTGAACACAGACAAGAATGGATAACTGGATAATTGGGATCCCCATGCAAGAATGGGTTCCATTTGGTTAGTAGCAATGGTTGGAACACCCACATCAGAAATAGAAGCATTCATATCAGAAAATAAGGCAATGGAATCATTGTGAATAGATGCAGTACTAGTGTCTGTATTAGCCCTGTTCACAGTGTGCTCACTTATTAAGGGAATAGTTCTACCAGTAGGCATCCATTTTCTAGTGGCCATTGTCTGATTAGTCTTATGACCAACAGGTATCCAATAATAGCCTATCTTACTAAATGTTCTTCCTGTGGGTTTCCACTGTTTTCTAACTTTCTTACGTTTTTGCCTTTTAGCCTTCTTAGCATGAATTTTAGCATTAACAATATTAACTGGACAATTAACATCATGAGGCAAAACATTAACACCACATTCATGATTAGAAACAGAATTCAAGCAGACATCAATACAAGGTTTGCAAATAGTATCAGAATTTGAATTAATTACAGTACGCCTATGGCTAATACTAGAATCAACACGATTCGTTTTATTCGGTTCAAACTTAAAGTTCCTAGATTGTTCTTCTACTCTTTTCCAGTGCACATTCTTAGCTTGCGAGGTCCTATCATTCCTTGTATTGTCTTGAGACTTTGACCTGCTCCCTTTAATGTCACTGATTACTCCTGTAGAGGGAATGGGAACATTAGTTGGTTTTACTATTTTTTGCATCACCTGTTTAGATGTGCTGGGATCTGAACTACATGCAGGGACACTAAGGTTCACTTTCTTAAAACTAGAAGTGCTGGGATTTGTACTCCTAGAAGGCACACTTGAGTTCTCTTTCATAGCATTGACAGATCTGGAATCTGAACTACTTAAAGGCACACTAAGGTTCACATTCAAGACATTGGGCATCGAATGAATATCATACTTGGCATTAGGCATCGAACATGGAATCAAAGGATTAACTCTCTCACCTAAGGACTTTGGGCATATTGTGATCGTTTGGCATATAAGCATGCATGTCCAATTGCATTATCATGAGGTTTCTCTAACTTATCCTCTTCAACAATCTCACGCAGACATTCTAGGCAATCCTTAAGGGATGAGAAGTATGTTTGAACAGCAAGTTTGTTGTTCCTGAGATGAGGAGGGACATATTTCACAGACAAAGCATATTTATTACAAGAGTGAACCTTTGATACACCATTCTCCCCATTGGTCATTGGCATTTTCCCTTTTACCTGACTCTTCAGATTCTCAATTTCCTTTTGCAATGAAGCTTATTTGTTCGTTATTTTTGTTACGAGTGACCTTTATTGATTCAAATAACTCATTGAAATGACGTTTAATCTTTTCATTTTCCTTTGGTAATGCATTTACTAGGTTTTGAAGATGAAACATTTGAGAATTCTGAGAATCTAAAGGAGGAGGCATTTGGGAGCCTGTCATATTGTTCGTTTGACCCTTTAATTGAGAGATTTGGGCTTTCAACTTTCTGATTGTGTTGCAATGAGCTTGAATCTGTTCATCACGTTTGTTAATTTGAAAAACTGCATCAAACTCTGGAGCATCTGAGGATGTCTTGATATTTGAAGTTTTGACATTTTCTTTAAGATGTTGATATTTTAGTTGTAAATTAAAATGCTCAACTTCTAGTTTAGAAAAATGTTTAACCAAATTGTCGTGATCATCCAGTTCAATTTTCTCGTTTAGTTCAGAATTAGTTTTTTCAAGCTCAATGATACGATCATGGGAGACTTTCAGGGCAACAGATAATTCATGAAATTGAGAAGCATTAATAGAACAATTTGTAGCAGTAAAAAACACATCTTGAGCAATACATTCAGAAATCAGGTTCTCATTTAGTGTATGCAAGTTCTTCCTCTCAATCTCATTATATTTTAGTGCTCGCTCATAGTCACTAACTTCAACTATCATTGCATCAAATTCTTTTTCCATTCCCTTAATATCAGTATGTATCCCCTTTTTAAGACTCTCAAAGTGATCTTTTAGAAGTTTAAAGAAGGCATGACCTCCGTTAAATAGCATTCTTTTGTTTGTTCAAAACCCCTTTCCCCTTCAGTAATCCCAGTGGGTGTGATCCTTTTCTTACAAGTTTTCTCAAAATCAACAAATAGTTGAAAAATAACATATTGACTGATTAAGATCTTGCTTTTAGTAGCAATCGTTCTAGGAACTAGATGCATTGGCGTATTGGGAGGATACACAGTTGCTTTAGGCATTTTCCTAAGGGGAGGATTTGTTTCAACAATATTTTATGCTTTCTGCTTATCTAAGTCCATTTTCCAGAACACTTGTTCGGGAGTCAACAATGTTTGAGGCTTAAACATGTTCAGGGAGATCCAATTCTCCTTTTTGTAGTCATGGGGAGTGATAATTACTTTCTTCTCTTTGCTTTTAGGATCATTTAGTTTCTTATTCATCTTCTCCCTAGTGATTTCATCTAATTTCTTATCTTCCTCTGTGCACTCAAAGCAACTAGGTTTTTGTCTAGGTTTAAGAATCTCATTGCCATCATAGATCACACTTTGAGCTGCTTTTGCTATCTTCCCGTACTCAGGGTTGGGTTTATCAATAATGGGAACACTATGCTTATCGCTTAGAACTCTATGCTTAGTGATCATGTGAGCAGTCTGAATGGTGTTCCCTTGTATGTACAACTTGTTTTCAAGTTTGTTTTTCAAGGTTTTCAGATTAGAAAAATCTCTCAAGAGTTTTGATTCCTTTGCATTAAATTCTTGCTTAAGCATTTTCACATTTTCTCGAAGTTCTTGTTTTTGCTTAGCAGTTTTAGAAAGCTTTTCTTGCAAGGAATTTAATTCTTGTTTTAATACTTCTTCTCTAAAATTACTTTTTCTAATGATTGTACGCACTTGGTCATCCATTTCCTGCTCACGAGTGGTCAACTCAAATTTTGCACGCTGTTCATAAATAGCAACACGTTCTTTATAGGTATTTAGTTCAGAAATTACAGAATCATCGGGGGCACATGCAGTGTATTCATAAAAAACATAGTCATTGTTGACTGCAGAAGATGCATCACTTGGTACAACTTCACTTTCCCTTTGTTTCACATATTGATCATATGGGACAACATTGATATTACCCATATTTTCAATATTTGATTCAATAGTTTCAGTTGATTGTACTTTGTCATGCATCTTTTGCACATCAGCATCATCGTATAGTTTTAATACCTCTGAGATGAGTTTGTCTTTGGATGGGCCAGCTTGTGGTGAAGAAGAGACCTTGGGAGAAACCATTGGAGAAATGCTAGCCATAAAAATTGTGTGTGCAGTAGGTCCATCATCCACATCAGAGTCGTATGCATCACAATCAGCGACTTGAAAGGCATTATGATGATTGTGACCTATCTCCTGAATAGGCTGCTCATCCACATCTGCATCATAGGTCTTGGCATTGCCCTCAGCAAGAAACAACAATTCCTCTTCATCCAAAGCAGCACCATTATCCTGAGCTTGTACAAGCAGCATCTTATCTCTGAAGTAATCAGCATTCTGTGGACGTTTTGGAGATGTGCAGTTCCTTGCAATGTGTCCCTCACCACCACAGTTATAACATTTGATCGGCTTAGCTTGACCTTGATTACCATTCCTTCCTTGATTCTGATTACCAACATAACCTCTACCAGCTCCACCTCTTCCCTGATCATACTGTCTTTCCTGAACTGGTTGCACCACGATCCTCCCATCTTTAACAGTAGCTTGATTGTGTGGGTTAGATGCTGTTCTGAGGTTGTTGTTGGTTTGTGGGAGAGAATTCATGTTTTGACTAATCAGAAGAGCAAGTTGATTAATGATGTTACCCACGTGTGCATCAGCATCAGCTTGTTTGAACATAGGATCAGGAATGAGTTTGTGATTACCATTACCCATGGGTATGACTTGTGAGGCTTTGGTTGTGATTCCGATGTTTGAGTAGAAGGCAGTTGAGTCATTAGATGAGCTTGTCTCTCCCTGGTTGGTTTTGAACTGATTAAGAATCATTTTTTCAAACATAGCATGTCTCTCATTCTGAAGGAGGAAGGCATAGAGTTGCTCATAGTTTGTATTCTTCAATCCTTTAGTGAGCTTCACAGAGGTGACAAACTTGTGCCATTCGGGATTCATGTTGTTCACAAATTTTGAGTTCAGCTGAATGTTAGGCATAGTCATTCTGATGTTCCTCATATCATTCACCAACTTATGAAATCTCACATAGTACTCATAGACACTCTCATCTGGTTTCATCTTGAAGTGTTCAAATTCGTCATAGAGTTGTGATTCTCTGTCTTCCATAGTTAATTCAGAACCTGAGAGAAGCATCTTGACATTATCCCATACTGCCTTTGCTTCGGTGTTGTGATTGATCAGCTTGTAGATGTCTTTAGGAAGACCTTGAAGAACAATGTTAGAAGCCCTGATATCAGCATCGAATCTCTTTTTCTCCTTATCATCAAGCTCATCATACATATTTGGTCTGTCCATTCCGTAAATCAGAGTTCCATCTTCAGCAGTATCAAGTACATCTCTAGTCGTCTCAACTCGATACGGTCCTTCATCAATGGATTTGAGAATGTTGACACCATTTTCCTTTCCAAGACAGTACAATCTGATTCGTTGAGCCCACGAATCGTAGTCAGTTCTGTCAAGCATGGGTGGACGAGTATCTGAACCAGCTGCTTGAACGTCCTCGGCAACAGTGGAGATGATTGTAGAAATGTTGGTAGACATGATGACAAATTAAACGGGATTTTATAACTCTATGATTAAACCGGGAAATAGATTCTTTCACGGGATTTTACTAAATCAAGAGAAAACCGTAAAGAAATCACCCAAGTCGCTAGAAAATTATGCACCAAGTCGCTATCTTCAAATTCGCTATACCACCAAGTCGCTAAAGTCCCAAGTCGCTAAACAAAAGACAAGTCGCTAAATAGCAACTCGCTAAGTCTCTAGTCGCTAGCAAAATTTTGGCAGCAATTCGCTAAGATACAAGTCGCTAAGGAATCAAGTCGCTAAATAGCAACTCGCTACTTACCAAGTCGCTAACACCAAGTCGCTACCCGTAGTGGAGCATCCACTACTTGTATTGTTAGTCGCTAGGCCTAAGTCGCTAACTCTACTAACTGTAACTCGCTACAAAAATGTAAAGCAAGTCGCTAGCAAGAAAGAAATCCGTAGGTCAAGTCGCTAGCAAGAAAAACATCACAAACATCACTTTTCAATCCAAAAACAACCCAACCTAGATGATTCAAGCTTACCAAATGAAAACCTAAACACTTGTGATGATTCTAAACATAAAAGTACTATCAAAATCCAAGCTTTAACACAAGAAATCAACCAAATGATGCACAAACCACTAAACTTTTTCAAACTCAAAAACCACCTTAAAACCACTAGAAATCCAAAGATGTGCAAGATATGATCTAACCATGGCTCTTGATACCAATTGTAAGATATTTAAATTTCACATACACATCAAACCATAACACAAAGTAGGCGTATAGGTGGAATTCTAGAGAGAGAAAGTTAGAGGTCTAGGGAACTTAGTGAGAGAAAGTGAAAGATATTATTATGAGCTCCAACTCTCTACCTTGCAAGGTAGAGAGTATTTATAGTCTTACATAAAACGGCACACAACGGGCTGTGGATCAGGCATACAGTGGGTAAAGACCCGTCCGTCCTCCACGGTGTTACTTAACTAAATACTACTTAGCTTAAAATAGCTACGACTACGAGCTTTCTAACGATTACATATACTTGAAGTGACCGACTCTTTAATACCTGGAATTTCTAATTCCTAACAGATGGGTTCAAGGAGTTAACCAGGAAGTTTTTAGAGGAGTTCGCACAACAAAAAAGAATGTGAAAGACCCAACTGAGATCTATGGGATTAAGCGAAACTGGAAAGAAGGAATCCAAGCATTTATGGATCGTTCCAAGGTCGAAAGCACAAACATCAAAAGGGTACCTCCGGTATTGAGAATATTTGCTTTCACGTATGGGCATGGGCATCTAGAGCTTGCCAAAGCTCAATGATAAGATCCCCAAGACCGTAGATGAAATGTAGGAAAGGGTGAAAGCCTTTATCAGAGGGAAGACGGAAGTATGAAGTACATATGCTATTAAGATTATGTACGGAGAAAAAGGAACCAAGAATAAAACATACCCCGGCAGGCAGAATGGGCCGACAAACAGAAGCAACCAGAGAGAGTACGAAAGAAACATGGGAACGTGTGCTCCTTATGCCAAAAGGGATAGGTTTACCCTTTTAATTAAGACTCCAAAGGAAATATAATCCATGGATAACATAAGTTTCCCGCCTCTCCCTCTGATGATTGGGCCTCTGAAAAGCTGAAACATGAATAAGTTCTGCAATTAACATGGGGATCAGTGCCATAATTCAAATGACTATTATCAATTTATCATCTCAAGATTAAAATTGAAGAAGCAATAGATTCTGGAAACATCTGGTAAAAGATATCTGACATTGTAGTTAGAAGGATAAAGGATCGGCAAAGGAAAAGGAAAAAGGTCATCAACATGATAAGGATCAATGATTACATGAAAAGGATCTCATGCATGAACATTGTTTCAGGAACCTCAGTCACCAAATGAAGGCCAGACTGAGAGAGTCTCGAGCACCACTAGTGGGTTTCTCTGTTGAAAAAATCTACTCTTTTGGAGTCATCGACCTGGAAGTGACTAGAGTATGATAGAATGAGAAAAATGTTAGTGGAGTTTTCATTAGTGGATAGCCCATTTTCATAAAATGTTATACTCGGAAGGACGAGTATGAAAAGCTTGGGATCTGTGGGCTCGACGATCCAGTCAATGATCAAGTTTCCCACACCAAGATATAGCTACAATCGCTACTAGTAGAGAGACACTTCGGGAGTGTAGGCAGATTAAAGAAGTGAAAAGCCGAAGTCGACGAGCTCGCAGATTTGGTCCAAACCCAACAAAAATGATACTGATGGAAGCCCGAATCTGAGAAGAGGAACAACCTCGCAAGGTAGGTAAGAGGTGGCCAACATGGTCGAAGATGATAAGAGAGTCGAATGCTTCGGGGACGCCCGATAGGTAATAAAAAATGTGATGATAGTCAGGCCCATGCCTCAGTGCTAAAGCTTCCCAAGGAAAACATGATCTCAGTTACGTCTGTATGGCCATTTACGAAGTAGGGAATGGATATTGTAGGATCTCTACTAGAGGGACCTTGAAAGGTTAACTTCCTAATCATGGCTACTTCACCAAATGGATAGAGGCAAAACCATTAGCAACAATCATGGGAAAGCAGGTAAAGACTTTCACATGGGATACTATCGTGTGTAGATTCGAAATTTTAGCTATCATAGTAACAGAAAATGGAACTCATTTCATGAATGATCCCTTTAAATAATGGGCATAAGAGCTTAACATCCAGCTGGTTTTTTCCTTGGTGGTGCACCCTCAAGCAAATGGATCGGTCGAAAGGGCCAATAGAAGTCTAATGCATGGGATAAAGACAAGGTTAATGAGAGAAGGAAACGGTTGGGTTGAGGAACTTCCAAATGTGTTGTGGCCACATCAAACAATGAAGAAGTCCTGCCATGGTGAAACCCCAATCAACTTAACCTACAATACTAAAGCAGTTATCCTATCAGAGATAAGCATGCCACACATCGGATTGCCCAGATGGACAAAGCAAGGAACCAACAGGAATTCTGCCTAAATATGAACTTTTTGAAAGAAATGAGGGAGATTGCGTAAATCAGAGAGGCTCAATACAAGAAAAAGGTAGAAGGATACTACAGCAAAAGAGTTGGGCCGATGTAGTTCTAAGCTGGAGATTTTGTCCTCCAAAAGAACGAAACCTCAAAGGGAAGAAAACACTGGAAAGCTTGGCCCGAAGTGGGAGGGACCTTATAAGGTCATCCGAGCTCTTCAAAATGGAGCGTATAAGTTAATTGACATGGATGGTGACAACATACCAAGGACATGGCATGGTTGTTACCTCCAAAAGTGCTATATGTAAAGCATCAGAACACTATTATGATACACTTGTACCGGAGGGGAAATTTTCAAGATAATCTCCTTCGGAGAAAGGGTGAATTACTTATTGTACTGATTTTGATTCACGTATAAAGAAATCAAGTTTTCACAACACTTATGTTTAAGTTTTTTTGGTTGAAATATGTTATTAATATGATATGATGGATGGATCGCTATCTCCGTACAAAAACATAAATATAATCCATACGATGGAAATAATGCCATTACGGAATACCCCGAGCTAACCTTGCTAGTTATCTCTAAAGTGGGGGAGGGGAGAAGACACCCCTATTTCTTGCGAAAAATAAAAAGGCTTTCCGGTGAATAGCTACACCGGATAGAGAAAATGACACAGATTATAATCTAAGTGTTTCCAATAAACATGAATATAAGAATGAGCGCTACATAGCTAATAATCTACATCGGTAGAAGTTGCAAATAGTAAATGACTAAATGTTATAAGTAGCTTCAGTGTGGCGAACATCAAAAGCATAATATATGCGTGTGACAACTCGTACTTTCAGGTCATTTCTCAAAACAATTCATGCTTCACAATTTCATCATTTATCGTAAACTAGGTTTACGAGTTTCAAATTCGCGTAACCTTAAAGGTTTAGCTGCGAATTCATGATCATATCATCACGGACATTTCATATAGACTAAGTTTAGTCTACATTTCCTTAGCATCATTTTCATCATGTTAATTCATTCATGATTTTTTTCATTTCACATTAAACGCGTAAATTTCATATTAAATAAACGCTATCGCGTAAGTTATTATTTTGAACATTTAATCCGATACTTCCAAAAATTATCCTGACATATTTTTATACTTACATTTAGTTTATAAAAAAAAATAATATTTTGAGTTTACCTAGTGTTTTAAATTTATTTTGTATATAAATCGGTAAATTTCCATATTTTAAATTTAATAATAAATTATTATTTATTATTACATGAACGATTTTGAGCAAGCATTAGCTCACTTGAGATAGATAAGGGAGGTTATCCCGCACACTGGAACAATTTAAACTAATTATGAATAGCAGAAAATGAATATTTTATATTTTCTGGCCACTTATGAGTTTTTCTAACTCGACAACGAGAAGTTATCTCACTTTATTAAAAACACGAGCTCGCGCACGAACCGACCAATAGAAAGTATGGTATTAGTCTAATAAACATATTTTTGAACCAATATTGATGTTTTTATATTTCTTTTATAAAAACACACTCGAAAAACATATTTTTCACGTCAACGGTTTCCAACGTGTAACTGAAATATTCCAATTCACGTTTTAAAACGTAAATAAAATACCAAAACTTCGAGGAAGTTCATGTTTTAACTTTCCACTCTTTTCTACTCTCATTGTGTCGCATTTTATGCAACGATACACAATCCAACTCGTTTTATACGTGTTTCGTATATACTTTTCTCGTTATGGAATTTTTTCCATTCAAACAACAAACCGAAATTTTCCAGACTAATGTTAATAATAAATTATATTCATTATTCTCAAGGCATTGATTTCAAACTTTCTCAATCCTAATCGAGCTTGAAAACGAGAGGATATCTCGTGAAACGCGAAAACTACGAAATAAATGAGCCTGCGCGACTTTAAACTCTTAAATTAATTTGATTTATTAATTAATTTAAATTCGAGAAAATTATACAAATGAATACTCATTTTTATCAGAAAAATCATTTCGGACGCAATGGCGCAAGTCTCGTAATTTTTAACTGCTATTTGCTATGACAAATGGGGCCCACAAGGCTTTTATATAAAGAATAAACAAAGTTTCAAAAATGCCCCTCCTTATATTTTAACCGCAGCCCCTTTTAGTTTCGTTTGTACATGTTTAGCCCCTCAAGGGGGTATAAAAGGCCCAAATTAGGTTTTCTTCTTAATTGATAACACCACCACCACCGGAAAACTTTTCCGGCGCCGTCGCCGGTTCCGGCCAAAATTCCGGCCACTTCTTTTCTTGTTACCAACGCGTAGATCAAGACCCAAGGGTAATTTCTGGAGCGTTTGGGTTCAAATGGAGCTCGTTTGGTTGTGTTTTGAGTACCACCGCCGCTCACCACCCTACTCCACCGTGAGCCACCACCCTCCCCATCATCTCTTATCCGTTTGGTAAGGCCACGCGCCACCCTCCTTCCTATTTATTCATTTTCTTTAAAACCCTAATCGGTTTTAAATAATAAAAACGATTTATGTTATGAAAAATTCAATAAAACTTTTGTTTTAATAACTAAAACGTTTGGATTTGTATTTTTGGCTCTTGACTCGTTCCGACTCACTCCGAGTCGTGTGACTCAACTGAGTCAACTCACGAGTTGAGTTGACTTGGACCTGTTTCGTGTTTATTCCGCGTTACTATTTTAATCCGAGCTTATATATGTTCTTGTGATTGTTGTCGCGGGTTTTGATACCATTTGGTCGACCAGATTGTTTATCCGATTGATATTCATGTTTAGTGATATTTTGTTTGATGTTTTTCGTTTATTCATTTGAGCATATAAACGTTCTTGTGGTTTCCCAGATGCGATTTTGGATGATTTTGATGGGTTTTCTTTTGGCCGATTGATGTTTTGGTTTATATTGATTGTTAATGGTCGAAAATATTAATCAGTGGTATGTTTGGTTTAATTGTCAATGTTGTGGTGGTATTTGCTTAACCGTGTGTCTTAGATTGACTAATGGTAATTATTTTGAGCCGTGGTCCTATCATTAGCTCGGTAGTATGAATCGTGGCTCACGGGAAGTCACGGCCACAAGTTTTGATTAACCAAGGTATCTAGCCGAGGTTGTAGTGTATAAAACAATTTTTGGATATATATTATTGAGGTTGGAATTTTTAGTTTAGCCATGGTAACTTCTTTTGTGGAATATTGTTTGAAAACGACATTTTCGGTAAATATCGTTATGTGTACCACGACACACGAAGTGTCGTGGGGACTTGGAAAATATCCTAGGCCTAAACGTAACTTCTTTTGGGTCATTGACGAGGTTTAGGTCGCCTCGAATTGGTCGTATACGTTAGTATCGATATATATTGTTTTGGAAACTAAAACTTAAGTGTTGGATTATTTATGTTTATTTTTTTTTCGTTGATTAATTCATTTAACATTTATTAACGCGACTTATTTTCCTTGTTTTAGTCAATGACGTTTCAGATACTTATTGGATCACTACTCGGGATTGACATGGGATTTGTTTTTGATTTGGATAACTTGACAAAACGAAAATTTAACGGATTAAATATTTTGGACTTGGAAATACTTTTTAAAGCCTATGCTTGGATTTGATTATTGGATTAGGACATTATTGGACGAAAACTATTAAAATTTGACTTGGATTATTTTGGACAATAGTTTGTAGTTGTATGAGCATTTATTGGACATTTTGGACTTGAGACGATACAATATATTAGACTCGTAAAGAATTTAATATATTAGACTCGTAACAAACCTAAAATATGCAATAAACACTTATTCAACTAATAACGAATTGTTAATTATAAACTTGTCGAGAAATATTGTTTTGCAACATGAGTTTTATAAAGTCGCGATGACTTGGGCACGTTATATAAATGGACGTGTCAGGCCGAAATTTATAAAAATGTTATAAACTTATATTTTAAACCAAATCCCTTTTTATTGTTATGAAACTCGACAAACAAATCCAAACACGTATTACTTTTATGTAGTAAAACTTTATTGTTCGAATTGCGAATTGAAACATAACCTTGTTCATTTATACAAACTATTTGGGAGCAAGGGGTAAACGCCGAAACGGACTAATTGACTTTCTCTACCGACATTGTCCTTATCGCTATATCCTTAACTCTTTTCTTTTGTCATTTCTTCTCGACTCAAGTACTCGTCAATACTTTTCTCGACTGTGTTGATCATATATTCTTTATTGGCGTGAGTATAATTGAGTCACTATACGAGTCAGCTATTATACGAAAGTTTCGTATACATTATTCCTCCATCTTTTCCAAGAGCCAAGACGCGCGAATTATTTTCGCAACTACACTTTTCGATCATTATCGACAATCAAAATAATTCATGAAACTTTGCATGATATGTTATTAAATAAATATTTAAAATATTGGTTCTTAACTTCAAGTATTTTAAAGATCCTAATACTTGAAAACTTTTGCTTTTGAACTTCAAACACTTTCAAAAACACAAACACTGGTAAACTTACAAACGTTGTTTAATCTACACAACATGCATTTGAATACGAGACTTAGACTAAACCCATACCATACTTATCTAGGTTGCGTGTCGGAGCCGTGCACATTTATTACTTGATGTTAGTTGTGATGTCTTACATTTCTGCATACCAAGGTGAGTTTTCATAGCCCCGTCGTACATGTTTATAATTATTTTCAAACCTACGGGGGAGAATACATTGCACAACATTTTTATTACGATACCAAGTATGTTAAATTCATTTACATTGCTTAAGTTACCACATGCCAATTGAAAGTCCCCATTATATTACATGAACCGTTAATCTTAGAAGCGAGGGTGAGTGGATAGATCTATCGAGGGTGACTCCTCCATCCGGGTTGGTGAATCCCAACTAGTCATACGGATGCATTTCATTTAATAACATTATTGAGTTGTCTGGCAAACACTCTGTTGGGGCATACATCATGAACAGTCTAGTTTCGGTGTCATGGACTTATAGCAATTGTAACATTTTTCTGTGACATGATTGTCATACCTGGTCTATACTTGCGTAGTCGTATAAAACATTTACATAAACCTATGATTCCTCACCAACATTATTGTTGACCGTTTTAGCAATGTATTTTCAGGTAACTAAGGCATACTCATCATGGCATGGTTAAGGAACCTTTTGAGTCGCGGCGTCGACTTATATCATTGTACATTATGGCACTTTCTTTCAAAACATCGTTTGGACTTGTAATATATTTATATTTCCGCAAACTTTTTAAACTTTTGGGACCTATGTTGTAACTATGAACGCTTTTATTAAATATCCAACGATGTGTTTTTAAACGACACTTTAGGTCGTTCAATATAACTGTGCTTGTGGTGCTATGACAGTCTATCCCCAGGAATTCCATTCCGCTGCAAAACAGGTAAATTGGGGGTGTGACAGATTGGCATCAGAGCTTCGGTTATAGAGAACTAGGTTGCATCATTGACCCTAGACTATAACTACATCATCATAGCATCTCATCATTTCATCATAAATACATAGTCACTATACATGCGGTTTTATACGCACATTTTACGAGTTATTTACTTTCATTTCGAAATCGATTGTCACATAGATGCCTTCAAATACCCATCCCATTATACTCACATCACTTTGACATGGAGAATGCCTTGTCATTCCCTATCACAATTTTAACATCAGTTGACTCAACACCGATAACATCAGATGATGACACTGAGACCTTTTAGGAGGACGAAGTTGCACCTACACCATCACGATCACTATTGATTCACTGTAGGATCAGGACAATTTTTATCATTCAGTTGGGACAAATCATACCATTTGGTAGAACTTATAGGCTTAGTCCTAATGAACCTATTTTCTTAACTCACCACAAGGATTTCCATTATTATTATTGTTATCATTTTTATCATTATCATTTTGAGCACCATCCGTACCATCACATCTCATACACGATACTCATACATCTGACTTGCAGCTTGGGAAGCATGCATGATTTAACACACCATTACCATCTACCACTAAGACTATAGACACTACACCATCTCATAGGTTTGAGGACTGTGAGAGTTCTAGGACTATTGTTGCTAGACCGCCTACTGCTCCTGCACTTGAAACACGATTAGACCATCGACAAGAATAAATAATAAGTACCTTTCTAACTAATGTAATCTTTATCACTTATTATCTCCACGATAATCACAACCTTTGTTCATTTCATTCCTTATTTCAATTGCCCAATTTTCAATCATTTCGCGATGATACCTCACTATCTTACTAGGGTTTAGGCCAACTTTAATTCTTGACCAATTAGAAGACTATTACTACTCGATGAGGTTCTCCCATGTATCCTACAAACCATTCAACAAACTTTATTTCAAGTTATTTTACTACCATTTCACGAAATTATTTCACTTAATTTTATTTCAAGCTATTTTATCACCATTTTAGAAACGTTATTTTATAAAGTTTTAAAACAAGTTGTTTCATTACCACCCTATCAATTGGCTTTCAGTCATTTTATCAATTATTTAATACCATCCTGCGAAACGATTTTCATGTTACTTTGAAAAATTACTGAGCCATTATCTTACAAAACAAAACGTGGAATACCATCTAAAACTTCGGAGGAACATAATACCATTTCAACAAAACCAAGCATCACATCATTTGTCCTCGATTATACATGGCCTGATCACCTATGTATAATTCAGGAAGAATTATGTCATGAAAGAAACAAGTATCATTTCAAATTTCTTAAGACAACCTTCATTCAAAAGCAAAGTTTTGTAATCATATAAATTGTTCATAAACATATCTTTTTAATACCACTCTATCGATGCTCACGCCATTCATCCCTCACTCAACCGATAAGTTAGAATTTGACGAGTGATCTTTTTAGGAAAGACTTCCTATACCATCTGTGAGGAGGATTCCTCGATACAAGAAAACAATGAAAGGACTTTGGAATTATCAACAAGGACTAGAAGTAAGTAGCGAGATCTTTCAAAACCTAACAAAAATTTTAAGCCATCAGGGGACAATCCGAACCACTATCTTTGGATTAGAAGCAAAATTCTATTATTTCAAGAGTACTAGCTAGACCGAGTTACAAGATTTAGTATGAAGCGAATACACACTAAGCAATACTATAAGGACAAACTAAGTCTTCTAATCAAGACTACAGAACATTTCACTAAACATGGCTTCAACAATATGTGAATTTCCCTACAATAAGTTTTCCTTAAAGGAAAAATTGGTTAAATTTAGGCTATCCATATAAACTTTCTCTAAGGCATTGTGTTCTCTAGAAATTACGGATAATTTCATCTTCGCCTCAAGAGATGCAACAGGTTTGAACATATCGGGAAATCAATAAACCTCCATCTATAAGTGAAATTAGAACAAACATTCTTCGACATAGTATGAGCTGATATTTATTGTCTTGCTAGCATGATAACAATATAAGTAATGAAATAATTTAGAAGCACTCATATCGGGACAAATCTTGAAAATCAATCACTACACCACATCACTTAAACATTTAAGGTATTGAGACTTTACAACATGGAGCATGGAAACACTTCGATAATCAAACAATAAACATTTTAGTCATAGAGACTAAGCACCTTAGGCAAGTAAGACTCAAGTCATGACATTTGCTAGGACTAGAAACGCGAGGAATCACAACTGTTACCTATAATCTATTCTTTTCAATAAGGTCCTTTCCGACAGATTTAACATTTAGAAATCTAACACGAGACACGTGGTATCAATTCCAGTTGTACCTATTATAAGCTATTCGATTCACCTTAGACTGCTGACAGTCATTTCAGGATTTCCATGGAACCTACTAGGACATGATTACCGCCTACTATCCTCAGCTCAATGGTGAGAGCGAGAGAGCAATTCCCACATTAGATAATATGCTCAAGCCAGTGCGACTTTCTAGAAATGGTTAGGCAAATCATTCTCCATCGACAAGTTTCTTTACAACAATAGTTAGCTCATGAACATATTGACTACACCATTTGAGGCCCTTTAAGGTTGAGGTATCAATCACTTATTCACGGGTTAAAATCAGGAAAGTCCAATTCATTAGTCCATAACTCATTCATGAAACAAACAAAGAAGACATACAAATCAAGAATCAGTTACAAGTAACAACATATAGCTAGATAAGCTACATCGTTATACGATGCAAATTTTGGAAATATGTCCCATAAGCCGCAAACCATTAGAATTTCAAGTTGGCAACAGAATTTATGTTCGAAATCTTGCCTTGGAAAGGCGTGGTGCGATTCAGAAAAACACTGGACGAACCAATACGACTCAAATATCCTCACCTTTCTCCGAAAACACTGTAGACCCAACTAGGACTGAATTCAGGGACTGAATTCCTTTTTGGATGGGCGAATGTGACAACTCGTACTTTCAGGTCATTTCTCAAAACAATTCATGCTTCACAATTTCATCATTTATCGTAAACTAGGTTTACGAGTTTCAAATTCGCGTAACCTTAAAGGTTTAGCTGCGAATTCATGATCATATCATCACGGACATTTCATATAGACTAAGTTTAGTCTACATTTCCTTAGCATCATTTTCATCATGTTAATTCATTCATGATTTTTTTCATTTCACATTAAACGCGTAAATTTCATATTAAATAAACGCTATCGCGTAAGTTATTATTTTGAACATTTAATCCGATACTTCCAAAAATTATCCTGAAATATTTTTATACTTACATTTAGTTTATAAAAAAAATAATATTTTGAGTTTACCTAGTGTTTTAAATTTATTTTGTATATAAATCGGTAAATTTCCATATTTTAAATTTAATAATAAATTATTATTTATTATTACATGAACGATTTTGAGCAAGCATTAGCTCACTTGAGATAGATAAGGGAGGTTATCCCGCACACTGGAACAATTTAAACTAATTATGAATAGCAGAAAATGAATATTTTATATTTTCTGGCCACTTATGAGTTTTTCTAACTCGACAACGAGAAGTTATCTCACTTTATTAAAAACACGAGCTCGCGCACGAACCGACCAATAGAAAGTATGGTATTAGTCTAATAAACATATTTTTGAACCAATATTGATGTTTTTATATTTCTTTTATAAAAACACACTCGAAAAACATATTTTTCACGTCAACGGTTTCCAACGTGTAACTGAAATATTCCAATTCACGTTTTAAAACGTAAATAAAATACCAAAACTTCGAGGAAGTTCATGTTTTAACTTTCCACTCTTTTCTACTCTCATTGTGTCGCATTTTATGCAACGATACACAATCCAACTCGTTTTATACGTGTTTCGTATATACTTTTCTCGTTATGGAATTTTTTCCATTCAAACAACAAACCGAAATTTTCCAGACTAATGTTAATAATAAATTATATTCATTATTCTCAAGGCATTGATTTCAAACTTTCTCAATCCTAATCGAGCTTGAAAACGAGAGGATATCTCGTGAAACGCGAAAACTACGAAATAAATGAGCCTGCGCGACTTTAAACTCTTAAATTAATTTGATTTATTAATTAATTTAAATTCGAGAAAATTATACAAATGAATACTCATTTTTATCAGAAAAATTATTTCGGACGCAATGGCGCAAGTCTCGTAATTTTTAACGGCTATTTGCTATGACAAATGGGGCCCACAAGGCTTTTATATAAAGAATAAACAAAGTTTCAAAAATGCCCCTCCTTATATTTTAACCGCAGCCCCTTTTAGTTTCGTTTGTACATGTTTAGCCCCTCAAGGGGGTATAAAAGGCCCAAATTAGGTTTTCTTCTTAATTGATAACACCACCACCACCGGAAAACTTTTCCGGCGCCGTCGCCGGTTCCGGCCAAAATTCCGGCCACTTCTTTTCTTGTTACCAACACGTAGATCAAGACCCAAGGGTAATTTCTGGAGCGTTTGGGTTCAAATGGAGCTCGTTTGGTTGTGTTTTGAGTACCACCGCCGCTCACCACCCTACTCCACCGTGAGCCACCACCCTCCCCATCATCTCTTATCCGTTTGGTAAGGCCACGCGCCACCCTCCTTGCTATTTATTCATTTTCTTTAAAACCCTAATCGGTTTTAAATAATAAAAACGATTTATGTTATGAAAAATTCAATAAAACCTTTGTTTTAATAACTAAAACGTTTGGATTTGTATTTTTGGCTCTTGACTCGTTCCGACTCACTCCGAGTCGTGTGACTCAACTGAGTCAACTCACGAGTTGAGTTGACTCGGACCTGTTTCGTGTTTATTCCGTGTTACTATTTTAATCCGAGCTTATATATGTTCTTGTGATTGTTGTCGCGGGTTTTGATACCATTTGGTCGACCAGATTGTTTATCCGATTGATATTCATGTTTAGTGATATTTTGTTTGATGTTTTTCGTTTATTCATTTGAGCATATAAACGTTTTTGTGGTTTCCCAGATGCGATTTTGGATGATTTTGATGGGTTTTCTTTTGGCCGATTGATGTTTTGGTTTATATTGATTGTTAATGGTCGAAAATATTAATCAGTGGTATGTTTGGTTTAATTGTCAATGTTGTGGTGGTATTTGCTTAACCGTGTGTCTTAGATTGACTAATGGTAATTATTTTGAGCCGTGGTCCTATCATTAGCTCGGTAGTATGAATCGTGGCTCACGGGAAGTCACGGCCACAAGTTTTGATTAACCAAGGTATCTAGCCGAGGTTGTAGTGTATAAAACAATTTTTGGATATATATTATTGAGGTTGGAATTTTTAGTTTAGCCGTGGTAACTTCTTTTGTGGAATATTGTTTGAAAACGACATTTTCGGTAAATGTCGTTATGTGTACCACGACACACGAAGTGTCGTGGGGACTTGGAAAATATCTTAGGCCTAAACGTAACTTCTTTTGGGTCATTGACGAGGTTTAGGTCGCCTCGAATTGGTCGTATACGTTAGTATCGATATATATTGTTTTGGAAACTAAAACTTAAGTGTTGGATTATTTATGTTTATTTTTTTTTCGTTGATTAATTCATTTAACATTTATTAACGCGACTTATTTTCCTTGTTTTAGTCAATGACGTTTCGGATACTTATTGGATCACTACTCGGGATTGACATGGGATTTTTTTTGATTTGGATAACTTGACAAAACGAAAATTTAACGGATTAAATATTTTGGACTTGGAAATACTTGTTAAAGCCTATGCTTGGATTTTGATTATTGGATTAGGACATTATTGGACGAAAACTATTAAAATTTGACTTGGATTATTTTGGACAATAGTTTGTAGTTGTATGAGCATTTATTGGACATTTTGGACTTGAGACGATACAATATATTAGACTCGTAAAGAATTTAATATATTAGACTCGTAACAAACCTAAAATATGCAATAAACACTTATTCAACTAATAACGAATTGTTAATTATAAACTTGTCGAGAAATATTGTTTTGCAACATGAGTTTTATAAAGTCGCGATGACTTGGGCACGTTATATAAATGGACGTGTCATGCCGAAATATATAAAAATGTTATAAACTTATATTTTAAACCAAATCCCTTTTTATTGTTATGAAACTCGACAAACAAATCCAAACACGTATTACTTTTATGTAGTAAAACTTTATTGTTCGAATTGCGAATTGAAACATAACCTTGTTCATTTATACAAACTATTTGGGAGCAAGGGGTAAACGCCGAAACGTACTAATTGACTTTCTCTACCGACATTGTCCTTATCGCTATATCCTTAACTCTTTTCTTTTGTCATTTCTTCTCGACTCAAGTACTCGTCAATACTTTTCTCGACTGTGTTGATCATATATTCTTTATTGGCGTGAGTATAATTGAGTCACTATACGAGTCAGCTATTATACGAAAGTTTCGTATACATTATTCCTCCATCTTTTCCAAGAGCCAAGACGCGCGAATTATTTTCGCATGTCACAATTCTCAATTTCCGGTCATTTATCATATTCCATATTCATCATTCCATTACGGTTCGTGCATGGTTTTGCATTTTACATTACACGTTATTTTCTTATTAAATAAACGCTATTGCGTAATTAATTATTTTGTACAATCGATTCAATACTTCCAAAAATCATTCTCATATATTTAAATACTCATATTAAGATTATAAAAATAATATAATGAGTTTACCCAGTGTTTTAAATGTATTTGGTATATAAATTGTTATATTTATATAATTACGACGGTTTTCTTAAAAAAAAAAAAAAACTACACGATTATTATTATTTCACTCAAATTTTGCAAGAAATGTATTTTTATAATTTTTATGATCTAAATATATTTTATCTTGACCCGTGAAAATTTATTTTTATCTAACGTTACCTTAAATATTCAAATGTGTATACAACTTACTAATCTTATTTAACAATACTACAAGCTACTTCTTATCCTCAAATAACTTTACATTACTTACTTTACTTTTACATTTTACTTACATAATAAAAATAAAATGAAGTATATGTATTATTAAATACAAGATTCACAAGACTTTTAAAGATTTGCTAGATATTCTTACTTATATTATTTCACACTCAAACACTACACATTCAATCCAATAATTCAAGTGTGAAAGTCAAGTCTCCTCTCTTCTTCCTCCCCTCAAAAATCCGGCCACCATTGTCCACCAAGAAGGAGTGCATCAAAAATTTTCTTATCAAGTTCTACACAATCTAGTAACACTCTTTGTTTAGGTTTTGAAATAAAAACCTAGGGTGTTTAGGATAAATCCTTTGTTCTTAAACCTCATCAAGTAACTTGTAAGCCTAAAACTTCATCTTTTACCTTTCATATATATTTTTCATACATTTTCATGAAGTCCATATGATCATATTTGCTCAAGTTGTAGTTTTTATTCATGTTTATCAAAGGTTATCACCCATATGTGTCCTATTAATTTTTATAACAAGTATGTACTAGTTAGAAGTTTATAAAAATGGGAAGTTTGAAAAATGGATCATCAAAGTCTAGTTGTGGTTTTTGGAGGAAATGGTTACATAAATTTTATATATGTTTATTTAAGTTTGTATATATATTTTTAGCCTCACAATGAACATTTATTTTGGTTATGATCAAATGAAGTTGTTTTACTAGTAGGATTGGTGATGAGTAGATTAAGGGATTTTGTGGTGAAGTTGTGGTTAAACAAGTAGATAAAAATGGTAAAGTTTAAAATAAGCGCGGAAGCGCTGTCGAAATTTATAATTTTTCCGAAAAGTTAGTCATTTTTATAAGTTTTATTAAAGTTTTAGAAAATAGATTTTTAGTTATGAACGTGGCCTTTTGAACGGACTAAAACGGAGTTATAACGAAAAAGATACGTGGTTTTCAAGTTACGATTTAAAAACTACCATTTTCCGGAAAATGTACATGCAGTCCGGATTTTCAACTGACCAAACAGTGGCCTTAAATTTTCTGTGAGATCTCCAAAGTTTAAAAATATATTAGTACATTTAATTACCTTCGCGTGGATATAAAGAACTTGAAAAACGGACTTAAAACGAGTAAGTTATGGTTAACCGAACTTTGAGTCAAAAACGTGCTGAAAACACTATTCCCAGCATTAGTATGCTGTCAGAATTGTTAATCAAGGTTTTGAGGGCTTAAACGGACGTTTCGGGGGAAACGGACCTTAAAAACGAGTTAGTTTTCCTATGTATACATTACGTTAAGTCTGATGTAAACTGATTTGTCAATTACTAAAACCGTTACATAGTTTTAACTATATTTTCACCATTAGCTCAAAAGTATTTATTTTCGACATGAAACCGTCACACATTCAAGTAACAATATTTTTATATAACTAGTTTTCAAGTAGCATATTGGGTGATACGTTTTCAAATCATGCATTCACGACAACATATCATAACTCAAGTCATAACATTCATTTTAGGTCGCGGATAGTTTCCGAGCCTCACTTTCGTGCACTTCATTTTGTTAGCATATCAATCGCACCAGGTGAGTTCATACCCCGCTTTTACTCATTTAAATTCCTTTAAACTATTTGGGGCGAGATATATGCTTATTTATCCAAACATTTAAACTCTTTTGCCAAACAACATTACCTATACTTTAGACTTGATTGCGTTTTATACTTGATTGGGTTATACTTGATTTCATATGCATACTTGGAACAAACATACAAGAATTAGTGACTCCAAATTAAGTTGTTGGAAGGCTATTAATTTACAAACATACAAGAATTAGTGGCTCCAAATTAAGTTGTTGGAAGGCTATTAATTTACAAACATCCCAACACGAGTTGTTGGAAGACTCTTGTGGCAACATTTATACTTTTAACTACTATGATTCATGCATACATGATTGACATACTATATTTTGGCAATGGGTTGTGAACACACAGGTTGCAAGTTTTGTATGGACGGAACTTGGAACTGAGTGGATTTACAATGCCTTTGCTGTGTGAACATTTCTCAAAGTATTTCAAATCATTTTGTTACAAACTTATGAACTCACCAACCTTTGTGTTGACACTTTTTAGCATGTTTATCTCAGGTCTTAAGGTGATAGCATTTCATGGAGCTTTTGGGTCACATGGCATACATTGGAGTCTTGTGCTTTTAACTATTACCATTCGACATGTTTTGTAAACTCTTTATGTATTATCAAACTTTGTGATTTCTTGTTGTGTAAACTTTAACATATGAAATCGAATGGTAAACTTTTCAAAACGTCTCATTATAGAGGTCGTTTTCTGTATCCATACTTTGTGCTATGACGTCATACCCCAATGACACTATCGTTCCGCTGCGATATTTTGGGGGTGTGACATCGCAACTACACTTTTCGATCATTATCGACAATCAAAATAATTCATGAAACTTTGCATGATATGTTATTAAACAAATATTTAAAATATTGGTTCTTAACTTCAAGTATTTTAAAGATCCTAATACTTGAAAACTTTTGCTTTTGAACTTCAAACACTTTCAAAAACACAAACACTGGTAAACTTACAAACGTTGTTTAATCTACACAACATGCATTTGAATACGAGACTTAGACTAAACCCATACCATACTTATCTAGGTTGCGTGTCGGAGCCGTGCACATTTATTACTTGATGTTAGTTGTGATGTCTTACATTTCTGCATACCAAGGTGAGTTTTCATAGCCCCGTCGTACATGTTTATAATTATTTTCTAACCTATGGGGGAGAATACATTGCACAACATTTTTATTACGATACCAAGTATGTTAAATTCATTTACATTGCTTAAGTTACCACATGCCAATTGAAAGTCCCCATTATATTACATGAACCGTTAATCTTAGAAGCGAGGGTGAGTGGATAGATCTATCGAGGGTGACTCCGCCATCCGGGTTGGTGAATCCCAACTAGTCATACGGATGCATTTCATTTAATAACATTATTGAGTTGTCTGGCAAACACTCTGTTGGGGCATACATCATGAACAGTCTAGTTTCGGTGTCATGGACTTATAGCAATTGTAACATTTTTCTGTGACATGATTGTCATACCTGGTCTATACTTGCGTAGTCGTATAAAACATTTACATAAACCTATGATTCCTCACCAACATTATTGTTGACCGTTTTAGCAATGTATTTTCAGGTAACTAAGGCATACTCATCATGGCATGGTTAAGGAACCTTTTGAGTCGCGGCGTCGACTTATATCATTGTACATTATGGCACTATCTTTCAAAACATCGTTTGGACTTGTAATATATTTATATTTCCGCAAACTTTTTAAACTTTTGGGACCTATGTTGTAACTATGAACGCTTTTATTAAATATCCAACGATGTGTTTTTAAACGACACTTTAGGTCGTTCAATATAACTGTGATTGTGGTGCTATGATAGTCTATCCCCAGGAATTCCATTCCGCTGCAAAACAGGTAAATTGGGGGTGTGACAATGCGTAGTAGCAGAACTTGGTTAAATGATAAATGATTAAAGGTGGTACATCGGTGGTACAAGCATACAAGAAGCATAATAATAGAAAATATCATTCATATCCAGTTAGGGTTAATAAATTACAAAAGTAGCGAGAGAAGTAGACTATCAAAAGTACCTCCAGGTTACTTACATAAACGAAAGTAAAAAAGCAAGAACAAGACATGGGACAAACTCCGGTAATAGACAATATGATTCGGGGCCTCACAGAATCCTTCTCAGGTAAACCTAAACTCGAACTTAGTCATGTATATTGTATAGCTCGGCAACTCCATAATGGCTTGAACTACATTAACCGAAGCTAAGTCTCAGTAGGGAAGCATGAATGCTTAGTGTATTTTGAATCCGTGAATGGAACACATTCCATTCTAAAGGTGTCCTTAGCTGATTATCATGGAGGGAACCCAAGATAATGATCTATTATGAAACAAGAAACATTTCAGTGAGGATGGTGAATTTCATATGTATTTGCGGAGCAAATGTTGGACGTGACCATGATCGATAAACGACAACATGGATCAATGTTATTGGCATTCTCTGATCGTAGAATACTATCCCAATGACCTGAGGACGTGAGACATTCTATATTGTTGCTCATTGGATTTGGACTTAGTTTCTAGCTACTTATAAAAATGTAATGTTGTGTTCTAAGGTCAAGTTCAGTGGGAAGTAAAGAAAAATTACTTATTGGCCAAGATGGGAATTTGCAGCTCTAACTTGAAATGGACTAGAGAGAAGGATATTTTTTCTGAGCCCCTTGGGTGTAATGATTTGTGAGAAGTTCGGCCAAACAACGATGTGTCATCGACACTATTGAAGTCAAATCATTCACGAAAAAAGATAGGAAGAAGGTATTAAGAATATACATCCGTGTTTGATACTTTAAGAAATATCGATAAAATGCAAAAGGGTACAGTCATATACCCTGGACTCAACCCGAAGTTTGAAACAAACTCAACCTGAAGATTGAGAGGGACTTAGCTTGGTGTAGCTAATGAGAGAAATCACTATATGGGTATTGAATCTGTTTTTGTGTGTGAGGTACTACAATGCTTGCTCGGGACCTCTTGGTACACAGAAAGAATATTCCTATTTTGTTGCATTTGCACAAGTGGGAGTCTGAAGGGTTTGTGTGCAAACAACACAAGGACTTTCACACTTGCCTTCACAGAAATGCCGAAGGGTCACACCGGTGCACACTAAATAGAATAATGCTAGTGGAAATAATAAACAAGTTTGAAATGAAATGAGGTTAGAGAGGAAATGAAAATACGGTGATATTTTCATTTGAGGGTTAAACGATTATTACCCAAAATTTTAAGATTTATCCAGGATAAATATTAGAGGTTAATTAATGACAAAATCCAAAATAACAAAACAACAAAACCCTAAGGGTGTTTATTTGGTTTGGTCTGTTAATACAAATAAACCGTAAAAACGTTTATTAATATTTTGCGATCTCTTTGTGTTTTGTTGATAACATATATAATGTTGTCTTAAGTATAATTATAAGGATACATGTTATTTTTGTAAAGCATTTACATATAATCTTTTTAATACAAAAATGTAGTAACTAAAGCATTTGTTGTAATAGTTAATTAGGATGGGTAAAAAATCACAACCCATGGATCTTAACCCATACCCAAAGAGACTTGATACAATGTATACTTAGATACATTGAATCTAGATATAACCCATGGACCAACCCATGACCCATAACCAAAAAACCCATGGGCAAAGAGCAGCGTTGCACAGATCCCTAGCTTTGTGCTAGCCGGATCCCAAGTGGAAGGGATCCGTGGGATCCGTGTGAACAGTGAGGAAATTTGCCTATAAATAGAGAGCCATTTCTTCATTCTAACTCACCCCTCTTCTTACTAAATCTCATATACACTCTCATTCTCTTCTAACATATAGATCACTTGATCTAGAGAGTTGTTCTTCTTTCTTTCTATTTGTGATCCTCATATAGGTCCTTCTCTAAGGCGAGATCACGAGCATTCTACAAGTCATCCAAGCAAGGGGTCCTTGATTGATTTGTCACTCCGCAAGATTTCTGTAGCGAAGATCTTGTATTTGATATTTCACATATTTGTTGTGTAATAGTTGTGTTGGTTTGGTCCACCGTGCTACGAACTCGGTATCTAGCTTTGTACCGGATAAAGTGTAAGCAACGTTGTGAAGGCTTCTCCGCCAAGTTGAAGGAGTTTGTTGACATAGTGCTTGAACTCTCGAGTAGGTGACTCGGGGAGTGGAGTAGGGCAAGGAAGGTGTCCTTGTAGCCGAACCACTATAAGTCGGTTGTGTCATTTCTATCCCTTACCTTTATTTATTTGCTTGCATTATCATTAGATCTATACGTTCTCAACATCCATACGATTTCACATAATATCGAATCTAAAGTTTTTGAAATCAACTTAAAATCGGCAAAACTATTCAACCCCCCTTCTAGTTTTCCACAACTGGCATCAAGAGCTAAGTTTATAAAAGTTTTAAAATAAAATTGTATTTTAAAAACTTTTCGATCACTATGGGTTCTGAAAATTATAAGGAAGGGCAATCTATGCAACGACCACCACCACTTGAAACTAATGGTTTTATATATTGGAAAAATAGATTCGAAACATATGTGAAGTCTAAAGATATTGATCTTTGGTACATTATTGTTGAAGGTGATTTTGAGGCTACCTCAAATGATGATAAAGGAAATTTAGTTCACATACCTCATGATAAACTAAATGATGAAATGAAGAAAAAGCTTTCTAAAAATAGTGAAGCAAAAATGGTTTTATATAATGCTCTACCGAAAAAGGAATTCGAAAGAATTTCTATGCTTAAAACCTCTAAAGAAATTTGTAATTCTTTAGTTGTAACTCATCAAGGCAACCAACAAGTTAAAAATAATAAAATTGATTTATTTGTTCAACAATATGAACAATTTTCAATATCAGATGAGGAAACTATAGATCATTCATTTGCTAACTTTAATACTATTATTACATCTTTACAAGCACTTGATGAATCCTTTTCTAGCCGTAACCATGTTAGGAGATATCTAAGGGCACTTCCATCGAAGTGGAGATCCAAGGTGATGGCAATCGAAGAGTCAAAAGATTTGACAATCCTCACCCTCGATGAACTCATAGGCAACCTAAAAGTCTACGAGCTTGTCCTTGCTAAAGATTCCGAAGCCTCAAAGGTGAAAGAGAAACACAAATCTCTTGCCCTTAAAGCCAAAAAGGCTTCGAGCGATGAGGAGAACTCATCTTCGAGTAGTGACGACGAAGAGTACGCTATGGCGGTAAGGGACTTTAAAAAGTTCTTTAGAAGAAAGGGTAGATACGTCAAACAACTGTATGACGATAAGAAAGGCTTTCGGAAAAGCAAAGAGGACGAGAAGCCAAAGGATGATCGTACTTGCTTTAAATGTGGGGACCCAAACCACTTTATTAGTAAGTGTCCCAAACGGGATGATCAAAAGGCATTCGTGAGCGGCACGTGGGGAATGAGCGACGAGGAGGACGAAGAAATTTGTCTCATGGCAAATGACGAGGTATGTCACGAATACTATAGTAGTTCATCACTTGATGACGACTCATTGCATAATGAATATGATAAACTATGCAATATTAGCTTAAAACTAATTAACAAAAACAAGCTTTTAAAGAGTCAAAACCAACGTTTAGATAAAGAAGTCATAGAATTAAAAGCAAAACTAAAACGTTTGGAAAAGGGTAAAATAGCAAGTGGTGAATGTGAACTTTGTGTTCAACTTCAAACACTAGTTGATCATTTAGATTCTAAAATTGCTAGAATGAGTACAAACACCTTAGATACAATACTCGATGGTGTTAAAACCGGCAACAACCAAAAGGGTCTAGGTATACAACAACTTGATCCATCAACTAGTGAAAGTAAATAAACAAAATTTGTTAAAGAATTAGAAAAACCAGCCACTGTTGTGGCGGATCCCACAGATCCCCTAAAAAGGGAACCGGCTAGTGTACAAACTGGGATCCGTGGATCTCCAGTGACAACTAGTGGTAATAACATAGCCTCATCATCTAGAACCGAGTTCGTTATCGTAAATAGGAAGAAACCAACTCATATCACCACTAGACATCCACCTCCAAAAAATAATCCTACTTTTGCAAGAAACAAAGCACCATCTTTTCAAAAACATAATGCATCTAGGAGACCTAATAACGTTTATCCAAGAAGTAACCATCAAATGGGATGGAACCCTAATATGCAAAATGGTTTCTCTTTTCAAAACTTTGCTCCATGGAATGCATACTCATCTTATCCATACATGTCTAACATGAATGGAATGTTTAACACTAATGGACCCATGAATAAATGGGGACCAAACTTTTGAGTTTATTATTGTTTTAGGTGTGCTTAAAGGTCGACCTAGACCCCGATGAATGGGTCAAGGATAGCGGGTGCACGAGGCACATGACCGGCAATAGGGATCTATTCTCCACATATGAATCCGTAAATGGAGGTAATGTGGTGTTTGGAAATAGCAAAAGTAGAATCATCGGTAAAGGTACGGTTTCTAACAAATCTCTAACCATTAACGATGTGTGTCACGTAAAAAACCTAAACTTTAACCTCTTAAGTATAGGACAAATATGTGATAAAAAGTGCAATGTACTTTTTACTGAAACCGGTAGTAAGATACTTAAAAATGGCATAACCATAGGAAGAGGAATTAGGAAACATGGAGTCTATGTCATTAAAATCGGAAATGAACCTAAAGACAAACTATGTCTTACCTCTATGGATGATACTTCGACCTTATGGCATCGAAGATTGGGTCATGCCAACATGCGACTTCTTCAATCGCTATCATCCAAAGATCTAGTAAGAGATCTACCTAAGTTAAAATATGAACATCATTTTTGTGATTCTTGTAATATAGGAAAACAAGCTCATTCGAGTCATAAAGCTAAAAACATGGTGTCCACAACTAAGTGTCTAGAATTACTACATATGGATTTATTTGGTCCATCCGCTATCCAAAGTTATGGAGGCAACTACTATACTTTGGTAATAGTGGATGACTACTCTAGGTATACTTAGACAAAATTTTTAAAGAACAAAACGGAAACCTTTAACTATTTTGAAATATTAAGCAAAAAGATCCAAAGACAACTAGGAAAACCCATAGTGTCTATTAGGATGAATCATGGTAGGGAATTCGATAATGAAGTGCAATTCGGAGCTTTTTGTGACGCTAATGGTATTATTCACAACTTCTCGGCTCCACGCACTCCACAATCGAATGGGGTAGTAGAAAGAAAAAGTAGAACTCTACAAGAAATGAGTCGAACCATGCTTAATGAACAATCCATACCTCAAAAGTTTTGGTGTAATGCCGTTGATACTTCAACGTATATACTCAATCGAGTCTTGATTAGACCAATTTTAGGAAAAACTCCATATGAGTTATTTCGAGGCAAAAAGCCTACGTTAAATCACCTTAGAGTCTTTGGTAGTAAATGTTTTATTCTTAACACTAAAGATTACCTTACAAAATTTGATCCTAAATCAACCGAAGGTAACTTTTTAGGTTCTTCGCCAAATAGCAAGGCTTACGTCATATTAAACAAAGAATCAATGAAGGTAGAAGAGTCATTAAATATAAAATTTGACGAAAGTCCACCCAAACCCTCTCCACCTCTTGTCGATGACGAGGTTATAGAAAGTGAAGCCATAGTAATAAAGAAAAAGATAAGTGAAGAAGAAGAACCTCTAAGTGATAAAATAGTAAACATTAAAGAGTCCAAAGATCACCCCGTAGATAAAGTCATAGGAAAGCTAAACGAACGAACATTAAGGTCTCACGTTCAAAATCAAAGTAGCTTGTTTTGTTTCGTTTCAACCTTAGAACCTAAGAATACACAAGAAGCCATAAAAGATGAAAGTTGGGTAATGGCTATGCAAGAAGAACTAAATCAATTTGTTTCTAATGATGTTTGGACACTTGTCCCTCCACCTAGTAATCAAACCATAATAGGAACCAAGTGGGTTTATAAAAACAAATTAGATGCAAACGGAGTAGTGTCTAGGAACAAGGCTAGACTCGTTGCTCAAGGGTATAACCGACAAGAGGGAATAGACTTTGATGAGACCTATGCCCCCGTGGCTAGATTAGAGTCTATAAGAATACTTCTTGCGTATGCTTGTGCTAATGATCTAAAGCTTTATCAAATGGATGTCAAAAGTGCTTTTCTAAATGGTGTCATAAATGAAGAAGTATATGTAGCTCAACCTCCGGGCTTCATTGATTTTGAAAAACCCAAACATGTGTATAAATTAAAGAAAGCCCTTTACGGTCTTAAACAAGCTCCAAAAGCTTGGTATGATAGACTCAAGTCATTTCTAGTTAAACACAACTACACCATGGGGTTAGTTGACAACACACTTTTTACTAAGAAAAGAGAGTCACATATAATCATAGTACAAATATATGTAGATGATATTATATTCGGATCCACTTGTCAAGACATGTGTGATGATTTCTCTAAAATCATGCATGACGAGTTCGAGATGAGTATGATGGGAGAACTTAGTTTCTTTCTTGGTCTACAAATAAAACAAGTAGAAGATGGTATCTTCTTTAATCAATCTAAATACATCAAGGAGATGTTAAAGAAATTCGGTCTAGAAGAGTCAAAACCAATTAGGACTCCAATGTCATCCGACACCAAACTCACAAAAGACGAGGACGGAGAATCCGTTGATAATACTAAATATCGTGGCATGATAGGTAGCCGTCTCTACCTCACGGCAAGTAGGCCGGATATCATGTTTAGTGTTTGCTTATGTGCTAGGTTTCAAGAAGACCCTAAAATATCACACCTAGAAGCCGTAAAAAGAATATTTAGATATATTAAGGGTACAACACAATTAGGATTATGGTATCCTAAGGGCACGGGAGTAGAAACAATTGTATATGCAGATTCTGACCATGCAGGTGATTACGTTGATAGAAAAAGTACAAGTGGGGTATGTACTTTTATGGGATGTTGTTTAACATCTTGGTTTTCTAAGAAACAAACGGCACTTGCAATATCAACAACCGAAGCCGAGTACGTCTCCGCCGGCAAAGCATGCCAAAAAGCACTATGGATAAAACAAGCGTTAGTAGACTACGACATCCATCTAAGCGACATAGCCATTCTATGTGACAACAAAGGTGCAATCGACTTAAGCAAGAATCCGGTATTACATTCTCGCACAAAGCATATAGAGATTCGTCATCACTTCCTAAGAGACAATGTTCAAAAGGGGAACATCTCTATTGAGAAGGTTGCATCCGAAGACAACATAGCCGACGTCCTAACCAAACCGTTGAAGCGGGAACAATTCAACCTACTTCGTCTTGGTCTTGGTCTAATGGAATAAACGTCATAACTTAATTGACTCTACAAGGTATGTAAACACTAGCCTTCTTCTTTCTGAGTCTAGGATTCCTATTTCAGGCACAACTCACAAACAATACGGGAATTTTCAGAACCCAAGATAAGTATTCCATTTATAATTTTTTTTTAAACTACATATACATTTTTAAAGAAAATCTCCTTTCAAAATGTTTTCTAAAAGGAATGATACCTTCCCGTATCAATTTCACAAAAGCAATTTCTCACGTCTAGGACAAATCGCTTTTTCATTATTAATACAAAGTAAAAACCCGTTTTCATTGCATCTCATGACTTTTGAATGCTAAAGGGAACATATAACTAATATGTGTTTTCGGGTACATTCATTTAAGCAAAAATGAATTAGGAGCATTGATAACACAATATTACGTACTTATGTACCAAATGTGTGTTTTCAGGTTATCTCAATTAGGATTTATTTTTCTCTAGTTATTTTCCTTTTCTTTTTAGAGGTCGAGAAAACCGCAACTCCAAATAGTTTGCATATAGGCACACAATAGGCAAAAATGTTTCAAAAAGAAAAATTTTGTGCTGCCTGAATCACCAGAACCACGGATCCCAGCCTTCATGCTGGACGGATCCCTCAAGGGAAGGATCCGTGGGATCCGTGTAAACAGAAGCTGTTTTCAACTTCTATTTTTGTCATTTTGGATGAAAAATCCACATTTGTTTTATTTTGGGGAGTATGCTCTTTAATGCTTGTGTTCTCATGATCACATGCCTTGAATTCATATCTAATCATTAGATTTTAATCCACATTTTGGGTCAAGCATTCATTACAATGTGTTGTTTTTCTATATATATAACTCCCAAAATGCTTGCATACTCCATCTCCTTCTCACAAACACACTTCATCATGTCATCCAAAAACCCTTTAGGAGAATCATCTAGTACAAACAATCATGATATCCAAACCTTTGTACTTCCACCATCCAAAATACCACAATCAAATGCTAGGATATCCGCACGGATTAGTATCCGATCTTGTTATTTAGCAACACCAACCTCAAATGATTCATCCTCAACAAATAACTCACCACAAGATGCTTCCATTATAGCACCACCCTCATCACCAACAAGTACACCAACTTCATCACCACCTAAAGTAACTCTTTTGGAACTCCTTAGGACTCCAACAAGATCTACCCAACCTAAAGAAAAAGAAATAGTCTTTTCAACACCCCCCACATCACCAAATACTATTTTTCAAGATCTTGAAACATCACCACCTCTAGCTCCCATCACATTACAAGAACATCTAGGTTCTTTTCCACCACCACTTACAAACATTCCGGATTTTGATCCATATTTTCCTATTTTTCCACCACAACTTCCGCATAACTCAAATCAAAACAACCCGGAAAACTTCCGCACTCATTACCCACATCATTTACATTGTGAACATTGTCAATCCACTAGGGAAATTGCAATAGAAGTTAGGGAAGAAATGCGTTTCATACTCAACCTCATCCTTGATCGCATCAATACCATTACTAATCAAAACCTCCATCCATAACCTTATGGAAGCATGGAAGGAATCTCTACTACTATTTTTCACTTTTAGTATTAAATTTTTTTTTGTCATTTTCAAGAACAAGTCTTGTTCTTATTTTTACATGCTTGTAAGTGGCTTAACTACCACTACAATTTGTCATTTTATTACAAGGCCTTGTTTACATACCTTGGCTCCCTATCTTGATTCTCGACAACCATAAGATCATTTAAGCATGTTACTAACTTTCTTTTGTAGGATTTTTTTTTCTTCTCTTGACGCCCCAAACTAGGGGGAGCTACCGTCAAGGGGGAGTAAGAAATACGTAGACTACTTTTTCCTCCAAGGGTTAACTTTTTGTTTCGACAAAAAGGGGGAGAAGAAGTAAAACTTAGGAGCTTTCAAAACTTACATCTATTCTTAAGTTTTACTCATCATAACATTATATTTTGTCATCAACAAAAAGGGGGAGATTGTTAATACAAATAAACCGTAAAAACGTTTATTAATATTTTGCGATCTCTTTGTGTTTTGTTGATAACATATATAATGTTGTCTTAAGTATAATTATAAGGATACATGTTATTTTTGTAAAGCATTTACATATAATCTTTTTAATACAAAAATGTAGTAACTAAAGCATTTGTTGTAATAGTTAATTAGGATGGGTAAAAAATCACAACCCATGGATCTTAACCCATACCCAAAGAGACTTGATACAATGTATACTTAGATACATTGAATCTAGATATAACCCATGGACCAACCCATGACCCATAACCAAAAAACCCATGGGCAAAGAGGAGCGTTCCATGGATCCCTAGCTTTGTGCTAGCCGGATCCCAAGTGGAAGGGATCCGTGGGATCCGTGTGAACAGTGAGGAAATTTGCCTATAAATAGAGAGCCATTTCTTCATTCTAACTCACCCCTCTTCTTACTAAATCTCATATACACTCTCATTCCCTTCTAACATATAGATCACTTGATCTAGAGAGTTGTTCTTCTTTCTTTCTATTTGTGATCCTCATATAGGTCCTTCTCTAAGGCGAGATCACGAGCATTCTACAAGTCATCCAAGCAAGGGGTCCTTGATTGATTTGTCACTCCGCAAGATTTCTGTAGCGAAGATCTTTTATTTGATATTTCACATATTTGTTGCGTAATAGTTGTGTTGGTTTGGTCCACCGTGCTACGGACTCGGTATCTAGCTTTGTACCGGATAAAGTGTAAGCAACGTTGTGAAGGCTTCTCCGCCAAGTGAAGGAGTTTGTTGACATAGTGCTTGAACTCTCGAGTAGGTGACTCGGGGAGTGGAGTAGGGCAAGGAAGGTGTCCTTGTAGCCGAACCACTATAAATCAGTTGTGTCATTTCTATCCCTTACCTTTATTTATTTGCTTGCATTATCATTAGATCTATACGTTCTCAACATCCATACGATTTCACATAATATCGAATCTAAAGTTTTTGAAATCAACTTAAAATCGGCAAAACTATTCAACCCCCCCTTCTAGTTTTCCACATAGTCGACCGAAAACCCCAAAGGGGTGTTTTTTTCCTAAACAAACTTGAATACTTGTGCAACAAGTATTCTAGAACCTTCCTTAAGGAACTATAAATATAATTAGTCCTTAAGGGGTTCTCATACCACACTCTTCAAACCCTAAAAGCTTTTCCCTCTTTCCCTCTTTTTTCGTTCGATCGCACATCCAAACATAAAGGTTTGAAACCTTTTGGTTGGTCGACTTAAGTTGACAAAATCATTAGTCGACTTCCCTAGTCGACTTATCTAGTCTATTAGGGTTTTACCCAAGTTCGTACTCGCCTAACTTGTGTTAGGATCATAGCCCTCTTTCTACCTGTGCAGTACCGGTAGATACATGACGCAACCCTAAAGGTGATAATCTCCAAGAAACCCTAAAAGTGTTCGTGAGGCAAAAAGGAGTTCAAGAAGGTGTTCCGTGCAGCATATTTGGGCAAAGAAGCTTACAAATAGAAGGATTAAAAAGTAAGTATTCTAAACACCCTTTATACGTGTTAGTATTAGGTTATATCACTGTTTAGTAGATCTGGACATAGGGTTTTGGTTTGCACAATTTTTTGTGTTTATTTTCCGTTGTGTATGTCTGATAACTGTGCGAAGGACCACAAGAACCCTACATTTGGCACCCACATAAAAACGTAGGTTAAATTAATCATTTGATGACACTTAATGCTTGGATCATTAGTGAGGGTAGATAACCTGACCACACCTACCTAACTTTTAGGAAGAAGTTAGGAGCGGAAGCAACCGTACTCGACCTCCTCTACCTTAGATTCACCACAACAAACTAGATAATCATTGCAATAGAATGATGTCATTAATGAAATTTGGGGATTAGTAAGGCAAGCATGTCTTTATTTCATGATCTTTTCTTCACAGAACTGCCGTTTGTTTGTTTATTTTATTTTATTTTATTTTATGTTCTTAGTTATTAGTATAAAAACATAATCAGCGAATTTAAAACGCAGGTGCTAAATAAACCTACCATGTGGAAAACTAGAAGGGGGGTTGAATAGTTTTACCAATTAAAACTTGG
This sequence comes from Chrysanthemum seticuspe, assembly GCA_019973895.1. Classification (NCBI taxonomy): domain Eukaryota; kingdom Viridiplantae; phylum Streptophyta; class Magnoliopsida; order Asterales; family Asteraceae; genus Chrysanthemum; species Chrysanthemum seticuspe. The sequence continues at coordinate 232,236,842 of BPTQ01000006.1, read as the reverse complement.
TTTTAAACTATTTAGATCGACTTATGTCAATCTGTTTAAACATGAGTGTTGGATGTTGATATACAAGCAATAGATATATAAATATGTAATGAAAAGATAAAGAGTAAGAAGCACAAAATCACAACGCGAGTATTTATAGTGGTTCGGCTACAAGGACACCTTCCTTGCCCTACTCCACTCCCTGAGTCACCTACTCGAGAGTTTGTAATCACTACACAACATCAACTCCTTGTGGCGGAGAAACCTTCACAACGTTGCCTACTTTTTATCCGGTACAATGCTAGATACCGAGTTCTTCCACGAGGTAGAACCAAACCTATCACAAAGTCGCCTACCCTTTATCTGGTACTAGGCTAGATACCGAGTTCCATTACAATGGAGGAACTACTACCCAACACTACACAACATCTAACCCTAAGGAGAACCACTCCTTATGACAACATCAACAAGGATATCAATATCCTTTGACCCAATACAAATCTATCTTGTACATCGAACATACCATATCGAATGTACACCTTAGGCACCTTTCACTAATGCCTTTGACACGACCTCTAGGCACCCTTCACTAATGCCTTGTGACTTGACTTCTAGACACCCTTTACTAATGCCTTTAGCCTTGACTTTTAAGCACCCTTCACAAGTGCTTTCAATACGGACGTTCGACACCTTTCACTAATGTCTTCGTCTTGACCCTTTAGACATCTTTCACTTATGTCTTTGACACTACACTTCTAATGAGAAAGAAGAGAACTATCAACAAGAGAACCTCAGTAGTCTTGATGATGATGAAGCATGGCAACTCATGGACTTGAGCTTGCTTGACTTCAAAAGGTGGTGATCTTGCCTTTAAGAGGAACCTAGAGAATCACACAAAAACAAAACTACATACAAAGATCACTTGGATCTGAGGTTAGAGAGTTTACAACTCAAAGAGAAAATATATGTGAAAGGGGTGAGTTAAAATGAAGAAATGGCTCACTATCTATAGAGGAAAAATGCTATTGTTCCACGGATCCTTCACTTGAGGGATCCGTCCAGTGTAATCATGGGGATCCGTGGGACGCTCCTCTTTGCCCATGGGTTTTGGGTCATGGGTAATGGGATATGCGTCATGGGTCCTAGACTATGGACCATGGGTATCCAAGTAGATACAATGTATCTACAAGATGCAATGCATCTAGTCCATGGGTCATGAGTTAAATCCATGGGTCATGGATAATATCCATTTATGACTTATGCATGATGTCATGCAATGGGTTATGGGTTATGCTTCATGGGTATGGGTCATGAACTTTGGGTTATACCCAACTACATTCAATGTATTTAGTCAATGGGTCAAATACTTAAAATTCTACCCGTTATATTACCCATTATAATACATACTAATTATGTATATATCTACCCAATATGTAAACACTAGTTGTTGTACATATGTATTATTAAATCATAAAATCACTATTACTTGTTTAGTGTTTTATGTGAAAACGTAAATGTGTTAGTAAACTATTGGCTCAAACCATTTACGTATTTTATTTGTTTCGTTAAAATGATTTTACGTTTGTTATCGACAAAACATTAGAAGATCATAAAATATAAATAAACGTTTTTACGGCTTTTTTGTATTAACAATCTCCCCCTTTTTGTTGATGACAAAACATAAAATTATTTTAAGGAAAAACTAAAATTCGTAAAAGTTTGAATTGTAGTTTTTACTTTCTTCTCCCCCTTTTTGTCGAAACAAAAAGAGCTTCGAAAAGAAACTAACACATTGTTTTAAGAAAAACATGTAATAAAAAAAAATATATAGAGAGCAAGTGACAGAAAGAGTTCTCGTCTTAACTCCCTCTTGACGAGTCCATCCCTTTGTGAGGACGTCAAGTAAGAAAAAACTACTAAGCTAGTGCATTGCAGCAATTTTTGCAAATGGTTTTGTCTTAGTGACGATAATGCTCCCCCTTGATGATTGCAACTTTGCAAAGGGACGTTATGTAACGTGATCCTAAAGTATATTGCAAATGATTTTGCAATGTATCGCTTTGACATAAAACTCCCCTAGCTTAGGGTGTCAAAGTCTTCATGTGTATATTGAAAATCTACAAAACAAAGGTTAGAAAACAAGTATATAATGCATAATTTCCTGCAAATAAGACTAAAGTTAGTAGAAAACTAGTCTTCTGTTACACGGATCCCACGGTTCCCTCCATGGAGGGATCCGTCTAGGTAAAAACATAGGGATCCGTCTGTCTGTAAACAAAATACAGCAAAGGTGATGTAACAAATGATGTTAGCATCAAAGTGAGATATGTATTAGAACAATAAGCATATACTCAGAACAATATAGCAAATATCATGTAATTTCATTTAATAAAACAAGAGGTATGATCTACATGACTCTAAAAACTAAGAAAATGAACAATACATTACTTTGAATTACTAGACTATCTAAGTCGTGCTTGGTACTAGGATACCACTTGAATCCTCTAGCTCAAGTTTGTTTAGGTTTGATCTCGTCAAAACGTTCGAGGATGTGATAAAACATGAAACGTTGATCTTCACATACTTCATGTATCAAACTTTCAACATGTTGAAAATGATAACAATCTTTGTCATGGCTCGGTAGTGGTGATGGAAGAAAGGAAATTGCTTGATGTGAAGGATCAAGTGAAGTGAGTTGAGGAGCCTCAAAAGAAAGAGGAATTGGCGGAGGCGCATTTGAAGATGGCTCAACTAAGAATGATGGTGGCGGTAGAGAGGTGTCAACTTCCATGTGGTCGGGTGGTTGACTTTGATGATTTCTCATAATCCAAAAGGGATTATTTGAGGGTGACGGAGAAAAAGAGGCCGGAGCTAGTGTTGACTCAACACCTTGATTTTGTTCCACTATTCCTCCTAAAGAGGAGAATGTTGGCGGTGGTGGAGGATGGGATGGCCTAGGAGGTAAATCCTCTAGATTGTAGAGGTGTGGTGATGAGAGCGGGGTGGTGAATGATAGGGCTCTAGGCACCAAGGGTGATGGTTTAGTGGAAATGGGGTTGTTTGGTTTAGGAGGTATAGTGGTGTTTGGCATTGGTAGTTTTGTGGGAACATTCCTTTTGGATATTGGTTTGATAGGTGGAGGGGAGATCCTACCATTTGTGGATTTAACAGAAGATGATTCGGTTGAGGAAATTTCGTGTACAACACGAGCAATTTTCTTGGGTGGTTCTTTGGTGGATGAGTTACCACTAGGAGCTTTCCTCATGATGAGATGATTAAAAGAAGTTTGTAAAAGTTTCTAAGTGCTGGGAATGAGGATGTAGATGATGACTTTAGGAGTCTTAACAAGGTGGTTTATAAAGAAAAGGATTTGGCAAGTGCATTCAAGACTTAAGCCACTAAGATGCTTTGGAATGTGATGATTAGCATGCACAAGAGTCAACTTCAGAGTTGTACTGATCTAGGGACTTAATTAATATGAGATGGAGTGTTCAAGTTAGCAAGATAAGCTTGAAATGATTGTTTTAGCTAGAGTTAGCATGAATCTGTCACCCGGATCCCACGGTTCCCTCCAATGAGGGATCCGTCTAGGCTAATCCTAGGGTTCCGGCTCTCAGCAGCTAAGAAAAGAGAAAAATGATGTTTGTGAAGTCTAATAACTATATCTCCTTGAGTGTTTCAGTCTTTCTAAGTGTCTTAAATGAAAGAGTACTTAAATGATCTAGGGCAATGAGTGATATAGCTAATGATTGCCTTTTATGGAAGAAAATGGAACTTTTATGAGTACCAATGAATGACCAAGGATGACACTAGAAAATTTTGAAGTGTCAAGTGGAGCTAAATGATCCTAAAGACCAGATAGTAACTTAAGATAATTTTGGAAAATATCTTAAAAGTTATAAGAAATGGAAAAACTATAATTTTACCCATTTTGAGGTAAGGATGACTAAAATCAATTTGCTAAAATTGATGGATTTATAAAAATAGATGTATTGATATGTGAGAGATGATGTGTGAGTATAATAGTGGAAAACTAATGAGTTTTGGTGAAACGATAGATCGAAAAACGTCTTGAGTGTGATCTTAAGTGAGTTATGAGTGAGTATGAAGCTTTACTAAGATTGAGAAAGTCTTAATTGATCCTAAGTCACTATGTTTAGCTAGTGTGAAGTGATCTAAGGACATGGTTTAAAGTATAAGGACTGCAACTGCATTTCTGTTTGCCCGGATCCCACGGTTCCCTAAGTGGAGGGATCCATCTAGCACAAACTGAGGGATCCGTCACCTGCAAAACAATACCTTTACAAAAGGTATTCAAGGGTTGCACAATGCATCATATTTCAAAGCTAGTGTTTAAGAAGTTTGAACGATAGTATAGTCGAGACATCAAATGTTAAATGTTTTATTTCATGAGAGAAATTATATTACAATGATAAAGCATGAGTACTAAGGTTTGACCCTATTTTGAAAAAAAACTAAGTTTCTTGAGCGTTTTTGCTAGATGGATCATCAAACGGTTGATGAGTATTTGCCGATTCAGGGATGAAGAAAGTCTTCATGAGGGATGTGTTTAGGGGTTCCATCATCTTATTCACTAGTACGTACAACAGACTTTGAAATTAAGGGTGGAAGTACATGATGTAATGATAAAGGCGTGTCAAGAACATTCCATAAGGGATTAGTTTGTTCTTGGAGCCTTGAAGGTTTACAATTCGCCTTGCGAAGAAATAGGCGAGATTGTATGGTTGTTGTGTTAGCAAACAATACATTATGTGAGCACAACCAGCGGGAAGGATTTCTCGATTTTCCCTAAGACTCCAAACATTTTCACGTAGGATGAGTGCGAGAGGCTTGTACTCATCTCGGATGCCCCGTGTATAGATAATGTTTGGATCAGAGTAATAGGGTCGAGGTTTGCATAACATGCGAGTCAAGTCTTCAGGGGAAGGTATGTGTGAACAATACGAACTATTTTCTTCACGATAGTTGAAGAGAGAATCAAGAGATCAATCTTCAGTAAAGGCACATTGTCCATGATTTTGGATTCAGAGAATGTGAGCAAATTGCTCAAGGGTTAAAACAAACTTTTGGTTTTTGATCCAAAACCAAAGAGATAGAGATCGATCCTCGTTACGAACGAGTTCAACTTGACGGAAGAATTCCAATACAAACCTTGGACAGATTTTCTCGTTGATTCCGAGAAGGAATTCTAGTCCTATGGTTCGGAAAGAGGTATTGATACCTTCTTCGTATTGTAGAGGAGTGTCGACAATACGTCCTTCATGGAAGTGACGAGTTTCGAGATTATTGAATCCACGAACATGATTGCCAGGTGTGGTGGGCTCAAGAGAGATGTTAGGGATGTAGACATAAGTGAGTGAAAAGTCGAACTCATACTCATGAGACATGACGTAACCTATGGAAGTAAAAGGAGTAAGATGAGTCGTATTTAAAACAAAAAGATGATCACTTAACGGTTTTACTAGATGTCTATTAACAATGACAATTAACTCACTTAGTGTTTAACATTCTAGTGAAATATTTCTTTTAGGAAGAGAACAATTTTTATATTGCATGAGAAACTGTTTTCCAGAAGGACGGTTCTCACCGTTCCCTTCCAAGAGGGATCCGGCTGGTTAAACTACAGGGATCCGTGGATCTGTAGTGACAGAAAAAGGGTTTTTGAAAAATATAGATTTTTGCATCTTATATTTTTATACCAAGATATGTATTTTAGCCAACATTTACTTTAGCATGCATTATCGGTTTCTAACGTATCTCAAGACCAAAAATACGAAAGATATAAAGTAAAAGAAATGAAAAAAAATAAAGTAGATAAACTAGAACATTAGTAATATTTTATTTCAATACTAAGAACGATACAAAGGATTGGGTATATAACACCAATGTAGATTAACAACACAAAGTACATGTCTCCATAAGAAAACTTAATCATGGGGAAAACGAGAGCGATGAGTGTCAAGAAGATGAGTACGAAGGCAATGTAAACCATGATGATGAAGATTTATCTTGGTTTCGGTTTGAGATGAGATGAGAAAGAAGATGGAGTTTTGAATGAGAGGTAATTTTTGAAAGTGGAAGATTTGAAAAATGAGGGTTTGGTGGAGTGAACGATCAGAGGGGATATTTATGGGGAAGGAGGAATTTTTGAGATTTGTGTTTTGTTTTATTATTAGAAAGATATGATTTTTGGATTAAGTGAAATAAGACACAAATTTTATAAACCTAGACTTTAGACGAAAGAGTAACACGTATGCAAGAAAAGTTTCCTAATGAAGCTACATGTAATATATGAGTATGTGAAACGATAATCATATAAATTTCTATGTAAGCATACTTATTATTTAAGCTAATGTTATTTAGAGATAAGTAGCAAAACATACCTCTAATGCACTTAAGATTGTCTTTAATAATGACAAAACAAATGTCAGTAGACAACTCCGGTTCCTTCGTGATTAAGATACCTTCTTAGGGAAGGTAATCTTGTTACCAAGCAATTCCTATGGCTTGATAAATATGAGTTTTAACTAAGCAAAAATGACAAGGAAGGTTAGTGCCATTAAGTAAGATAAAAAAAAATTGTTGTCATCTAATCAACATCCTACAAAAGTGTTTTTAAGACATGGTGTTTATTTTTGTAAAAGACCTTCTTTGTAGTTTTCAATTAAACATGGATCGTATAAAGTTTTTAAAGTACAACATACTCTAAGAAACTTGGTAACGAAGCTCTGATGCCAATTGTGGAAAACTAGAAGGGGGGGGGGGTTGAATAGTTTTACCGATTAAAACTTGGTTTTAAACTATTTAGATCGATTTATGTCAATCTATTTAAACATGAGTGTTGGATGTTGATAGACAAACATATAGATATATAAATATGTAATGAAAAGATAAAGAGTAAGAAGCACAAAACCACAACGCGAGTATTTATAGTGGTTCGGCTACAAGGACATCTTCCTTGCCCTACTCCACTCCTCGAGTCACCTACTCGAGAGTTTGTAATCACTACACAACACCAACTCCTTTTTGCGGAGAAGCTTTCACAACGTTGCCTACTCTTTATCCGGTACAAGGCTAGATACCGGGTTCTTCCACGAGGTAGAACCAAACCTATCACAACGTCGCCTATGCTATATCCGGTACTAGGCTAGATACCGAGTTCCATTACAATGGAGGAACTACTACCCAACACTACACAACATCTAACCCTAAGGAGATCCAATCCTTATGACAACATCAACAAGGATATCAATATCCTTTGACCCAATACAAATCTATCTTGTACATCGAACACACCATATCGAATGTACACCTTAGGTACCTTTCGCTAATGCCTTTGACACGACCTCTAGGCACCCTTCACTAATGCCTTGTGACTTGACTTCTATACACCCTTTACTAATGCCCTTAGCCTTTAATTCTAAGCACCTTTCACAAGTGCTTTCAATACGGAAGTTCGACACCTTTCACTAATGTCTTCGTCTTGACCCTTTAGACATCTTTCACTTATGTCTTCGACACTACACTTCGAATGAGAAAGAAGAGAACTATCAACAAGAGAACCTCAGTAGTCTTGATGATGACGGAGCATGGCAACTCATGGACTTGATCTTGCTTGACTTCAAAAGGTGGTGATCTTGCCTTTAAGAGGAACCTAGAGAATCACACAAAAACAAAACTACATACAAAGATCACTTGGATCTGAGGTTAGAGACTTTACAACTCAAAGAGAAAATATATGTGAAAGGGGTGAGTTACAATGAAGAAATGGCTCACTATTTATAGAGGAAAAATGCTACTATTCCACGGATCCCACGGATCCCTCACTTGAGGGATCCGTCCAGTGTAATCATGGGGATCCGTGAGACGCTCCTCTTTGCCCATGGGTTTTGGGTCATGGGTCATGGGTTATGAGTCATGGGTCCTAGACTATGGACTATGGGTATCCAAGTAGATACAATGTATCTACAAGATGCAATGCATCTAGTCCATGGGTCATGAGTTAAATCCATGGGTCATGTATAATATCCATTTATGACTTATGCATGATGTCATGTAATGGGTTATGAGTTATGCTTCATGGGTATGAGTCATGGACTTTGGGTTATACCCAACTACATTCAATGTATTTAGTCAATCGGTCAAATACTTAATTTCTACCCATTATATTACCTATTATAATACATACTAATTATGTATGTATCTACCCAATATGTAAACACTTGTTGTACATATGTATTATTAAATCATAAAATCACTATTACTTGTTTAGTGTTTTCTGTGAAAACCTAAATGTGTTAGTAAACTATTGGCTCAAACCATTTACGTATTTTATTTGTTTCGTTAAAATGATTTTACGTTTGTTATCGACAAAACATTAGAAGATCATAAAATATAAATAAAGGTTTTTACGGCTTATTTGTATTAACATACCAGTTAGACATTTAGGATCCCTTCGCTCCCTGTGAACGACTCAGTCTTGCCGACTTACTTTACTATATGAACGGGTACACTGCCTGTGAGTGTTGGTGAACGTCTAAAAGATTCGGTACATTATAAATTTAAAACAAGACCATTTCACACCATCAATTGTGAAGCAGACTAAGAAATTGCATGATGAAAAATTCAATCATTTGTATGACTATCTCAAGCAGAATCAGGAAGAGGCTAATGAGGTTAGAGTTGGGAGATTAGCTAAGACTCAAGATCCACTTGCTCTTGTTGTAAATACTGCATCCCCACTACCAGTTCACACACTAAAACCAACATCATCATCCTAGAACAAAGGAAAAACCAATGTGACACCATCAGTTTCATCAAGATCAGACACTTAAGACAATTTAGCCAATTCAGATCTCATGAAAGCTGTGAATAAGGAAATGACACTTATCACTAAGGATTTAAAACACCATTACTCCACACCAACAAACAACAACCTAAGAACACCTTCAAACACCAGAAACAAGTAGATTGAGCAGAATGGAAGGAATGAGGTACAAGGTAGACAACAAAGGAATGTTAGTAATGTTGGGTTGAATGTTGGGAATAATGTTGCACATAATGTTGGTAACTATGGAAAGGGAATTATGCAAATGGGATAAGGTGTTATAACTTTCAAGGTACGGGGCATATAGCTAGGGATTGCATGAAAAAGAAAAGGACTAGGAATTCGAATTACTTTAGAGAGAGAATGTTGATGGCTAAGAAAGAGGAATCATGGATACTACTGAATGCAGAAGAGTATGAGTTTTTAGCAAAAATAGATGATGGAGAAGAAGAGGAAGACTTGCACGAGAATTTCATTTTCATGGAAAGACTCCAGGAAGTTGTTTCAGACACTGATGCTGATACTCTTTCCTATGACACATATACTTTGGCTGACGTACCAAATTATGATAATTACTATGATAATGATGTTTATAATTTGTTTGCTCATGAGAGACAACATCTTGAGCAACCTGGGTCCATTAACGACACATATGTGGTAAAGCAGGAAGATAGTAATATCAATTCCAAAACTCCAGATATGGATCCTAATGGAGGAGAGGTTGAACCTGATAAAACTGATCATGATCCGGCACAAGCTTTATTTGAGTCATTACTTCATTTGCAAATTGAAATAAATAAATGTAATACGGTCAATCGCAAAGCTAAGCAAGCGAATGATTTATTGACGGCTAAGATTGAGAGATATAGGGGATAAGAAAAACTTTTTGAAAGAGATACAAAAAAGGAAACTGAGCTTGAAATTGGTTATAGAGAAGCTATTTATCAAGAAAAACGTGTAATCAAAAAGCTTGGTAACAAAGTTTAAGTAACTTAAAAACAAGTAAGGCTCTTAATGAAGAAATTTACAATCTTCAAAATCATATTTCAAAACAATCTACAAGTTTTTACAATCTTGAAAAAAAGCAGGACAAGCTGAAAAAGTATTTTTCAAAATGTGAGGATGAAAACCTCGACACAATCAGTGAGCTAGAAAAGAAAAATAAAGAGCTTGAAAACATTATTGGCAAGACGGGTCAATCAATTCAAACGATTCACATGCTCACTCTTGAGCCAAACTCGTTTTACAATAGTGAACAAAAGATTGCTCTTGGTTATAAAAATACTTGTTTTCTCAAGAAAGCTCAAAAGAAAAAGTATTGTTTATATAACGTCAAATCAATTTTAAATAATGATGCTTATACTTGTGTCCAGACTCTGAGGAAACTTTACAACTTGCTGCAGGAAGTCGATCAAAAATGCAAGAAATGGAATCAAAAACAAACTCTTATTCTCACAAATTCTTATCCTCTCAAACTCTTATCCTCACACCACCACACTTACCCACTACCACTACTACTCGGTTTTTGTGGTTTATGCTGATGGAGCCATATGAAGCTTTTAAGTGTCCCTGTGGAGCAGGAGATATAGTGCCAACAAAATCACATAAACATCATAGTTGTGGTAAACTTTACTATGCATGTCCTCGTTCAAAGGTGGACAATCAGAAGTTTTTTTATATATGTAATATATAAATAATTGGTTTTTAAAAAGACATTTTTTTAGGATTTTCTTACTCTGTAACTACCAACAAAACAATATTATGGATGTGGATATTTTACATGGAAGGATGATATAGATCTCCGGCTCCATATAAGTTCTGCTCCTGGACCTTCAACACCTCAAAGTTCTTCTCCGCGACCTTCAACACATCCAATCTCTTCTCTGGGACCTTCTGCTCAAATTGCAACGTATTGGCTCTAAAGATAAAGATGTTGGAGACAAGACTAGAAATGGAAAGGCATCCTGAGGACCATGCATGCCAGTCAGCTGCAATACTTCATGAGCTTTTTAATGAAATGGAAAACCTTCGTGTGGATTAATTTTTCTTTTAGCCGTCGTTTAAATTTGTACTTAACTTTATGTCGTTTTCCTAATTAAAAAAACGCATGTTGTTTATTTAAATGTGTTAATTAATGTTTAAATGTTTATCAATTTGGAATGTAATTCATATGTTTTAGTTATTTGTTGTGGTTTAACACCGTTTGATTTAGTCCTTCTTTCAAGTTGATTTGATAACTTGTTGTGGGAATAATTTATGAATAATATTGACCGTATAGTTGTAATGAACAATATATGGTTTAAATGTATTCCCTCGTACCGGATATAATTGTGATGTACATTCCCAATAGAATGAGTTTAATTAAGATATATAATTTGAGTAGTTATATTGTTTATATTGTTAAAATGTAAGCTCTGGCAAGCTCGGACTCGGCCTGACTCATTTTCACCCCTAGTTTCATCAGTAAAAAGTAATTTAAATCATCTTTAATTAATTAAATCATTTAAATCATATTAAAAATTTAAATTATTTTTAATTAATTTAAATTATTTTTAAATTATTTAAATATTTAAAATCATTTTTAGCTAATTTAAATCAATTTTAGTTAATCAAAAATTATTTATAAATTATTTTTAATTAGTTTAAATCATTTTTAATTAATTTATTTTTAATTGATTTAAATGATTTCTAAATCATTTAAATCATTTTATTTATTTTTTTCTTACTTTTGATAAGGAAATATCCGCGCCAAAAGTATTTCATAATTACTTGATCAAATTTATGTTGTTGGTCCAGATTTTGGTCAATACCTTTGGCGAAAACATGTCCTCGCAAAAGGGTTGGCGGGAAAAAATAGGGGGCATTATTAGCCAACATAAAAAAAATGGGGGAAAAAAAATGGGTAAATTTTTTGGTGAGGACATGTGCTCGCCAAAGGGTTTCGTATAAATTTTTCTTCACAATCTTCCCCGTCAAAGTCAACTGAGATTTTTTGTCGTTTAGCGAGTTTTGGTGAAGACATGTGTGTCTTCGCCAAAATCCCCGTCGCCCGTCCTCTTTGTTGTTGTAGTAGTGCACGGAGTAGAATTCTTCTAGGTGTTATAATAATTAAGTGTCTTGGGTATTTTAAGTTGGTATTTATTGGTTATAGGAGTGCTAGGAGTGTTTGGCTTATAAGTATCAGCTATTGTATTTGTGTAACTTTTCTCTAGCTTGTTGATAGTAAATGAAACTTCATTGCCGTCAAAATAAATTGTATTAAAACTGAAATACCGGGGACTAATGATGATATGTCTTAAAAGTTGAGACTAAACACGACATTTTGAGCTATTTCAGACCGTGTATTTATCAGTAACTCTATTTGTGAAAATTTCATGATCTTATAAATTCGTGCTTATGTACAACTTAGAAAAGAAAAAAGTAAAACGTTTATGATTGCGAATTGAAAGAAAACGTTCGTGCTTCCTGAAAACGTGAAGCCAAGCGTGTGAACAATTAGCATATATATTTGTTTCAGTGAGAGAAGTCATATTTATTTTTTAATACAGAGGTGGTGAATTATAATAAGTTGACTCCAAAATTCTCAACCGACATGATGATATTCAACTCCAAGTTGTTTCATCAAGACTTGGCTAATGGGTCCACTCTAGCTTGTAGCATATATATAGTTATGCTACATCCTTAGCAAGATTTATTTTCCTCCATAGAATGTTGCAAAGAAAAGACACCCTTAATCTCTTTGACTTTTTTATACATGCACCGTTTACTAATGATCGTCAATAACCTTAAAGTCTTCCTTTCCAAAAATAAGAATCATGGTTTCTCTACGTGGGAGGACCCATGCAACATATGTGAGATTCATCTAGTGTGAGTTATTAGTGTAATATACATCCAATTGAGCATGCATTGGGACAAGACACAATTATTCATTTTCATGTCGATATCTAGCACACAAGTGGGGTTTTGAATTTGAAAATAAACATACAATTGGTGTGGACGCAAGAAGTGAAAATGGATACTATACACTTCAAGCTATATTGGTTAACTCTATATATACATCTATATAAAGCACATTTATTTGCACCACCAGTCATTAAATACATCTTGCAAGCATACTCTAATGAAATCTTTAATCTTTTGGTTTCTAACTCTTTCAGCACTATACTTTCGTTGTGTAAGTAGTGAGAACTCGAATAGTGTTCTATGCATTAAAAGTGAGAGAGATGCGCTTCTGCAGTTCAAATCTGATCTCATAGATGGTGCCAATCGCCTTTCATCATGGAGTGGCTACAACAAGGATTGCTGCAAATGGGCTGGTGTGGTTTGTAATAACATTACTGGTCATGTCCAAGAGCTTCATCTAGGTGGACCTAATGACGGTCCTTATGACACAGATGCTGAGTCTGAAGAAGCGTCGAAACAAATGTTAGGAGGTGATCTAAATCCTTCCTTGATGTCTTTGAAGCAACTTAGCTACTTAGACTTGAGTTGCAATGACTTTGGTGGGATCCCAATTCCAAGTTTTCTTGCATCTATCCAGAGTCTCAGATACCTTAATCTCTCAACGTCTCAATTTGATGGACAGATTCCTCACCAACTAGGCAACCTGACCATGTTGCGTGTTCTTGACCTTCGTTATGGGGTGTGGCAAAGCGTTTTTCCAGTGAAGAATCTGCGCTGGTTATCTAGTCTTAATATGTTGCAGCACCTTGATTTGAGTGGCTATGATCTTAGCAGTGAACGTGATTGGCTACAGGTAATGAATCGTTTCCCTTCTTTGTTAGAATTACGCTTGTCTTCATGTTCACTTTCACATCTTCCTCGTCATCTAAATACCATAAATCTTACGTCACTTTCCATCCTTGATCTTTCCTTCAACTCTTTTGATACTAGCTTTATGCCCGGGTGGATTTTCAATCTAACTAGCCTTGTTTCCCTCGATTTAACCAACTGTTTGCTTCATAATCTCGTCCCTGGAGTCGTTGCTGATTTTCAAAAATTAACATCCCTCAGGATTCTTCATGTTTCTGGTAATGATGTTATGAATCATTCATCAGTGCTTAAGGGGATACCTAGCCTAAGAAATCTTGTATCTCTTGATCTCAGTACTTGCTATCTTACAAAGCCAATTCTCAATGACCTCCGGAACATGAGTTCACTTGTTAGTCTTGATTTGTCAAACAACAAGATCAATGAGACACTACCTACTTCATTGGTTAATCTTTGTAACTTGAGATATGTTGAACTTCAGTCTAACCATTTGTCTGGAAGTATCTCGGAGCTTCTTGAAAACTTGTGTGAATGTAAAACGTCTAAGTTGGAGTCTATAGGATTTTGGGGTAATTATCTTGTTGGATATTTACCTGAAAAACTTGGACGTCTACAGAATTTGATAACCTTTGATCTTGGATTCAACTTTCTTACTGGTGAAATTCCAGAATCTATAGGAACTTTGCCAAATCTAGAGACGTTGGTACTAAACGAAAATTCAATCTCTGGTGCAATCCCGGATTCAATAGGCCAACTTTCAGCGTTAAAGAGATTAGACCTTTCACACAACCAACTCACTGGAAGTCTTCCTAACAGCTTTGGAAACCTTAAAAAACTTGCATTTTTCAGTGTATATAACAATATGTTGAATGGTTCGGTCACTATACATCACTTCACAAATCTCACCTCATTGGATACTTTAAGGGCTGAGAACAACAAGTTAACATTGCATCCAAGCGTTGAAAACTGGGTTCCACCTTTCAAGCTGACGGTGTTGCGAATAGGCTCATGGGACATAGGCCCTCGTTTTCCTTCATGGCTTAAGTTTCAAGGAAACTTGACCGAGCTAGATATATCAAATGCAAACATTTCTGACGCCATGCCTGATTGGTTTTGGACTACCTTCTCAGGCATAGACTTCTTAAACATGTCCCATAATAGAATTCAAGGAAAGTTGACACGAGATCTTGGTTTCCTTGCTACGAACGCCTTATTAGATCTAAGTGACAACCACTTCGAGGGTCCTTTACCAGCCTCTTTCAACAGACCTGACATAGATTTCGTTGATCTTTCAACGAATCATCTTTCAGGCTCCCTAGATCGGTTTTTGTGTACCAAGGTCCAGGAATCAAGACTGTTAAAATTTCTCAATCTTGCCAACAATAACCTGTCGGGTGTTATTCCAGATTGCTGGGTGAATTGGGATTCTTTGGCTGTCTTGAACGTTGAGAACAATAGATTGTCGGGGGGAATTCCAGAGTCCGTGGGAGAACTATCTTCGCTTAGATCATTGAACATGCGCAGAAACAATCTTGCTGGAAAGTTACCTCTATCTGTAATGAGTTCGAAGAGCTTGTTGATCGTTGATCTAGCTGACAACAAACTTACTGGAGTTACCGTCACCCGAAATTGGAGGCGACCCACAAGTTTGAAGCTTCTAAGTCTTCGTTCAAACAAGTTGGAAGGTGAGTTTCCAAATGAGCTATGTCGTCTCACTTCAATTCAGATCTTAGATCTTGCTAGCAACAATATTTCTGGGAACATACCGAAATGTTTCCACAACTTCAGCATAATGTCAGGAAAACAAAGCTCAAGTCCTATCATTCTTTATGATGAATTTGTCCAAACTCAAGTTCTCGGGAGCGCCTCACTGGTGACCAAGGGAAGAGAGAGCTCATACAGCAGCATCCTTTATTTGGTGACAACTCTTGACCTTTCTGGTAACCGTTTTTCTGGGCACATTCCTAATGAGCTGACGGACCTTGAGGGACTGCGTTATTTGAATCTGTCAAGAAATCAGTTGACAGGAAGAATTCCCGAGAATATTGGTGACATGCGATTACTTGAGTCTCTAGATTTATCTTCCAACATGCTTCAGGGAGGAATTCCATTGAGCATCTCGAATTTGACATTTTTGAATTGGTTAAACATGTCTTATAACAGTTTAACAGGTAGAATCCCTACAAGCACTCAGATGCAAAGCTTCAGTGCCTCGAGCTTCGTTGGGAATAAACTCTGTGGAGCTCCTCTTCAAGAAGTATGTGGAAAAGACACTCATGTTGATAAGACGAAAGGCGAAGTAAACAGCGATGATGATGAAAATGAAGTTGATTGGGTGTTGATCATCTCCTTGGTTGTAGGATTCTTCGTTGGTTTCTGGTTCGTCGTTGGACCCTTGGCTGTCAAAAAAGCATGGAGAATCACATATTTTAAGATTCTGGACGAAGTGTGGGAGACGTGTCATGCCAAATGTTAACATATCATAAGCTGATACAGTGATACTAAATTAAATGTATATTTCTTGGAAGTTATCATATATATATGCAGAAATAATTAATGAGTTAAAATATATGTTGCTTGATATCTTCATTAATTTGAAAATTTTCCATTGACAACATGGTCCTTGTTCATTAAAACATATCACTTAAAGAATCACATAGACAACTAGAGAACTAGGCATCACCAAATCGCCTTTTGTCCATTGGCATGTACAGAGGATTTCCAGAAGAATAAATGGTGGATATTAATCCATTTAGCGTCTTAACAGCACAGAAATCAGTCAAAATTATCCAAAATCTGGAGTGTTTCCTGTTCAGTTTGTGAGGGTTCGTGTATGCTTCATTATTTAGCTTTTGCTGAAGTCCTTAAAGTTGTTTTGGGTTCTTTTTGTCGTTCTAGGCCTATCGTTTTCGGTTGGGTTTGTCATAAAATCTCGCTTTATACAACAGACTGAACTGGAATCATGTGCCCAATATCCTCCGACAACAAACTCAACCATATTTACATGGAACGGGGATCGCTCCGTTACGGGATCGTGATTCGCTAGGCACCTAAAATTCAGTTGGATGGGGGTAAGTTCATTGAGATCGCTTCAGTACGATGTACCAAATAATGTGGTACGATGTACCCATGTAGCCAATAACTAATAAAAAAGAAGCATGTTAAAAAAGTTTTAGAGTAAACTACACCATTCGTCCTTGTGTAATACGTTGACCATCAAGTTTCGTCCTTTGACAAAAAAAATTGCACCGTCGGTCCTTAACTGCGAAACGTTAGTCATCGTTGGTCCCTCACCCTAACTGGTTGGACTAACGGGCGTTAAGCCTTGTTAAGTGGAGGGTATTTTTGTCTTTTCCCACCCACACCACTTTTGTCTTTTCCCACCCACTTCATCTTCATCAAGTCATCACCATCTTCATCAACAAACAACAAATCATCAACAACAAATCCAAAAATCACCAACCACCTCTTTATTTTCATATTCATCCTCATTTTCATCTTCTTCACCCACCAATCCACAACTACCACTCCCACCATACACCACCGCTCCCATCATTTCCGGCCACATCACAAACCCTTAAATCAACACCCATAATTAGTGAAAATCTAATCCTCATTCATCATAAACATCAACACCCCATTTTTATATATTCAAAAGTCAAAACCCAGAAACAATTAAACCATCCTTTTTCATCTTCATTAAAAATCAACAACCCCTTATATGAAAGTGATATAAACAATCCCACAACTCAAATATATGAAAATGATATATGCAAACCCACTCTCCATCGAAAATAATCTTGAAAATGATGATCGGCGGTTACTAGATTTAGGGGTTTCGAACAAAGATTCATGGGTTTCGAACATACCCATGTCTTATTGGCCACTTTTTTTTTTTTTTTTTTTTTACTTTTAAATCCATCTTTGTTTCCTACTTTTCTATTTTTAACCCATAATATGAAAAAGACATATGAAAAAGATTCATGGGTTTCGATCATTAACCCATAATATTTGTTTCCTACTTTTCTACTTTACTATTTCTACTTTTCTACTTTTCTATTTGAGTAGACACCCAAAACAACCGGTGGATCCAAAACAACCGGTGGATCCAAATCCAAAACCACGCGAAGGTAGATGGTGGTTGGTTTTGGGTGGTTGCGGTTGTAGCCGAAGGTAGATGGTGGTTGGTTGTTGCAATTTTTGATAATGGTGATGACACTGCTGTTGTAGCTAGAGGTGGTTGGTGGTTGCGGTTCACGACTCTTGGATCTTGGTTGTGGTTGTATGACGATGGTGGTGTTGCTGGTGGTGAGATGATGACAGTGTACCACTGGAAATTAGTGGTGATGGTGGTGATAATTTTTAATGAAGATGGAAGATAATGATTGAAGATAGAGTAAACTACACCATTCTTCCAATATTCATGATACTACAAGTTCTTGGCTCCGGTTTTTGTATCTTCAATATTCATGGGTCACGTTTTACCAGTGAGGGAGGAAGCTTATTTTCGATGGGTTTTGTAAGTTTTGTTGTTTATCCTTGTTTACTGTTGATGCTAGTGTTCAGTTTGTGCTTAAGATCAAGTTTATTTGGTAAAGATCTGCTTTTGTTAATTCCTAATTTAGTGGTAGATTTGTTTTGGTTCCTTTTTGTTATATGTTTGAGTTATTTTATCACCTCAGCAAAGAAATGGTACCATGGCTGTTTTAGTGGTGGGGGCATAAAGAAAGAAGATGATGTGTGAAATGACCATTATACCCTCCACTTAAATAGGCTTAACGCCCGTTAGTCCAACCAGTTAAGGTGAGGGACCAACGATGACTAACGTTTCGCAGTTAAGGACCAACGGTGCAATTTTTTTGGTCAAAGGACGAAACTTGATGGTCAACGTATACCACAAGGACGAATGGTGTAGTTTACTCAAAGTTTTATTAACAACAGAACTTAAAAAAGCATAGGGTTTATAGACAGATAGGTTACCCGACTTTTCAACTTTATTCGCCTAAGTTACTAAACTTTTTTTTGTGCAAACATGTTACTTAACTAAAAAAATGCTACATTTAGGTTACTGAATTTCTAAAACGCTACATTTATGTTACTTAACTTACCTAAAAAAATGCATTTGGGTTACTTTGATTATACTAAAAAAATAGAGGTTGAATGCTTAACTAAAGTTCAATAACCTAAGGGAACAAAATGAAAGTTTGGTAACTTAAGCGAACAAAGTTGGAAAGTTAGATAACCTATCTGTCTATAAACCCAAAAGGATAATCAAGATCAAAAAGACAATAAAAATATAAAAAACTAGATTTTAAACTTAGACCAGCCTTTGTCTATTTCTTTTCCCTTTATCAGCGACATCTTCATACAAATTTTCCCATTGAAATCTTGACAACTCATAAGGAAATCAATATCAATGTAACTGAATCATGAATCGAAGATAACTGGAACGCGGATCGGAAATAACTGAAACGTGAATTGCTCTGTCCCGGTTCATATACTAATTAAATTCTGGAACACTATCTTCACCGATCCAATTTGTGATCCCGGTCAATCCGGATCGAGTTTGTACCATGTTTTGGATCGAACGAACTAGATCGCAATTCGTGGCTACTGTAGCGAATTATGTGACTATGAACTGAACAGGAACGCATATGATATTGTGTTTGATATATGAGATGTTACTCTGACAAAAATTGCTAAAACAATTACTTTAACAAAAATATATAACATTTCTTTTGTATTAAACAACAATGGCACTCAAAATATCCTTTATTTTTTCTTTTTTTGAACGACGGATTTTATTAACAATAAGAAAAAAAACTAGCAAGAAGCTAGATACAAAGAGCCTAACTGATTATACAAGCAATTATAGGATCATTAATCACTCATATAGACAATTTAGTGCATCTACCATCAATCCAATTGTAAGATAATTGTTGAATCTCTTTGAAAACTTCAATGCTAGATTGAGACTTGTCCATGAACACCTTGCAATTCCGACTATTCCACGTTATCCAAATACATGAGAACAAGAAGACTTCAAAACATCTTAATTGAAGTTGTTTGAACATAGGTTTTTTCCTTTGGCTTAAATTCCTAACGAAATCAATAAAGATTAACAATGAGCAACCACGAGAATTGTTGATACAAATAAACCGTAAAAACGTTTATTAATATTGAGCGATCTCTTTGTGTTTTGTTGATAACAAATATAATGTTATCATAAGTAAAATTATAAGGATACATATTATTTTTGTAATAAATCATTTGTTGTAATATTTTATTAGGATGGGTAAAAATCAACCCATGTAGCATATCCATAACCTATGGTATTGACCCATATCCATTTGACTGGATGCATTGCATCTATTAGATACATTGTATCTAATGAAATACCCATGGACCAACCCATAACCCATGACCCATAACCAAAAAACCCATGGGCAAAGAGGAGCGTCCCACGGATCCCTGGTATTACACTAGACGGATCCCTTAAGGGAGGGATCCGTGGGATCCGTGCTACAGTGGCAAGTTTTTACCTATAAATAGAGAGCCATTTCTTTATTTATCTTCACCCCTCTTCTTACTAACTCTCTCATATACTCTTACTCTCTTCTAACAAAAGATCACTTGATCTAGAGAGTTGTTCTTCTTTCTTCTATTGTGATTCTCATATAGGTCCTTCTCTAAGGCGAGATCACGAGCTTACTACAAGTCATCCAAGCAAGGGGTCCTTGATTGATTTGTTTCTCCACAAGATTTCTGTAGCAAAGATCTTGTACTTGATATTTCACATAGTTGTTGTGTAATAGTCGTGCTGGTTTGGTCCTCTGTGTTACAGACTCGGTATTTAGCTTTGTACCGGAAAAAGGTGTAAGCAACGTTGTGAAGGCTTCTCCGACAAGTTGAAGGAGTTTGTTGACATAGTGCTTGAACTCTCGAGTAGGTGACTCGGGGAGTGGAGTAGGGCAAGGAAGGTGTCCTTGTAGCCGAACCACTATAAATCGGTTGTGTCATTTCTATCCTTTGCTTTACTTTATTTACTTTCATTATTCTTAGATATATACTTTATCTTCATCCATACGATTTCACATAACATCGAATCTAAAGTTTTTAGAAACTAACTTAAAATCGGAAAAACTATTCAACCCCCCCTTCTAGTTTTCCACAATTGGCATCAAGAGCTAAGTTTATAAAAGTTTTAAAGTAAACCGTATTTTAAAAACTTTTTGATCACAATGGGTTCTGAAAATTACAAGGAAGGGCAATCTATGCAACGACCTCCACTACTTGAAACTAATGGTTTTATATATTGGAAAAATAGATTCGAAACATATGTGAAGTCTAAAGATATTGAACTTTGGTACATCATTGTTGAAGGCGATTTTGAAGCCACCTCAAAAGATGAAAATGGAATTTTAGTTAACATACCTCATGATAAACTCACCGATGAAATTAAGAAAAAGCTTTCCAAAAATAGTGAAGCTAAAATGGTTTTGTATAATGCTTTACCCAAAAAGGAATTCGAAAGAATCTCCATGCTCAAAACCTCTAAAGAAATTTGAAATTCTTTAGTTGTAACTCATCAAGGTAATCAAGAAGTAAAAAACAATAAAATAGACTTATTTGTTCAACAATATGAACAATTTTCAATATCGGATGAGGAAACTATAGATCATTCTTTTGCTAACTTTAATACTATAATTACATCTTTACAAGCACTTGATGAATCTTTCTCTAGACGTAACCATGTTAGGAAATATCTAAGGGCGCTTCCATCCAAGTGGAGATCTAAGGTGACGGTGATAAGGATTTAAAAGGTACTTTTTTTATGGGTCATTTAAGCCATTAATCGATCACTTTTGTATCCGTTACTACTTAATTTCGTTCTTTTTCACTTTTTAGGTCTCTTGAAGGCAAATTGCTGGAATGACACTTATTCGGACGAAAAGGCGCGAATATACGAAGAAAATGGCCAAAATCAAGAATTGAGACACTCAAGCTGCTGAAACTGAAGGGGACGTCGTCACTGCTTAACTGCGACGCCGTCGCGACACATCTTGTGACGACTCAGAGAGCAAATTGCTATTTTTCAAGTGACGGCATCAGGTTTAAAAGAGTAGGGCGTCGCAACTCAGACGACCTAGATTTGGATCCAGACGGCGTCAGAAGATGAAGCCGACGGCGTCACAACTAAAAGGTGACGCCGTCACAAGCTGCAACATGCGCGCGGAGTAGCTAATACTGTTTTGGCCATAACTTTTGCATACGAACTCGGATTTAGGTGATTCAAAAGCCCACGCGACCGGAACGAGAAAATCTACAGTTTAATGAAAAAGTCGTCGTGACGCCGTCACTCTTTAGGTGTGACGCCGTCACTCTTTTCCGACAGAAAATCTGCCTATAAATATAACATTATAACTTCAATTTTTGTAAGCCCTAAACCCTAAGTCCGATTCTAGGGTTTAGGTAGGTGTTTTTCCAGCAACTTAAAGGGTTTCAAACACTCTATAAACATCGTGTAATGGTTTTTTTGTTAATCCAATCCTATGGTATGTCTTCAATTATCATAATTGTTGCTTGCTCTTCATTAATTATGCTTGGCTAATTCACCTAGTGTTTGCTTATGATTGTATGAAACTTGTATATAATTAATTAGATCTTATTGATTTTTTAGTGATGCTTGTGGCTATCTTCATCATTAGGGGTGTGACAATTTCAATGAATCTAATTGGTTTAGTTTATAATTCTTGCATCCTACTATCTCTTGTTTGATTGGTTGTCTCTTATCTTAATTGTGATTGACCTAGTATTGCGATAGGTCATTCATTGTGTTTTTAATGCTTGAGTAATCTTTGTGAACATTAGTTTATATTCACCTAGAGTTATTGTAGTCTAAACATCCAAAGATAACCTTAGAGGTAGTTTATGAATCCTAGAGATTTCGTAGGCAATAACCTTAAGGTAGACTTAAATAGTTAGGGATAAACGCATACCCTACGACCTTAGAAGACACAACGCATTAAGAATAAGGACGTGACAATTCAACCATCAATAGGACGTGACAATTCAGTAGGTAGAATTGGATAGCTAGCAAGAAGTAATGCATCATAAGTGGATACGCTTCACGTTCCTGGTAGACCCCTAATTTAATATCTTTTGGGATAGTTGACTAGCAACTAATTCCACCCTCCCCTTCAAAACCGAGATATTTTAATTCATAAAATATAAAAATTCAAAAATAATCATCCCTCACCTTTAGACTTAAATCGACATACACTTCAGCCTAACGACACTATTCCCCTAGAGAACGATATCAATTCCCGTGGCTTACCCTAATACTACACTACAACGATTAGGTTCACTGCCTAGGGTGTTGAAAAACTTGCTCGACGAAAAGGAAGTTCCTTTGACCCCGAACGCGCTGTGTAAGCGTATCAACTTTGTGCCATTGTTCGTAAAACTTGTCCATTGACTCTTCCGTTCACCATTATGGAGAACGCGAATCCACTATATCCGCGATTAGGTTTTTTCATAAATAGTTATGATATTACTAAAGCGGATTATTCAAGATGGTGGGAAGAAAGTAACCAAGTCCATAAACCTTTTGAGGGTTTCACCATTCCATCAAGCCCGCAAAACACCTCATCTAGTGAAACCTATGCTTCGTATGAGCCTTCACCTAGGATAGACTTTCATGAACAACCTCCATGTTTAGAAACTATTTTTAGTGAGGCCCTTAGGAGAGCTGACCAAATTTGTGAAAATATTATGGTAAGCAACCAAGCATTAAACCATAAGTTGGATCAATTACTAGGTTTGGTTTCATCACTACCTAAGGAAATAATACATGACGAGCATATAGATGATGTAGATGTGATTGAGGATAAGGTGAAAAGTCTAGACCCACAAGGTATCCCACAAGTCCCAGCATCATTTAAGGCATACACACCGCACGTGACTTACCCGGAAGTAGTAGAAGAGACTTTAGGAATCCCAATGGAGGTAGAACATTTGAACCAAACGCAACTAGAGAATATAGGTTTGAATACTTGTAGTCTCAGTCTTACTCTTAGTTCTAGGAAGTTTCCTAGTGTTGATGAACCGGAACCTCAATATTTTTTCCCATCCTTAGATATACATCTAGGAGACAAAAGAGGAACCGACCCACCCATCAACCAATTTAGTCCGGGTAGCTTTAGGATGAAGGAAGCCATTCACACACCCCCTTCACCTCACGTGTCAAATCGCCACCCTAAGGGTGTGTATCGCTACTATCACCCGCACTTAAACTTAAGTGTAGGGAAAACCTCCCCTTTATCCGTTAAATAAGGGTAGAGTCAAGCTCGTGACTCGAACAAAAACAAGCGCTTCTTGGGAGGCAACCCATGTGTATTTGTTTTTCATTTTTATTAGTGTGTCGTATATCTTTTATTAATTGTTTATTCTCATGTTTAAATTTGTAAAAATGCTTTATTTTGTCTTTAACCTCGTCTTAATTACATATAAAGAGATTTTACATAAGGGATAAGTATAGGGAGGATTACACACGTTTTCAAAAAGAACGTGAACATGGCAATTACGATTATTTAAAAGATATACATGTGTGTTTGTTCGAGTCAAATGCTTGTATCGAGTCATAATGGATGTTTTGCAGGAAAGTTTTCCAGATTCTAAAGATAAAAATTTTAAAGAATTTTTTCTAGAAAATCGCAGACCAGTTTCTGTCAGGATAACCTGACGGCGTCAGGAGGAGTAGAAACAACTTCTATTTTTTTTTTCTGTGATACTTATAAATTTTTGGAATTTTCCAGGTCTTAATTTTACAGAAAATCTGCAAACATCCATTCCACAAGCATTATATCTTATTTAAGTCTGGAATTACATCTTGTTGTGATTTTTCTTTGTTCGGTTTGATGCTTTGGGTTGTCTGTTTTCTTAAAGTGTGCAGGTTTTATTTATCAAGAAGAAGATACATAAGATTGGAAGGAGCTTTTAACGCAAACACTCTTCTTGAAGAAAGATTTAACCACTACTTCACACGGATCCTACCGAGCTAATCAGGGGAGTACTAGTTTCTTTCGTTTTTTTATTACCTTCCATTATCATTACTTTGATACTTTCGGGGAACATTGGGGACAATGTTCAGTTTAAGTGTAGGGAGGGAAAATAAAACGGGAACTTTGAAACTATGCTTATCCTTGATTATTTGCTTTGTCCAATTTTATTTGTGTAATAAACCATGAGAAATATCGGTTAGGGTAATTATGGCACCAAATTTAAAATTTTTCATGACATATAGGAGTGGGCCATTAGTCTTAATAAAGCGTCTCATGGATAGGAAATTATATGACTAGCACAAAAACCATTTACCACTTAAATTCCACCCAGAATATGATGATCGCCCTTAGATTTGTAGGAATTAAAGCATTCATCTTTAATGCTTAGAGTGTGAACCAGTAGTATAATAGATTCTAGAACTTGTTTTGTGATGCATTCCGAGATCGCTAATAAGACTACACTTGTGTAGTTAGGAATAACTAAATGATAAGAGGCATTAGGATAACCGTTGTTTGATACCCGTGTTATAATTACTTCTTCCACATCGGTTGAGTAATTCCCCTACACCTTTGCGTTGTACTCATCTTTAGTACACGATACCCCTAGTTAACCCCTCAGAGCCTATCCTTTTCGCTGTTCTCGTGATGTTTCGGTTTTCCAAAATATCAATGAAGAGCATTGTTTACAATCCATCCCCAAATGTACACCCAAATCCCCTTAGCCTACCTTGTATGCACTCACTTTTAGTGCATTATTGTTATCACACTAAACCCTTAGCTCAAGTATCTAGTTGCTTGCATAAGTTGCTAAGTCGAGTCATATCCTTTGTACACAGTTTTGGGACGATTGGGACTCATGGGAAAAGTTAAATTTTGTGAAATGACGGGAAGGGCATGTTAAATTCAAATTCCCTTTATTTGCATAATAATGTACTCCAAGTGTTTTGATCTTTTCAATTCGGGTCAAATTAGTGTTAGAGTAATAAAAACTCAAGTGTAGGGATGTGCCTATAAATCCCTATTATTTTGATGTTATCATAGAGGATGGTAGAGTAAAAGTGTAAAAGAAAAAAAAAGAAAAAAATTGAAAAAAAAATTGAAAAAAATAGAAAAAAAAGAGAAAAAGAAAAAAAAATAGAGTGTAAAAAAAACGGGCTACCATCCTACATCAATCTTTAAATTTATGTTTGTTTGTTTCAGTTATCTAGAGTTTAGAGTATCGAGTATTGGCTTAGCAACGCCATTCTTCTCATGCTTGTAACATAAAGATTTTTGACTTGCCACCACTAAATCGACTATCCTACCAAACCCTTTGTTTCCCTACCGTAAGCCTAACATTACAACCCTTTAAAAGACCTCTTGGATAGTCTTTCCCAGGTGCTTACGCCAAAGCGATGGAGGTTTGATCTAGTCTCAAGCCTATGGTAATCTATATACTAGGACCGGCTAATGAGTGTTTATCTTCCATTTCAAACTTGTTATATTTCATATACACCCGAGAGATGTGAGTACCCAAACACCCCATGTGAGGTGCTAGTATGTAATTTCCGTGCTTGTTATGACTTTTGCGGGGCTTATATGTGTTGTGGATCGTTCTAAACTAATGCTTCATGACCCCTAATTTATAAATCAATTGGCTAAAAGCACAGTTGCTTGGACAAGCAAATACCAAGTGTAGGGATATTTGATAAGGATTTAAAAGGTACCTTTTTGATGGGTCATTTAAGCCCTTAATCAATCACTTTTGTATCCGTTACTACTTAATTTCGTTCCTTTTCACTTTTTAGGTCTCCTGAAGCCAAATTGCTGGAATGACACTTATTCGGACGAAAAGGCGCGAATATACGAAGAAAATGGCCAAAGTCAAGAATCAAGACACTCAAGCTGCTGAAACTGAAGGGGACGGCGTCACTGCTTAACTGCGACGCCGTCGCGACACATCTTGTGACGACTCAGAGAGCAAATTGCTATTTTTCAAGTGACGGCATCAGGTTTAAAAGAGTAGGGAGTCGCAACTCAGACGGCCTAGATTTGGATCCAGACGGCGTCACAACCAAAAGGTGACGCCGTCACAAGCTGCAACATGCGCGCGAAGTAGCTGATACTGTTTTAGCCATAACTTTTGCATACGAACTCGGATTTATGTGATTCAAAAGCCCACGCGACCGGAACGAGAAAATCTACAGTTTGGTTAAAAAGTCGTCATGACGTCGTCACTCTTTAGGTGTGACGCCGTCACTCTTTGCCGATAGAAAATCTGCCTATAAATATAACATTATAACTTCACTTTTTGTAAGCCCTAAACCCTAGGTCCGATTCTAGGGTTTAGGTAGGTGTTTTTCCAACAACTTAAAGGGTTTCAAACACTCTATAAACATCGTGTAATGGTTT
Source organism: Chrysanthemum seticuspe (assembly GCA_019973895.1). Lineage (NCBI taxonomy): Eukaryota > Viridiplantae > Streptophyta > Magnoliopsida > Asterales > Asteraceae > Chrysanthemum > Chrysanthemum seticuspe. The sequence goes on along the minus strand of BPTQ01000006.1, from coordinate 232,209,791 downwards.
GTTTGTTAATCCAATCCTATGGTATGTCTTCAATTATCATAATTGTTGCTTGCTCTTCATTAATTATGCTTGGCTAATTCACCTAGTGTTTGCTTATGATTGTATGAAAGTTGTATATAATTAATTAGATCTTATTGATTTCTTAGTGATGCTTGTGTCTATCTTCATCATTAGGGGTGTGACAATTTCAATGAATCTAATTAGTTTAGTTTATAATTCTTGCATCCTACTATCTCTTGTTTGATTGGTTGTCTCTTATCTTAATTGTGATTGACCTAGTATTGCGATAGGTCATTCGTTGTGTTTTTAATGCTTGAGTAATCTTTGTGAACATTAGTTTATAATCACCTAGAGTTATTGTAGTCTAAACATCCAAAGATAACCTTAGAGGTTGTTTATGAATCCTAGAGATTTCGTAGGCAATAACCTTAAGGCAGACTTAAAGAGTTAGGGATAAACGCATACCCTACGACCTTAGAAGACACAACGCGTTAAGAATAAGGACGTGACAATTCATCCATCAATAGGACGTGACAATTCAGTAGGTAGAATTGGATAGCTAGCAAGGAGTAATGCATAATAAGTGGATACGCTTCACGTTCCTGGTAGACCCCTAATTTAGTATCTTTTGAGATAGTTGACTAGCAACTAATTCCACCCTCCCCTTCAAAACCGAGATATTTTAATTCATAAAATATAAAAATACAAAAATAATCATCCCTCGCCTTTAGACTTAAATCGATATACACTTCAGCCTAACGACACTATTCCCCTAGAAAATGATATCAATTCCCGTGGCTTACCCTAATACTACACTACAACGATTAGGTTCACTGCCTAGGGTGTTGAAAAACTTGCTTGACGAAAAGGAAGTTCCTTTGACCCCGAACGCGCTGTGTAAGCGTATCAGACGGCAATCGAAGAGTCAAAAGATTTGACAATCCTCACGCTTGATGAACTCATAGGAAACTTAAAGGTCTATGAGCTTGTCCTTGCTAAAGATTCTGAAGCCTCAAAAGTGAAAGAGAAGCACAAATCTCTTGCCCTCAAAGCCAAGAAGGCCTCAAGCGATGAAGATAACTCCTCTTCGGATAGTGATGACGAGGAGTATGCCAAGGCGGTAAGGTACTTCAAAAAGTTCTTTGGAAGGAAGGGAAGATACGTCAAACAACCGTATGATGACAAGAAAGGATTCCGGAAAAGCAAAGATGACGAGAAGCCAAGGGATGATCGTGCTTGCTTTAAATGTGGGGACCCAAACCACTTTATTTGTAAGTGTCCCAAAGGCGATGATCAAAAGGCATTCGTGAGCGGTTCGTGGGGAATGAGCGAGGAGGAGGACGAAGAAATTTGTCTCATGGCAAATGACGAGGTGTGCTTAAAGGTCTACCTAGATCCGGATGAGTGGATCAAGGATAGCGGGTGCACGAGGCACATGACCGGCAATAAAGATTTATTCTCCACATATAAATCCTTTAATGGAGGAAATGTGGTATTTGGAAATAGCAAAAGCAAAATCATCGGTAAAGGTACGATTTCTAACAAATATCTAACCATTAACGATGTGTGTCACGTAGAAAACCTAAACTTTAACCTTTTAAGTATAGAACAAATGTGTGATAAAAAGTGTAACGTACTTTTTAATGAAACCAATAGTAAGATATTAAAAAACTGCATAACCATAGGAAGAGGAATTAGGAAACATGGAGTCTATGTCATTAAAATTGGTAATGAACCTAAAGACAAACTTTGTCTTACTTCTATGGATGATACTTCGACCTTATGGCATCGAAGATTGGGTCATGCCAATATGCGACTTCTTCAATCGCTATCATCCAAAGATCTAGTAAGAGATCTACCTAAATTAAAATATGAACATCACTTTTGTGATGCTTGTAATGTAGGAAAACAAGTCCATTCTAGTCACAAAGCTAAAAACATGGTGTCTACAACTAAGTGTCTAGAATTACTACACATGGATTTATTTGGTCCATCCGCTATCCAAAGTTATGGAGGCAACTACTACACTTTGGTTATAGTGGATGATTACTCTAGGTACACATGGACTAAATTCTTAAAAGAACAAAACTAAAATGTTCAATTATTTTGAAATATTAAGTAAGAAAATCCAAAGACAACTAGGAAGTCCTATAGTGTCTATTAGAATGGATCATGGTAGGGAATTCGATAATGAAGTGCAATTTGGAGCCTTTTGTGACGCTAATGGTATTACTCACAACTTCTCGGCTCCTCGCACTCCATAATCGAATGGGGTAGTTGAAAGAAAGAATAGAACTTTACAAGAAATGAGTCGCACCATGCTAAATGAGCAATCCATACCTCAAAAATTTTGGTGCTATGCCGTTGATACCTCAACATACATACTTAATCGAGTTTTAATTAGACCAATTTTAGGTAAAACTCCATGCGAGTTACTTCGAGGCAAAAAGCCTACGTTTGATCACTTTAGAGTCTTTGGTAGCAAATGTTTTCTACTTAACACTAAAGATTACCTTATAAAATTTGATCCTAAATCAACCGAAGGTATCTTTTTAGGTTATTCTCCTAATAGCAAAGCCTACATCATTTTAAATAAAGAAACAATGAAGGTTGAAGAGTCACGTTAAATTTGATGAAAGTCCACCCAAACCCTCTCCACCTCTTGTCGATGACGAGATTGTCGAAAGTGAAGCTATTGTAATAAAGAAAAAGATAAACAAAGAAGAAGAACCTTTAAATGATGAAATCATAAATATTAAAGAGTCCAAAGATCACCCCGTAGATAAGGTCATATGAAAGCTAAATGAAAGAGCTCTAAGGTCTCAAGTTCAAAACCAAAGTAGCTTGTTTTGTTATGTCTTAACCATAGAACCTAAGAATACACAAGAAGCCATAAAAGATGAAAGTTGGATAATGGCTATGCAAGAATAGTTAAATCAATTTGTTTCTAATGATTTTTGGACACTTGTCCCTCCACCTAGTAATCAAACCATAATAGGAACCAAATGGGTTTATAAAAACAAGTTAGATGCAAACGGTGTAGTGTCTAGAAACAAAGCTAGACTCGTTGCCCAAGGTATAATCAACAAGAAGGAATAGACTTTGATGAGACCTATGCCCCCGTGGCTAGATTAGATTCTATAAGAATACTTCTTGCTTATGCTTGTGCTAATGATCTTAAGCTTTATCAAATGGATGTCAAAAGTGCTTTTCTAAATGGTTTTATTAATGAAGAAGTATATGTAGCTCAACCTCCGGGCTTCATCGATTTTGAAAAACCTAAACATGTGTATATGCTAAAGAAAGCCCTTTACGGTCTTAAACAAGCTCCAAAAGCTTGGTATGATAGACTCAAGTCGTTCTTAATCAAACACAACTACACCATGGGGTTAGTTGATAACACACTTTTTACTAAGAAAAAGGAGTCACATATAATCATTGTTCAAATATATGTAGATGATATTATATTCGGATCTACTTGTCAAGACATGTGTGATGATTTCTCTAAAATCATGCATGACGAGTTCGAGATGAGTATGATGGGAGAACTTAGTTTCTTTCTTGGTCTACAAATCAAACAAGTAGAAGATGGTATCTTCTTTAATCAATCTAAATACATTAAGGAAATGTTAAAGAAATTCGGTTTAGAAGAGTCAAAACCAATTAGGACACCAATGTCATCCGACACTAAACTCACAAAAGATGAAGACGGCGAATCCGTTGATAACACAAAATATCATGGCATGATTGGTAGTCTTCTCTACCTCACGGCTAGTAGGTCGGATATCATGTTTAGTGTTTGTCTATGTGCTAGGTTTCAAGAAGATCCTAAAACATCACATCTAGAAGCCGTCAAAAGGATATTTAGATACATTAAGGGTACGACTCGATTAGGATTATGGTATACTAAGGGTACGGGTAGGGCTGTAAACGAATTGGACGAACACGAACGGAGCCTTGTTCATGTTCGTTCGTTTAATTTTAACCGGACAAATAAACGAACACGAACGCTTAAACGGACAAATTTTCTGGTTCATGTTCGTTTATTAAGAAAATGAGTTGTTCATGTTCGTTTATGTTCGTTCATTAAGACACTAAACGAACATATACAATCGAACATAAATAAACATAGACAAACAAACATACTTTTTTAAACTACACACAATATATTGTTTTATAAGTGTTGTTTTGTTTAAACAAACCAATTTTAGAATCATACAATTAAGATAAGATTTACGGACATAAATAGATAAATGAACATAAACGAACGTTAACGAACACATAATCGGACGTTCACGAACATTAATGAACGGACGCAACTTGTGTTCATGTTCGTTCATTTAACAAAACGAACGTAGAATATTGTTCATGTTCATTCATTTAATAAATAAACGAAGATAAACGAACTTTTTATCGAACGGTTCATGAAATGTTCACTGAACGTTCAGTTCGTTTACAACCCTAGGTACGGGAGTAGAAACAATTGTATATGCAGATTCTGACCATGCAGGTGATTATGTTGACCGAAAAAGTACAAGTGGGGTATGCACTTTTATGGGATGTTGTTTAACATCTTGGTTCTCAAAGAAACAAACGGCATTAGCAATATCAACAACCGAAGCCGAATATGTCTCCGCCGAAAAAGCATGCCAACAAGCACTATGGATGAAACAAGCGTTAGTTGACTACGACATTCATCTAAGTAACATAGCCATTCTATGTGACAACAAAGGTGCCATCGATTTAAGCAAGAATCCAGTATTGCATTCTTGCACAAAGCATATAGAGATTCGTCATCACTTCTTAAGAGACAATGTTCAAAACGGGAACATCTCTATTGAGAAGGTAGCATCCGAAGACAACATAGCCGACGTCCTCACCAAACCGTTAAAGCAGGAACAATTCAACCTACTTCGTCTTGGTCTTGGTCTCATGGAACGATCGTTGTAATTTGCTTTTAAAATCTACAAGGTATGTAAACACTAGCCTTCTTATTTCTGAGTCTAGGATCTCTATTTTCACGCGCAACTCACAAGCAATACGGGAATTTTCAAAACCCAAGATTTTTTTTACTTATATCTCATAGTTTTCCTCTTACTTTTCAAGATAAGTACATTTTGCAAACACGTAATTGCATACACATTTGTTTTTATAATAAACAATTTATTCACACATAGAAACCTCTTTTCAAAAAGTTTTCTAAAAGGATACTTCTTCCCGTATCACTTTCACAAAAGCCATTTTTCACGTCTAGGACAAATCGCTTTTTCATTATTAATACAAAGTAAAAACTCGTTTTCATTGCATCTCATGTCTTTTGAATGCTAAAGAGGACACATAACTAATATGTGCTTTCGGGTACATTCATTTAAGCAACAATGAATTAGGAGCACTCGGGTTATCTCACATAATAGTGTGTTTTTTCACTTCTAGTTTATTTTTCTTTTCTTTTTAGGAGTCGAGATAACCGCAACTCCAAATGGTTTGCATATAGGCATACACTAGGCACAAATGTTTCCAAAAGGAAATTTTTTGAGCTACCTAAATCACCAGTACCACGGATCCCAACCTTAATGTTGGACAGATCCCTCAAGGGAATTATCCGTGGGATCCGTGAGACAGAAGCTAGTTTTATCTTTTATTTTTCTCACTTAGGATGAAAACTTCAATATTTTTCATCATTTATTTTTATTTCTTTTGGAGTATGTTCTTTAATGCTTGTGTTCTCATGGTCGCATGCCTTAAATTCATATCTAAGCATTAGATTTTAATCCACATTTTGGGTCAAGCATTCATTACAATGCATTATTTTTCTATAAATAGGATTCCCAAAATGCTGGCATATTCATCTCAACTTCACAAACAAACACCACCATGTCATCCAAAAGATCTTCCAACTTAGATGAATCACCTAGTGCAAACAATCCCTTTCAAGAAATCCAAAATTTTGTCCTCCCACCATCCAAAATACCACAATCAAAATCTAGGAAATCCGCACGGATTAGCATCCGGTCTTGTTGTTTAGCAAACCCATCATCGAATGGTTCATCACCAACCACTATTTCACCACAAGATGCTTCCATTATAGCACTTCCTTCATCACCTACAAGTACACCAACTTCATCACCCATCAACTCACCACCTAAGGTCACTCTTTTGGAACTCCTTAAGACTCCAACAAGATCTCAACAACCTAAACAAAAAGAAATAGTCTTTTTAACACCTCCCAATTCTCCAAACACAATTTTCAAAGACCTTGAAACCTCACCACCCTTAGCTCCCATTTTATTACAAGAACATCTAGGTTCTTTTCCACCATCACTTCCAAACATTCTGGACTTTGATCCACTTTTTCCATCTTTTCCACCACAACATCCGCATCTCACAAATCAAAGTCGTTCGGAAAACTTCAGCACTCATTACCCACATCACTTACATTGTGAACATTGCCAATCCACTAGGGATATTGCAATAGAAATTAGGGAAGAAATGTAAGTCATACTCAACCTCATTCTTGATCGCATCAATATCATTACTCATCAAAAGCTCCATCCATAACCTTATGCAAGCATGGAAGGAATCGTTATTACTATTTTTATTTTTAGTATTTTTTTTAGTCATTTTTAAGAACAAGTCTTGTTCTTACTTTTACATGCTTGTATGTGGCATACATACCACTATATTTTGTTGTTTTATTACAAGGCCTTGTTTACATACCTTGGCTCCCAATCTTGATTCTCGTCAATCACAAGATTATTTATGCATGTTACTACTAACCCTTTCTTTGTAGGATTTTTTTATTTTTCTTACTTGACGCACCAATCTAGGGGGAGCTACCGTCAAGGGGGAGTAAGCGATACGTGGGCTATTTTTTCCACATTTTGTTTCTTCGTTGGGTTAACTTTTTGTTTCGACAAAAAAGAGAAGAAGAAGTAAAATTAGGCTTTCAAAACATACATCTAATCTTAAGTTTTACTCATCATAACATTATGTTTTGTCATCAACAAAAATGGGGAGATTGTTAATACAAATAAACCGTAAAAATATTTATTAATATTGAGCGATCTCTTTGTGTTTTGTTGATAACAAATATAATGTTATCATAAGTAAAATTATAAGGATACATGTTATTTTTGTAAAGCATTTACATATAGTCATTTAATACAAATTGTTGTAATAAATCATTTGTTGTAATAGTTTATTAGGATAGGTAAAAATCACAACCCATGGAGCATATCCATAACCCATGGTATTGACCCATATCCATTTGACTAGATGCATTGCATCTATTAGATACATTGTATCTAATGAAATACCCATGGACCAACCCATAACCCATGACCCGTGACCCATAACCAAAAAACCCATGGGCAAAGAGGAGCGTCCCACGGATCCCTGGTATTACACTAGACGGATCCCTTAAGGGAGGGATCCGTGGGATCCGTGCAACAGTGGAAAGTTTTTGCCTATAAATAGAGAGCCATTTCTTCCTTTCTCTTCACCCCTCTTCTTACTGACTCTTTCATATACTCTTACTCTCTTCTAACAAAATATCACTTGATCTAGAGAGTTGTTCTTTTTTCTTCTATTGTGATTCTCATATAGGTCCTTCTCTAAGGCGAGATCACGAGCTTACTACAAGTCATCCAAGAAAGGGGTCCTTGATTGATTTGTTTCTCCACAAGATTTCTGTAGCAAAGATCTTGTACTTGATATTTCACATAGTTGTTGTGTAATAGTCGTGTTGGTGTCCTCCGTGTTACGGACTCGGTATTTAGATTTGTACCGGAAAAAGGTGTAAGCAACGTTGTGAAGGCTTCTCCGCCAAGTTGAAGGAGTTTCTTGATATAGTGCTTGAACTCTCGAGTAGGTGACTCGGGGAGTGGAGTAGGGCAAGGAAGGTGTCCTTGTAGCCGAACCACTATAAATCGGTTGTGTCATTGCTATCCTTTGCTTTACTTTATTTACTTTCATTATTCTTAGATCTATACTTTATCTTCATCCATACGATTTCACATAACATCGAATCTAAAGTTTTTAGAAACTAACTTAAAATAGGCAAAACTATTCAACCCCCTCCCTCCTTCAAGTTTTCCACAAGAATGTTGAGGCAAACAAAATTCCCACCATTGAAATACATAACTCTAGATTGTGTTTGACCAGTTCAAGAGATCATCAGATGCTCTATAGTTTCCATTTCCGAGTAACAATTGGGACATAAAACTGAATGCAAATCTATGTTTCTCAAATCAAGGTTAACTCTTAGTTGCTCACCTGTCCCTAATGACTCTCCACACCTAAATATTAACCTTCTTTGGAACCAACTTAGACCATCTAGTGAAGTGGTTTGAAGAAAGAAAATTTTGCTTTTCAATTCGAGAGCAAATAGATTTGACAGTGAATTTACCTGAATTTTCAAGAAACCACCTCCATGAATCTTAAACATCATAAAAAATACATCAGGAACCACCTCCATTAGGTGATCAATATCGGCCCTCTCCCGCCCGCTTCTTATAGCCCGTCTCCTATTCCAATTCCAAGTGAAAGTCTCACCAACCCGAATGAGCCTCTCACTTAAAGTACAATCCTTATCAAGCTCGAGAGCGTATAAATGAGGACACATATGTACAAGATTTAAGTCACAAATCCATTCGTCTTTCAAGAAACTAACAGAATCTCCCTAACCGATTTTCCGAGAAAAGAGAGACTTAAGAGGAATGTTAAGTTGTTGAAGCTCCTCATCTACTTTTATTATATTAGCCCATGTGCCTTTTTTAAATGCTCCTCCATCTAATTTCCCATGAATAGCTTGAATAACTTATTTCCATAGCGCCTGATCATTTGTTTTCCATCTCCACCGCCACCACTTGGCCAATAAACCAATATTACAAGCATACAGGGATCCAATGCCAAAACCACCTTCTGTCAATGAAACAATTACATCTTTCCACAAAATCCATGCTATTTTCTTATCTTCAAGACCACCGCCCTAGAAAGAATTCATTCGGATACGATCAAGAGTTTTGATTATTTCACACAAAACTCGATAGAGCGAGAGAAAATAAACAGGTAAGTTTGGTCTCATAGATTTAATGAGTACAAGCCTTCCCCCAAATGATAACATCTTCGCTTTGCAAAAGTAGATATTTTCTTTAAATTTATCTATGGTCGGTTTCCAACTAGAAACTTTCCTAATATTTGCACCGACCGGAAACCCAAGATACTTAAAAGGTAACACCTCCCTTTTACATTTTAGTAACCGAGCAAACCTTCTAACCTCAAATCTTGAAAAACATTTATTTTCTTTGTAGGCACCTGTACATATTTCACTTCAGTTATACTAGCTTATATAGGTAACTTTGCATGGCCATATTACAATGTAAAAACTATCATTCAAAGATAGCATGAGATTCTTAGCCGACACTACAACTTGCGTTTACCACATGTTGTTGACTCACTATTTAGAAAAGCAAAGTTGAAATTTTCTTTGGTGATAAAAACATGTCTAAACTATTGATCCCAGTTATGTACTTGATCGTATTTCCTTAGCTTGTAAAGGTTTAGTTATGCTAGAAAAACTAACACAATTAGATTAGAAACTGTTTTGAATTTATCAACCACTATGCGGAATCTAGTATTCAATATTAAGAAGAACACAATTAACTAGCAATAAACGCTTCAATATTATTAACAATAATACGAATACTCTCACGAGTATTAGGGTTTACAACCTTGAAGCTAAACAAAACATACGTACTAATCTCTATGCCCTAGGACCTCCTTTTATAGGCTAAGGAGTCTTACTAGGGTTACAATACGTATTCTCCAAGATAATAGTACTTTCCTAAGTATATCGAATCGTTTGCATACTTATCTAAACATTCTATACATATCTTAACAGACTTAAAACATAAGCAGCATTACAACCAACAGCACTAATCTTTACTCTGGCAGCATTAACACATTAGTAGCAGTAACTTAGTACTAGCAACATTAACTACTTAGTGCATTTTCCTTTGAAGTTCCCAACAGTAGTAATATACACTAGCTGTTGTAATTGTTAACTAGCAGTAGTAACACACTTAGAATATTTTTCATAGATTTCCATGAGCAGTCTTAACCATATGAGCAGCAGCAGCATCTAAATTGTTTAAAACCCAACAATCCTCTCCTAAACTTGATATTCCTTCTGAAATCATCAAGTTTCTTTCAAAGTATTAACAATCACCAGGAGGATGCTTCCAAACACCTTACTTCTTCTTCTTTGGATTCAGGATGTACTCTATTTTCTTGATTAGCTGATAAGTCATTTCATCATATCTATCAATTTGAAGTCTAATTTTTCCATTCAGCATCTGATTGACTGTTACAGGACTCAATCTAGGATATTTTTTCTCAACCAGCATATAGAACTGAAGTCCCTTCATTACAAGAGTATGAACTCCACAAGAATGATACAACTTTCATTACAAAACTATATTCTTATATTGTTCTTGCCATACTTTATCTTCATGATGTGGTTCATACATAACTTTCAGATCTCCCCAAATAGCCTTATCCAAGATATCATATGGCCTTGTGTACCCATACTTAGCCTTAATCAGCTTCCATAGGGTTTCTAAGTCATCCCTATCAAAGTTTCTGAGCATCTAACCCAAAGTAATAAATCTCCGAGTCCTTTCACCAACTCTCACAATATCCCACCAAGCTGTCTTTCCATGCAAACCAGTCTTCCAATCAATAATAGGTACTTTAGTCTTCAAAGGAACAACATCAACTATTTCCTCTTCAATATCTAAATCAATTACTATTAATTGTTGTAGATCAATTCTTTCTTTGTCATCTTTTTCTTTTTGTTGCTAATGTTCTTTCTTCTCATCAACCTTTTGTTTCTTACTACTCGCAGACTCTAGCTCTGGCCCTGCTCTTTTAGAACTACACTCTTGTTCTAACATTTCTCCCGCTATCTTTGAACTCCCCACCACTTCTTGTGTGTCCATAGTAATGAATGTGTTCACTCTCTTAAAAACCTTTTTAAAATTCTCTTTAATCTTTTTAAAACTAAGATTCTTTAATTGACTTGGCTTCCAGCTGTCCATGTTTTTGAGATAGGTACACATTACTTTTCTTTGTTCAGTTTTAGTGGGTAGTTTATTCCTTTTAGCTTCTCACTTTTTAGCTGCAAAGAATTTTCTTCTTTTCTCCAAAAAATCCATAAACAACTTGGCCTTCTCTTCCATTGACAACTCTGCTTGCTCTTCTTGTAACATTTTTTGAGCCAATAAATGATCTGCCTCAGTATTAGCTTGAATATCATCCCACTTATCCCATTCTTTTGCTAAAGCAAGACTGGCTTCTTCTTGAAGAGCTGCCAATTTATCTTATTCTAAAAATTTAGCATGCAACTGTCTTGCAATTTCTTCATCAGCCAAGAGTCGTTCTTTCCTAGACAAAGGCTTTGCAGGTTCTTCTACCATCTTTCCTTTTCTTTTTCCCTCTAGTTTTTATTGTGTGGTGATTGTTCTTGTTGTTGATGGTTCCCTAATAACCACTCTTTATCAAGTGGAACCTCAACAATTGGTGTAGATGTTGCAACAGTACTAACAGATATTACAGCAGTAGAAACTCCAGTACTTGTAGCAGCAGTAACAGATACACTAACAGCAAAAGCTGGAACACTAGCAGCACTAACTTCAGCAGTTTCAACCATCAGCTTAGCCACTTTAATTACTTTGTCCTCATCAACTCCATCAGTACTAATTGTCTTGGTAGTAGTAACATCATCAAGTGCAACAACATTACCCTGTTGATCTTCAACCACAAATTCAACACGAGTATCAACCTCCTCATCCAACTACTCACTATCGACCATCACCTCATCATCATTAATCCTCCCCTGTTTGGATGCATCCTCCAAATCAGGTTCATCATCAGAAATCACCCTAGCAGATACACCAACTTTATATAATCTTTTAAGCTTATGAGTTCTTGACATGTATTTTCTCTCTAACTTCCTGACCCTCCTCTTCGAACTGTCAATTTATACTACTTGTGAGGATGTCTTCTTTGTTAGATCAAGAACCTATGTATGCAAAGAGGTACAGAGTACCATCAATTCCTTTATTTGTTTCAAACTACCCTCATCACTTTAGATTGTGTTACCTATCTTGAGAGGTGAATCTCTAAGAATGTTAGACTCAGTCTCAAACCTAGTTTGAGCATCTGAGACCCCATTGGTTTCTTGGCGCCTAGGGTGCCATCACCTAAATCAGTTCCATCGGAACCTGATCCATTAGATGTTGCCTTGGATTGGTTCTTACTGCTGTTATCACTGCCCTGCTCTGCATCTAAGCCAGTAGCCGTAGTGACAGCCCTTTCCAATCTATCATTCTCCTTCTGTATGATAGCCTCATTTGCAACCATACTAGCACTAGCCTAAGGTAGCTTAGTGCCCTTTTTGGCTTTCCTATGTTTTTTTGTCTTTTAACGTTGAGAGGATGATGAAGCCAAAAGTGTGGGTGTGTGTTGGGCATCAGTGTGAGTTCCTGAGCCTTCACCCTGTTTTGATTGAGGTAGTAAAACCATATGTGGAAAGAGTGGTGTTACTTTTCCTGAAAAGTCTTTTCATACCCTCCTCATGTTAGCAAAAATATTTTTAGAATGAGAGGGCGTATCATAAATCCTTTGATGATTTTCTTTTCAGTAAATTGTTTGTCCATGAAAACTTGTAAAAACCTTGGATACATATAAAATTTATTTGCATATTTATCCAAGTTCTTAATCATACTATAAAAAAATCAGTTTAGAAAAATTGAATTTTTGGTTTGTGGCAAGGCAGATTATAGCAGAAGCCATATTTCAACCAAACTCATTCCAAGAAGTTTTCTTAGGAATTAAACATTGTAGGACAGTATGATTTAAGAATTTCCACTATGGGGAGAAGTATGCTTTGAAAAATTTTAAAGAATCATCCTTCTTCTCATATCCCATCAGTTCTAATTTTTCAAAAATTGTAAAATTTGAAAAAAAAAACACTCAATTCCCTGATCATCTTCTAGGTGAAAAACTCTCCTAACAGATGCCTCAGTAATGAGTATCTTCTTCCCAGCTATAAGGTCATGAATTTGTTCTACACCATTAATGGTTTTGACCTTAGCAGTAGACCAAAATTGTTTAATGTGAGAAATATATATAGTAGGTTCAATGTTAATGCATACTTTATAGAGTTTGCATTCAAGAAATCAATTATTTTAGTAAAACCTTCACATTCTTTTGGTTTTTGAAGATAAGCAACATGTTATGACACTCGACAAAATAAAGATTAGACATTGTTATGATTGAAAATGGGTTTTTGAAAATTGATGATAAACAGAGAGTTAGGGTTTTTCGTTGAGAGAATTATGTGTGCTTGAATTCAATTAAGTGACCCAATTGGGGATTTATACCCTTATTTGAAGAAGTTACAGAACAGTCCCTCGAAACAACTAGCAGTAGTAACCTCAGCAACACTAAGTATGCCTATCAGCATTAACTTAGCCTGGCAATAGTAACTTTTAGGCACCGGTACTAACTCCAATTTCACACCAATCTAACACTTTTCTTTGGATTTTCCTACAAAGTGTTAGTCTAAAACCACAAAAACACAATCACAATGATCACAATATCTAATTATACTTAACAGTTTTAAGTATAATTAGCAATATTAACTAGCATTTGTAAGTATAACTAACAGTACTAATTATACTTAACAGCAGAAACACTTTATGACTTAAATAATAGTACTAATCCATAAAAAACATAAATAGATAAAAAAAAGATTAAAGATTTATCATTCCAATACTGGCAGTCAAATATTGAAATCTACCTACATTAAAAGCTTTTGTAAGTAAATCTGCAACATTTTGATTAGTATGGATTTTAACCATTTGAATTAACGTTTTTTCATTACAATCTCTAATAAAATGATTTCTGGTCTCTATATGCTTTGTTTTTGAATGAAAACAAGGATTTTTAATTATGCAGATTGTACTGTTATTATCAATAAAAATTTTGGTTTGCATAAAGTTGTACCTATAATCCAGCAGTTGATTCTGAATCCAGAGTACTTGTCCACAGCAACTTAAAGCAGCCACATACTCAGCTTCAGTTATGGAATTTGCAAACACATTCTGTTTCTTGTACTGCCATGAGATCAATCTACATCCCAAGAATTGACAACCTCCTGTTGTAGACTTCCTATCCAAGCTTGCTCCAGCATAATCACTATCAGTATAGGCTTCCAAAGTAAAAAAGATAATATTTTGGATACTAAAGGCCCAAGTTAGGTTGACCTTTCAAGTATCTAAAAATTCTTTTCACAGTATGTAAATGTGAAACCTTTGGAGCAACTTGGTATCTTGCACAAGAACACACTGCAAACATAATGTCTGGCCTTGAAGATGTGAGGTACATCAATGAACCAATCATTGATCTATATAAATGAAAATCTACTTCTTCACCATCTTCATCTTTGATCATAGGCTTTCCAATCTCCATTGGTGTGCTTGCAGACTTGACATCTGTGTATCCAAACTTCTTCAGAATCTCAGCCACATATTTATCTTGACAGATAAATATTCCATCTGACTTCTTCTTCACTTGCAATCCTAAAAAGAATGTAAGTTCTCCCATAGAACTCATCTGAAACCTATTCATGCATCAGTTTCTCAATTCAATGCTCAACTCCCTCTTTGTAGAACAAAATATAATGTCATCCACATAAAATTGAACCAGCAGAATATGTTAGGTCACCATAATATGATAACACAAGTATGTATAGATGTAAATAAGAAAAGAGAAAGGGATGAGAGTGGTGGATTCTTTCACACACAAGAATAAGTAAACGATATGTATAAAATGAAAGAACCAACACCCTTCTAAGAGGGTTACATGTGTTTATATAGGCAAGGGAGCTAAGGCAACACTTCTAGTCCCTTCCCTTGTTCGTTTGGGCCTAACCATAGGCCTATGGGATTACTACATAAGCCTAGCATTAATTACAAACATATAAGCTTAATTAGCAACCTATTACATATCTAATGACCGACACTTGAATACTAGTTACATGTAATCCCAATAGAATATCATCTTTTTGTCTTTGGATAAACAAATTATTGTCAATTATTCCTCTGTGAAACCCATTGTCTAATAAATATGTTGAAAAGGTTTCATACCATGCTCTTGGTGCTTAATGCAGTCAATATAATGCCTTTTCAACTTTGTAGACTTTATTAGGAAAGTTTGGATCTTCAAACCCTGGTGGTTGTCTTACATAGACCTCCTCTTCAATTGTTCCATAGAGGAAAGCA
The DNA here is from genome assembly GCA_019973895.1 of Chrysanthemum seticuspe. Lineage (NCBI taxonomy): Eukaryota > Viridiplantae > Streptophyta > Magnoliopsida > Asterales > Asteraceae > Chrysanthemum > Chrysanthemum seticuspe. The sequence goes on along the minus strand of BPTQ01000006.1, from coordinate 232,194,444 downwards.
CTCTTCACATCCATCTGATACACCACAAATTCTTTGAAAGAAGCATAAGCCAAAAACAGCTTAATTGCTTCAATACTGGCAACAGGGGCAAAGAGTTCATCATAGTCTATCCCTTCTTCGTGCGTATATCCTTACCACTATGCCTCTTTCATCTTTCTTGTTCCAGAAGACCCATTTTGTACCAATAACTATCTTTCCATTTAGTAAGTCCACCAAATTCCAAACTTCCTGTAACTTGAACTGTAGAAGCTCTTCCTGCATAGCCTCTCTGCAGCTTGGATCCTTTAGTACTTGTATCACCTTCTTGGGTTCTTCCTGTGATAAGAAATAAGCAAACAAACAGTTTTGAAGATTTTAATAACTGTTTCTTTTTTTAAGAGTTCTAACAAACAACCCTTGATCTTTCAAATGTTTTGTCATATTCCTTATATGTACAACATAATGCACATCTTCAATCACTTTCTTTAATGGTTGATCTTTGTGAACTCTGGTAGTTGCAATAGGACTGACTGGAATTTTAGTTTCCAAATTAGTCAAATCATCCATGTTACCATTATCTTCATCTTCATCATCATCACTACCAAAGAAGTTAAACATGTTGGAGTCTTCGAAAAGAGGCATAGTTGAATCAAACGGATATTCTTCATCTCCAAAAGCATTAACTTTATCATTAACAGTATTAACAGTTGGTCTAGCAATATTAACCTTGTTAGTGTTGTCACCAACACTAGCAATGTTAACACCATTATAACTGTTAACATTATCATTCTACTCTTGATCATCACTATCACTATCTTTATTTGTACCTTCAGTAACCTTCTTTTCATCATCATTAGAAGGTTTAGATCCATCATCTCGAGAACTCTTTGGATTTGTGGAGAAAGGTGGATCAACAGTCCATAATGGCAGTAGTATGTAATCCTTGCCAGGTCTTGTCTCCTTACTAGCTTGACCTACATTATTATCAGCTTTTGTACCTACAAAACCATTAGAATGTGTACTTGCAACAATTGCTCATAATTCATTGATTTGGTTAGTGCATTTATATCAAATAGCCAATCTGGTCCACTACCTACATCATTAGGTGTATTCTCACAAAAATTAATGTGTAGGTTCTTTTCCACTATCCTAGTTCTACTGTTGAATACTCTAAAGGCTTCATCAGCTTTACCATCAAACTTGCCTAAGTGATCTATGGTATTTAAGATAGTAACAAGACACCCAAATGTTTCATAAAACTTAAGATAGGAGTTCTACCATTTAAAAGTTCATATGGGGTCTTGTTATGAGGCTTAACCACTAAAGCTCTATTTTGCACATAGCAAGCAGTATTAACTGCTTTTGCCCAAAAGGAAGTTGGAAACTTAGAGTCAACTAACATTGTTCTAGCAGCCTCAGTTAGTGTCCTATTTCTCCTCTCAGCAACACCATTTTGTTGAGGAGTTCTAGCTACGCTATATTGTCTCATAATACCCTTCACTTTACAAAACTGATTCATCTCTTGGTTCTTGAACTCGGTTCCATTATCATATTCGATTACTTTAACCCTATTATTTATTAGATTTTCTATCCTAGTTATGAAGGACTTAAGAATGCCATTAGTTTCATCCTTTTTAGCTAAAAAGAAAACCCAAGTAAACCTACTATAGTCATCAGTGAAAACTAGGCAATACATCTTTTTCATTAAACTTTTTACAAATTTTGGACCAAATAAATTCATATGTAACATATGTAAAGGTAAATTGATAGAGTTCTTTGTTTTGGACTTACAAGAGGCTCTGTGCTGGTTTCTCTTCAGACAAGCAACGCAGGTTTGATCATTTTCAAAAAGCTTGGAAGGTAAACCTCTCACAAGATTTCCCTTAACCAATTTATTCATTATTTTAAAGTTTAAGTGTCCAAGCCTTCTATGCCAAAGTTTGGATTCATCCAATGTGGCTTTTGCTAAAAGGAAGGTTAAACCACCTTTAGGAACCATGTTATTTAAGTCAACACTATATATATTATCTCTTCTAGGAACTTTAAGTAGAATTTGACTTTCATCAACCAACTTAAAATTTGCAGATAAGATGATACGTTCAGTGTCAGTAAAGAGAACACTATTCTTTTTTGGCACACATCTGTGAGACACTAAAGAGGTTAAACTTAAGCTCTTCTACAAAGTACACATTTTCAAAGTCCAATGTACCTGTCTTAATGGTACCTTTCCCAGTAATCTTTCTACCTTCGTGATTTCCTCCAAAGGCAACAAATCCTCCATCAATCTTCTCAAAATTAGTAAGATAGGACGTGTTCCCTGTCATGTGCCTAGAGCATCCACTGTCAACCACTCCTTGATCCTGTAAATCCAGCTGTGGATTGCCCTGCACATAATATAAGAAAATCAGCAAATTTTGGGGACCCAAGCCATTACTGACTTGGATCTACCTGGTGCATCAATATAATCAAATTTCTTTAAGGTTATTGATGTACTGTTATGTCTGGAAACATGTTCTAATACTTTAATCTTTGGTTTCCAAACCCAACATACTGAGGCCTTAACAACATTAACCATTTTACCTAGAATAACATTAACCATTGTTTTTGCCTTACCAGTAGAAACTATTGCTTTTGGCTTAGCAGTGAGTGATATTTTCTTTTGAATGGGATTTTTTCTAGTTAAATGTTCTGGTTTATGAAAATTTGACATTTGTTTAGCATCATTAACTGTTGTTTTTGTTTTAGCAGCATTAACTGGTCTGGCAGTATTAAGAGTTTTTAGGCTAGATTTCATTAAAACTACTCTTGGAACCATATTCCTTTGAGCATTGGGGTGAGTATGTTTTGCAAAGTTTTTGTGATTCACCCTCTGAGCATAGTTCCAAACTGTTTTTACCACTCTTTGTCTCTGATGCTAAGTACAATGATACTGCAAATGTTCAAAACTACCACACACATAACAAGCTTTATTGAACATTTGAAAATCACTTCCTAACCTATGAGACATCAGGTTATTCCAATTTCTCTGATTTCCTCTAGGACTTTAAGTGTTTGGCCTAGTTTGCTTAATAGTATTAGTAGTCTTCCTAGCAATTTTAACAGACTCAACCTTAGGAATGTTAGGCTTTACTACCTTCTTTTCAGCCTCAGGTGCAACTACATCCTGATCCTCATCACCAGACACCAAATCTTCAATACTTAGGAGTTAGATTGCTTTCTATCTACCTCACTACTAGGCTTAGCTTCATACTTTTTAACTACAGTTTTATCAGCCAACTCAGCTAAGCCAGTATAGAACAAATCAGGTATAAGAGGCACAAACTTTCCTATAATAGGAGGGGGAATTAAATTATAACCTAAGCCGTTTTTACATTTGTTAACAATTTGACACTCTATTATCTTGTTAACACTCTCAGATTCATGTTCAAACCTTTCTACACCTATTTGAATATTTTCTTTTTACTTTTGAACTTCATCTTTTTCCTTTTGATCCTTTTCAATCTTCTTCCTAAGCTCTTTAATAAGCTCATCTCTTACATAAATTTTACTGTTTAAAACATTAATCTTTTCAACATACTTAGACTCATTTGCTTTAAATAATTCAAGTCTTTTCTCTACTGACTCTAATCCTAATTTATAACCTAAACACATCAACTCATACTTCCTTACATCTTCTAACAGTTTATTGTTTTGAGTTTTAACTAAATCAACATTTTCTAAACAAGATTTATAAGAACAGCCAAAATCATTAGATGCTTCAGAGTCAGAACTTGAGCCTGAGGATGAAAAAGCCATCAATGCATAGTTGGGTCCTTCTGCAGTCTGGTTACTCCAATCATAGCCACCCAGACCATCACATGACACCCATGCTGTTGTAGGAGGTGTCTCCATTGTTATACTCCTTCTTGTTGAGCTTTCCCTATCCTTGTATTCCTGGCTTCTTGGAGCCCTGCACTCTCTAGAAAAGTGACCCTTCTTGTGACAGTTATAGCATTCCCCCTTGGACTTGTCAAAGCCCATGTTATCATTCCTATTTACTGTCAGCTTCCTTCTAGGGTTCTTCAAGAATCTCCTAGCTCTCATTGTCAACATAGCCATCTACCATCTTAAATCCATCTCTTCCACATCATCTGGATGAATCTGTTCCAAATCCTCATTCCTCTGATGAGGACTACTGGGTTGACTAGCCAAGAAAGCATAAATCACAACATCACTCAAGTTGTCAACATTTGTTGAGTTAGCAGCAGTAACTTGAGGACTAACAGTAGTAACTCCATAAGCAGTAGTAATTGCTTCATTGGTACTTCTAGGGTTGTTAGAGGACACAAAGGCCATATATGTAAGTTTTTACTGGAGCTAGATGATCCTTTGACCTTTAGTTCATACACCTTCAAATTGTTGTAAAGATCATCCAAGCGCATAGTGTCAAGATCATCATTGTTTCTCCACACAACAACATGTGTGCCCCATTTAGAGGACAAGATTCTCAAAAACTTTTGATTCACATCTTCCTAAGAGATCTCCACACCCAAAATCTCTAGTTGACTGACAAGCTTTTGAGGTCGATCAAAGGTTTGATCCAGAATCTCAGAACCTTGAGTAGAGAAGTTCTCATACTATTGTTTAAACATATTCTTCTTTATCTTCCTTGTAGCATCATTACCTTCAAACCTCTTTTCAATAGCTTCCATGAGAGACTTGGCATATTTAAATGAGTTTAACTTCAACTGATTTTCATTAGGAATGGACATCATCAAAGTACTTCTTGCTTTAACTTCCAATCTTCTTTGACCTTCTTCTTCAGCAGTAGTAAGAGGCAAGATAGACACAACACCTTCTGGAGATGTTGATGTTTTGGTGGAGAGTTTCCATTCTCAATGACTTCCCAGAGTTGGAATTCAAGCATCTAGATATACTGCTCAATACGCATTCTCCATATCTCATACTCACCAGCCTTGAGCACTGGAACCCTTGATGCAGCAACCATATGTGCAGAGTCCTGATCCATCTTTAGCAGCAAATTCTTATATATTATAACAGGTTCTTCTTTGATCACAGCTTCTAGAATCACAAGCTCTGATACCACTTGTTGATCCCAGTTATGTACTTGATCATATTTCCTTAGCTTGTAAAGGTTTAGTTATGCTAGATAAACTAACACAACTAGATTAGAAACTATTTTGAATTTATCAAACACTATGCGGAATCTAGTATTCAATATTAAGAAGAACACAATTAACTAACAATAAACGCTTCAATATTATTAACAATAATATGAATACTCTTACAAGTATTAGGGTTTACAGCCTTGAAGCTAACCAAAACATACGTACTAATCTCTGTGCCCTAGGACCTCCTTTTATAGGCTAACGAGTCCTATTAGGGTTACAATATGTATTCTCCAAGATAAGAATACTTTCCTAAGTATATCAAATTGTTTACATACTTATCTAAACATTATATTCATATCTTAACCAGCTTAAAACATAAGCAGCATTAATAAACAACCAGCAGCACTAATCTTTACTATGGCAGCCTTAAAACATTAGCAGCAGTAACTTAGTACTAGCAGCACTAAGTTTTCTTCTAGCAGCATTAACTACTTAGTGCATTTTCCTTTGAAGTTCCCAGCATTAGTGATAAGGTTTTAAAAGGTACCATTTTGAGGGGTCGTTTAAGTCCTTATTTGATCACTTTTGTATCCGTTATTAGTTAATATCGTTCCTTTTCACTTTTTAGGTCTCTTGAAGGCAAAATGCTGGAATGGCACTTATTTGGACGAAAAGGCGCGAATATATGAAGAAAATGGCCAAATTCAAAATCGAGACACTCACAGTTGCTGAAATTAGAAGGCGACGGCGTCAGGTGCTAATAGCGACGCCGTCCCAAAATTGTTGTGACGATCCAGAACATAAAACTCGTATTTTCAAGCGACGACGTCTAGTTGTGAAAGAGTAGGCCGTCGCTACTCAGACGGCCTAGATGCAATCCAGACGACGTCATAAGCTGAAGAGGACGGCGTCACGGACATAAGGTGACGCCGTCGCAAGGTTAACGTGGCCAAGATGAAACCCTAATGACGGCGACACGACGGCGTCACTAAACATAAGGTGACGCCGTCGCACATGTAATCTTATATATAGAATCCGAATTTTTCAGTTTTAGAGAGAGTCTTTTGGAGTAAAAACCTAAAACCGAACCTAAGGTGTCTTGTACAGTATTTTAGGGTTTTAAACCCTATCTTACATCAAGATAAGTCTTTACTTCATTAATTCAATTATGTCTTTGATTATTTGTGTGTATGCTTGCATGTTCTCCATGTCCGGCTAATTTATTTGTGTGTTTGCTTAGGAAGTATGAAACTTAATTATTGAATATTGATTGGTTGGTTCTTATCTTAGTTGATTAATGATCTAGTAATGCGATAGGTCATTCGTTGTGTACTTAATGCTTGATTCATCTTTGTGAACCTTAGAATATAATTACCTGAGTAGTTGTAGGCTAAACCATCCAAAGAGCGCCTTAGAGTAGGAGTTTATCATCCCTAGTGGGTTTGTAGACGAGACCCTTTGGTAAGTTCAAAGAGTTAGGGAGAAACGCATACCCTACAACTTTAGACACACAACGCAACTAAGAATAAGACGTGACAACTCAACCATCAATAGGAGATAATTAAGGAGTAATACAACCTAAGTAAACACATATTTAAACTATCATACGAGCACACATTAATTAGACATAGACTCCCACAACCTTAGTTTAGATAATTAGATAATAGTAGAGTAATCGGTAGAAATACCAACCCCCCAAATCCAATACCCGAGATTCGTACCTTTCCATTTTCATAAAATATAAAAAGATAAAAAAAATAATCTTCCTCAACCTTAACCTTAGCGTAGTAACTCCTTACTAGCATTCCTATTCCCCTAGAGAACGATATCAATACCCGTGGCTTACCCTAATTACTACACTACAACGATTAGGTTCACTGCCTAGGGTGTTATAAAACTTGCTCGAAGAAAAGGAAGTTTCCTTGACCCCGAACGACGCGTTAGCGTTATCAAGTTTTTGGCGCCGCTGCCGGGGAATATAATAGCTAGTTAGTAGTCCACCTCGTTTAGGTTTCTTTGCTTGATTCCTATCAAGTAAATTTTTTCTCAATTTTTAGCTTTCTCTTAGTCTATCCCCCTTCTTCGTGACCTTTGTTCGTAACCCCATCACTTTTCATCATGGAAGGTGATAACCAACCACCACTCGATAACCAACAACCAAACAACGCTTCACCACCAAACAAATACCACTGCTTGACCCAGCCTCTGCTAACCAACTTCGAGCCCGTATCATGAGTGAGATTGGAGAGCTTAGGAAATTAAATATGATAATTGAGAATACACTTGAGGAAGCCCTTAAGGAATCTGATCAACCTCTAGATAGTGATTCGACTACAAGTGATTAGGATGATGATCTAGAAAAAGGAGATTATAAGATGTTAGAAATTATGGAGGGTAGTAAGGAGAAGGGAGAACTTAGGGAGTACTTTGATTCATACCCTAAAAGGAAAGAAACCGCTTATCACCATAATGTGGTTAATTTTCCAAGACCGCCTTTCGAGCCTCGTATAAGGAGGGGAAACCCTAAAAACATCAAAATACCGTGTATGATTGGATACTTATACAGGGATCACACCTACATTGATTATAGGGCACCCATGAATATAATGTCTAGGCTCTATTACAATTGGATCATGAGCAAAAATCTAGAGCCTATGAGGGACCCCTTTCGCCCTAGGAAAGCAAGTAACTATGTGGGGAGGGTTAAGGGATTGCACGTGTTCATAGGTAACTTCACATATAGGTGTGATTTCATGATTCTGGAAAATGTCAAAGGAATCATTGATGGGTTTTTAGGAGACGTGATACTTGGGAAACCATTTATAGAAGAGTCTAAGATGGTTTATGATAAAGAGAAAGGGATAATCGAGTTCTCAAATGAAACCGAGAATGTTAAATATATAATGCCCCACAAAAATAAGAATTTTGAGGGCATGGATAATTTAGATGTAGATAACATTCTGGCATTCGAAGTAGACTGGAAGAACAAAGTTTACTACACTGCTTGTCTTGAACTAGGGCTTGAATATATTCGTGATGAAAGAAGAGTTAAGGAGATCGAATGGGCCTCTAAGATTAGGGCAACGTAGGAGCACGACTATGAGTCTAGCTACAAGACTCTTAAATAAAGAAAAGCGCTTCGTGGGAGGCAACCCATGCTTAATTGTTTGCTTGTTAGTGTCATATATTTTTATTAATTGTTTATCCTCATGTTTAAATTTGTAAAAATGCTTTATTTTGTTTTTAACCTCGTCTTAATTGCATATAAAGGTATTTTACATAAAGGATAAGTGTAGGGAGGATTACACACGTTTTCAAAAGAAACGTAAACATGAGAATAACAATTAACTAAAAGATATTTATGTTTGTTTGTTCGAGTCAAATGCTTGTATCGAGTCATAATGGATGTTTTGCAGAAATTTTTTCCAGATTCTAAAGATGTAAATTTTCCAGAATTTTTTTTTTAAGAAAATCGCAGACCAGTTTTTGTCAGGATAACCTGACGGTGTCAGGATTGCAACCTGACGGCGTCAAGAAGGAGTAAAAACATCAGATTTTACTTTTTTCTCGTTTTCTGAGCTACTTATAAATTTTTGGAATTTTCCAGGTCTTAATTTTCTTAGAAATTCTGTAAACATCCATTCCACAAGCATTATATCTTAGTTTAAATCGAGTCTTATATATATTATTACCGCCGATTTTACGCGAAGGTTTCGTTTGTTTTCTTCAAGTGTGCAGGTTTAGTTTGTCAAGAAGAAGTTACATAAGATTGGAGGAGCTTTTCACGCAATAATTCTTCTTGAAAAGGATTTAACCACCACTTTACACGGATCCTACCGAGCTAATCAGGGGAGTATTAGTTTCTTTCGTTTTTAATTACCTTCTTTTATCATAACTTTGATACTTTCGGGGAACATTGGGGACAATGTTCAGTTTAAGTGTAGGGAGGGAAAATAAAACGGGAACTTTGAAACTATGCTTATCCTTGACTATTTGCTTTGTCCAATTGTGATTGTGTAATAAACCATGAGGAAATGTCGGTTAGGGTAATTTTGGCACCAAATTTAAAATTTTTTATGACATATAGGAGTGGGCCATTAGTCTTAACAAAAGCGTCTCACGGATAGGAAGTTGCATGACTAGCACAAAAACCCTTTACCACCCAAATTCCACAAAAATGTGAGGATCGCCCTTAGATTAGTAGGAATTATAGCATTCATCTTCAATGCTTAGAGTGTGAACCGGTAGTATATTAGATTCTAGAACTTGTTTTGTGATGCATTCCGAGATCGCAAGTGAGGCTACACTTGTGTAGTTAGGAATAACTAAATGATAAGAGGCATTAGGATAACCCTTGTTTGATACCTGTAATATAATTACTTCTTCCATATCGGTTGAGTAATTCCCCCACACCCTTTGCGTTGTACTCATCTTTAGTACACGATACCCCTAGTTAACCCCTCAGAGCCTATCCTTTTCGCGGTTCTCGTGTTGTTTCGGTTTTTCCGGAATATCAATGAAGAGCATTGTTTACACCCCACCCCCAAATATACACCCAAATCGCCTTAGCCTACCCCTTATGCACTCACTTTTAGTGCAAATGTTTGTTATCACCCTAAACCCTTAGTTCAATTATCTAGTTGCTTACATAAGTTGCTAAGTCGAGTCATATCCTTTGTATATAGTTTTGGGACGATTGGGATTCATGGGAAAAGTTAAAGTTTATGAAATGACTGGAAGGGAACGTTAAATTCAAATTCCCTTTGTTTGCGTAATAATGTACCCCAAGTGTTTTGATCTTTTCAATTCGGGTCAAATTAGCGTTAGAGTAATAAAAACTCAAGTGTAGGGATATGCTATAAATCCCTAGTATTTTGATGTTATCATAGAGGATGGTAGAGTAAAAATGTATGGAAAAAAAAATCGAAAAAAAAATAGAAAAAGAAAAAAAAAATTAGAGTGAAAAAAAAAAAAAAAAAAAAAAAAAAAACATACGGGCTACCATCCTACATCTATCCTTTAAATTTATGTTTGTTTATTTCAGTTATCTAGAGTTTAGAGTGTCGAGTCTTACCTTAGCAACGCCATTCTTCATATGCATTTAACATAGAGATTTTTGACTTGCCACCACTAAATAGCCTATCCCACCAAACCCTTTATTTCCCTACCGTAAGCCTAACATTACAACCCTTTAAAAGACCTCTTTGATAGTCTTTCCTAGGTGCTTACGCCAAAGCGATGGAGGTTTGATCTATTCTCAAGCATATGGTAATCTATGTACTAGGACCGGTTAATGAGTGTTTATCTTCCATTTCCTTTTTGTTATATTTCATATATACACCCGAGAGAGATGTGAGTATCCAAACACCCCATGTGAGGTGCTAGTATGTAATTTCCGTGCTTGTTATGACTTTTGCGGGGCTTATATGTGTTGTGGACCGTTTTGAATTGATGCTTCATGACCCCTAACTTATAAATTAATTGGCTAAAAGCACATTTTCTTGAGGACAAGCAAATAACAAGTGTAGGGATATTTGATAAGGTTTTAAAAGGTACCATTTTGAGGGGTCGTTTAAGTCCTTATTTGATCACTTTTGTATCCGTTATTACTTAATATCGTTCCTTTTCACTTTTTAGGTCTCTTGAAGGCAAAATGCTGGAATGGCACTTATTTGGACGAAAAGGCGCGAATATATGAAGAAAATGGCCAAAGTCAAAATCGAGACACTCACAGTTGCTGAAATTAGAAGGCGACGGCGTCAGGTGCTAATAGCGACGCCGTCCCAAAATTGTTGTGACGATCCAGAACCCAAAACTCGTATTTTCAAGCGACGACGTCTAGTTGTGAAAGAGTAGGCCGTCGCTACTCAGACGGCCTAGATGCAATCCAGACGACGTCATAAGCTGAAGAGGACGGCGTCACGGACATAAGGTGACGCCGTCGCAAGGTTAACGTGGCCAAGACGAAACCCTAATGACGGCGACACGACGGCGTCACTAAACATAAGGTGACGCCGTCGCACATGTAATCTTATATATAGAATCCGAATTTTTCAGTTTTAGAGAGAGTCTTTTGGAGTAAAAACCTAAAACCGAACCTAAGGTGTCTTGTACAGTATTTTAGGGTTTTAAACCCTATCTTACATCAAGATAAGTCTTTACTTCATTAATTCAATTATGTCTTTGATTATTTGTGTGTATGCTTGCATGTTCTCCATGTCCGGCTAATTTATTTGTGTGTTTGCTTAGGAAGTATGAAACTTAATTATTGAATATTGATTGGTTGTTTCTTATCTTAGTTGATTAATGATCTAGTAATGCGATAGGTCATTCGTTGTGTACTTAATGCTTGATTCATCTTTGTGAACCTTAGAATATAATTACCTGAGTTGTTGTAGGCTAAACCATCCAAAGAGCGCCTTAGAGTAGGAGTTTATCATCCCTAGTGGGTTTGTAGACGAGACCCGTTGGTAAGTTCAAAGATTTAGGGAGAAACGCATACCCTACAACTTTAGACACACAACGCAACTAAGAATAAGACGTGACAACTCAACCATCAATAGGAGATAATTAAGGAGTAATACAACCTAAGTAAACACATCTTTAAACTATCATACGAGCACACATTAATTAGACATAGACTCCCACAACCTTAGTTTAGATAATTAGATAATAGTAGAGTAATCGGTAGAAATACCAACCCCCCAAATCCAATACCCGAGATTCGTACCTTTCCATTTTCATAAAATATAAAAAGATAAAAAAAATAATCTTCCTCAACCTTAACCTTAGCGTAGTAACTCCTTACTAGCATTCCTATTCCCCTAGAGAACGATATCAATACCCGTGGCTTACCCTAATTACTACACTACAACGATTAGGTTCACTGCCTAGGGTGTTATAAAACTTGCTCGAAGAAAAGGAAGTTTCCTTGACCCCGAACGACGCGTGTAGCGTTATCAATTAGTAATATACACTAGCAGTTGTAATTGTTAACCAGCAGTAGTAACACACTTAGAATATTTTTCATAGATTTTCAGGAGAAGTCTTAACCATATGAGCAGCAGCAGTATCTAAAAGTCTTTAAAACCCAACATAAACTTAGCCATACTTTTCTTTTCTTAACTCAAATAGTAAGGCTTTTCCTATTAAGTCTTTTCCTTTCTTTTTTGTGGCAAAAACACATTTGTTTACATTCTCCCCGTAACGTGTTTCGGCTGAACTCCCAACTTTCATCTGGGTTCCAGTAACTTTTCTCGTGGAAGTGCTTTTTTGAAAATGTCTGCTAGCTGATAATTTGTTCAACAAAATTCAAGTTGCACCTCTCTGTCTTCAATTACTTCTCTGATAAAATGATGTTTCAAAGCGATATGCGTTGTGTGGCTATGATGAACTAGGTTCTTTGTGATTGCTATTACTGGAATGCTATCAAAAAAAATTGTTGTAGGCTTCGATTGCTTTTCTCCAATGCTTTTAAAAATTCTTCGTATCCAAATTGGTTGTGATGTGGTTAGAACTGCTGTTATGTACTCTGCCTCTGATGATGATGTGTTACACCTAAAACTCGATAAGGTATTATTATATTATATAAGTAATGACATAATATTGGATGTATCTATAAGAAAATTTGTAAGATATTGGTTTTCACAATCACACAAACAATCACATATAGGGTCAAATTATGCAAGAGTTTAGAGAGAGAAAGTAGACGATGGGATCCTTTCTAGAGAGAGAAAGTAAACAAAAGAAAGAAAGGTTAGATTAAGTGAAAGGTCCAACCCTATACCTAGAGAGGTAGAGGGTATTTATAGTTACAAACTAAATGTCCTCTTTTGGACTGTGGATCAGGCATACAGTGGGTAAAGACCCGTCCTTCCTCCATATGCTAGATTGGAGTAACTAACTAAGTAACTAACTAAATAACTAGTAAATAACGTAATGTCTACGAGCTAACATATGCTAGATTAGAGTTGGGGTGACCAACTCTTCAACATGGATTTTCTAAATCCTAACAATCTCCCCCTAAGGGAGGTCACCCCGTGAAATACATTTTTAATCCTAGCATTCTATCTTTATCTTCATGCTCGAGCTCGTAGACTTCAATTCTTCAATCCCGCAATCTTTGTACTTTAGTAGTGATAATTCAAAGTCTGACTGCTTTGTACTTTCAGTGGAGGTCTTTAATTGATCCACATCTTGATGATCTTCGAGCTTTCATTGAGATCATCAACCACAGCAAATCTATTATTCATCCTTTGTTGTATCGCCATTATGTGAAGTTGTGACTTTTTGGACTGACATGCTCACATTTTGGATCATGATATTTTCTCATCAGAGTAGCAGAAGCTTTGTTGATTCATGATATTTGCAGCAGCGTAGCAGAAGCATGGATTTAAAATATCAGAGCCAGTTGATGAAGATATGCACGTATCATGATTTCTTTTAGAAGTGAATGTGATGTGCAAGCATGCGGTTATGGATTGACTCCTCAATTCTGATCAGCTGCAACCGTCGGGTGTTCCTGCATACAACAGTTAGCAATAAAGCGCACGAAAGTGTCTTTGATCACTTTTGTTGAATTGAGGTGCATGGCCCACGGTTCCCCGTTGATCAGTACAAGTACTGCCGGTGATCAGGTAGAGTTCCGAATAATCTCCTTGATAGAGTTTTGCAGCTGTTCTAGCCGTTATCAAACCGGAGCGTCCCAAAGAAGACAATACGGAGTGAGTGAACCAGCGAATTGAGATTCACTGATTGATGAAAAATTGATTTGAAAAACAATCGCGTATTGCTTGAAGAAAGAGTTTTGCAATACGACGAAGGTTTTATAAGAAAGATCAATTTTCATTCAAAAATACTTTTTGTATTTGAAAAAGAATAGCCATTCGATGTGCTAAAGAAAAGAAGAGATTTGCACATCGAACGGTTTTTCCAAAAGTATTGTTTCAATCAGAGATACTTTTTGTGTTTGAAAACATGAATACACATTCGATATGCTAGAGAAAAGAAGATTTGCACATCGAACGGTTTTTCCAAAAGTATTCGTCAATTCATTTCCTGGACCAAGGTTGATTCAAGAATGAATCGCCCCATTGTTTCTATCCAGTTGTCACAAGCTTGATCTTTAGAAAAGATCTTACATGTCACCCACCAAGATCTTGTTTGATGTTGGCTCTAGAAGGATTTCCATCTTCATTGTGAATATTTGTCATATCACTCGGATGTTCTGGCAATACCACAAGGATAATGCGTAGGACTCTCAATATATACTTACTTTCCACATTGTGTGAAACAACAAGTCTTCATTAATTTTGTGTCCTAATGAGATATTTTGGATGATCTCTTGGCTCTAGACTCAATTGTGCATATTTGGTTTCCTATGCCGGAGACTAGGGAGAGGGTCTCCTTCTTCAATATCAACAATCTCTAAAAGAAAGTCGATAGATTATGTAGGTTCCCCGTGAGAATGAAACAAGTCCTTTTAAGAAGAACCTGAGTAGCTTGGGAAGTTTAGTGCAGTGCGTCACTGGGTCCATGACGTCTTGTCTTCAATACCAGTGTTACCTTAGTAACCACCAGTAGCAAATGTATTGAACCCGGTTTCTGCCCTAAGGTTGAATTATTGGAGGGCTATTTCTTTTCACCCTTTTCACATTCATTTCTTTTTCATTCTTCAACCCCTTCAGTGCTTACCGAGACTTCATTACTAGAACCTTGTTGGGTTAGTTCCAGTACTAGCTCTGTCTCAGTCAACACTCTTTCCATATTCTCACTTTTCTCCTTTTTTCATCATACCTAAGGACTTCTACACTATCTAGTGGATTGCCCCTGGGTAGATCCCTCCGGTTCTGGCTGGATCGTGGGAACTAATACCTAACCTAACCATACTTATAACACCATGCATAAAGTAAATTGGTCGGTCTTTTGGTATAGTTCTTTCCTTCATGAAACCAATTGAAAAATCATTTGGAAAATCAATCAAGGTACTTGTGATATAATATCAAAACATTTTGTACCTTAATTGTTTTTGATCATTTAGAAATGATCCCCCTCAACATGTGCATATGATTTTGAAATTGTTTAGCACATGGAGGCAAGAGTTCTTTGAAATATATTCTTGATCACAATTTCCGTGGAAAAAATCATTTGATTTTCTTGGTAAATTCTCCTCCTCAAAATGTGCGTTGGTTATTTAAAATCATTTAACACATAGAGGAAAGAGGTTTTTGAAGTACTTCCACGATTGCCAATAGAAACCATTTGCTCCCCCTCAATATGTGCATCGATATACGAAAGATTTTAGCACATATTAGAGAGAACTTGCACTTTGAATTAAAACGATCATCTTTTATCAGATTTCATATTTAAATCACATTTTCTCCCCCGATCAAAAATATCAAACCCTTTGAGATTTTGGATCCCAAGTGATTTAAATAGTTTTAGAAAACTTGGGAGAAAATATGCCTGGTTTAAATTTTCTTCTGGTTTATGGTTAAATGCTCCTCCTCAATCATGTGCATCATATATTTGAAATCATTTGGCACATGAAGGAAGGAGTGCTTATGAAACAATCACCCTTTAAAACCGATTTGAGATTTAAATCACGATCTCTCCCCCGATCAAAAATTTCAAACCTTTTGAGATTTGTGATCCCAACTGATTTAAATTATTTAGAAAATTTTGGGGAAAGACGTGGCATGATTTAATTCTTGAAAAATGACTGATATGGACCATTTTTTTTTTTGGCATTAAAGATTTTTAGGTTTGATAGTTTTTAAGAGATCTTTAAGTAAAATAAAACAATTTCACAATCAAACAAGAACAGAAAGAATTTCATTTTGAAAGATCTTTGGGTTTTAAAGAAAATCATACCATGACATAACATTAAATCTTTAGATCACCACTTATTTTGTACAAACGGACTTGATAGATGAAATATCATTTGAAAATATTTAGTTTGAAAAAAAATGAAGTCCGGTTGATTTCCAAAATTTGAGTCCAATTTATTTTCAAAACAATATATTTTCATTTTCAAAACAATGTTTTCAAAATTCTTGAAAAATGGTATCATCCACTACTTATTCATGCACAAAGATACGTTAGGTGGTTAAGTTGCTTATGTTGTTGTTGTAAGGCTTGAAGAAAACCATCTGCAGATGCAGTGAGACCTCTCAAGTTGCATCTATCATGCCAACTCTCCATGGAGATCCAATTAAGCTCTGTTTCTTCGTTTGTCGACCCAAGAAATAGTTGCCTTTTCCTTTCGGCCTCCAATCATTTTCTATTGTGGGATCCGGATCGGAAACATTCTTATTAACCATCTTATCTGCATACGTTAGTCAACACAAATAGATATATGGTAGTCGACAACACCCAAACAGCAATCGACCAATAAAAGTCAATCCAACATATAAATCAGATCATACAAAGGCATGGGGAATATGTGTTGATCAAACTCTAATCATCTAATTCTAACAATCATTTCCTATGCTCCTAGTCCTTCAACTTAGGCAAACATATTTTTCTTTTAAGTATGTAGGATGATTATATAAGCCCGATAGATGATATAAATTTGAAAACAATCTCCCCCTCAATCAATGACTCATTTTCTGAAAAGTTTAAAAGCGCTGAAGTCATTGATTGAGTTTTCAAATTTCTGAAAACACTGATTCTGATTGGTTTATCAAACAACTTATTTTCCACCATTTTGAAATGCAACAAATATTTTTCTGAATAATTTTAGAAGGAAAAACATTCGTGTAGGAACAGTAGTCCTTCGACATACTTTCCTCATTTAGATTTTAGGATAAGTGCACGAATTTATGAAAAATTGTTTTAGCGCAGCACTTTCCTTTTTGAAAAACGGGTTGCTATCTGAAATAATAGCAAACCATGGTTTAGGCGCGGGTTACAGTCTGAAGTAACTACAAGCCATGTTTGAGACATGTTTTGAAAAAAATATTTACACCTCCTGCTCGAACTTCATCTAAAGTCCCGTGCCATTATTGAACGACATTTCTAAGACCGTAGATGTTATCGATACCAGAAGACATGTCTTGAGAAAAACAATTTTTTTTTTCCAAAATTTTATATTTTTCTATTTTCTTTTTGTTGGTTTTATATTTTTGTATTTTACTTTTTGATAAATATATACAAATAAGATGATATAGTTTAAGAAGATGATGATACGAGTACCGAGATAAGGATATCGTTCAGCACTTAGTAGAAGATAGAAGTCATCATTTCTTAAACTTTCACCACCAAAGCTTTCGAGACTCTTGAATGGACGTCAGAAATTGAGCCTACAGAAAGTGAGACTTTGGTAGCT
The DNA here is from genome assembly GCA_019973895.1 of Chrysanthemum seticuspe. Lineage (NCBI taxonomy): Eukaryota > Viridiplantae > Streptophyta > Magnoliopsida > Asterales > Asteraceae > Chrysanthemum > Chrysanthemum seticuspe. The sequence continues at coordinate 232,177,026 of BPTQ01000006.1, read as the reverse complement.
TCCCCCCAAATCGACAATCTTCGAATAAAGACCATTTTCCCAAGAAGTAGAATGTGAAGAGAAACAGTCTCATTGAATAAAGCTCAACACCCCGAAGAACACGAGAACACCAAAGTAACAAGTTTAAACACTTATCATCTTTGCGGTTATCAAACCCGGAATACATGATTAAGCTTTATCACGTGAACCTGTTGTGCGTCCCTGATGTACACATTACTCTTCGAGTTTGAGCATTTGTCTATTCGGGAGAACAATATGTCAACATCTTCATTTCACCAAATGCATTCCAGTTATCTTTCATATAACCAATCAGCCCATAATGTACACATGTACCCAACAAGAGTAGAGACGATGACATCCAAGTAACATGTTGAATCACTGATCATCTCTGCGGATATCAACTCTGGAATAACTGAATAAGCTCGATCATGTGAACATGTTATGTGTCCCTGATGTACACATATCTCTCCCCTGATGGTTGCGATCTCATCGGAATCAACATAACATTGTGTACATGAAGAAATAACCAGAAGCACTTTATCATAAGCCATATCGAAGATGTCAATAAGAAATATCATCTCACGCTCCAAATATCCTTCTCATATTTCTTCCCACTGAGAGCTGAGTTAACACATACCAAAAGTGTTAAGAGATCACTTACCCTAAATATTTGGAATAATACATCATTCCCCCAAATAGTTGGAATGATACATCCTTCCCCCAAATACTTGGAATAATACATCCTTCCCCCAAATGGTTGGAATGATACATCCTTCCCCCAAATACTTGGAATGATACATCCTTCCCCTAAATAGTTTGAATGATAACACCAAACGCCATGAATTAAACACTAGGTTTCTCTACGGTTATGACGTATGTCTCCCCGGAATAACTTTAATAAATAAGAAGTATTAAGTTCATCACGTGTACTCGTTGTGCGATTAGATGTATGTCTCCTTCCCCCTTGCTGGTTTTGATACCTCAGAATCAGCAAGACATAATACACTCATATCCTTGAAATCTTTTGAGAAGAACACAGTGAGCTTAAATGTATCTTGTGAGAATCAACTACTACAGAAACTCTCTCTGACTATCTTAACCAACCCAAATGTGGACAATTTGAAGTGACCACTGATGAAGCAAACCCGATATACCAAACTTGAAACTAAGTGGAGTTCCCCGCATTTGTGTCTTAATCTTGCACTAATGTTGGAAGAACGGTGTCGAGAATTTATGCTCCAAGCAAATCTCTAAGTACTCAATAATCAACCAAAGTATAAGACATTAACACCTCTTGCGATTATCCACAACGACATTTGCGTGTGTCACTGAGTAAAACAACGTAACTCCTTAAAGTGATAGTTAACCAGGTCTTCAACCATCCAAACCTACTGCTAGTAACTAGATAAACCAAGTCTTCAACTCAAGTTGTTAAGCTTAAGCAAGTTATCTAATAAGAACACACCTTTGTGAAGGTCAACTTCAATCTTAAATAAGTGATAAATGATTAACTCTAAAGTAATCAACTTGTGTCAAATGGCCACCACGTGAATAAACATACAACCAGATGTACATTGACCCACTAAACGAACCGGAACAAATGATTCCTCAACATCAATGCATTCTTCCTAAAGGTATACATGTAGAGACTGATCTGGAAGATTCACCAATAATGTTTTCGAGCAGATGAGGTAGTCATTTTCCTTAATGTTCATGTGGTTGATTTATAGCGTGCACATTGAGAGGAACAATAATCCGTGAAGATTTGGCAAAAGAATACCAAAGAGCGGATCATTATTCATGAACAATAATCCGTGAAGATTTGGCAAAGGAATACCAAAGAGCGGATCATTATTCAATAGTGCCACTGCAATATTACGATAGTCATTATCAACGCCTCGAGGAATAACTGGAGATTGGGTTTCTCGAGTAATCTGAGTTGTACTTCTTAGATGGAGAACCAATTGAGTCAGCAAGAACCGGAGCAGGAGCTTCAAGAACTGGATGAAAACATTCGTTGGAGGTTGGAAGTACTCATCAAACATATATTAAAACAATGAATCCCAAATAATAAATCCCATTTATCCTTATTAAGTGAAACATTAGTCATTGGAGAGTCGTATGACCATAATTCAAGCATCCATCAACATGTAGTATATTCACTCTTCTCCCCCTCAAAAATTGCATCTGAAGTTGCCATTTTTGATTCGAACAAGTGAATAAGAGTATACACCAATGAACGTAGATCCACTTGAGGATTGAATGAGCATAGGAAAAACATGAAGCTTTTTTATGAAGAATGTCGTTGAGAATGGTCATAAACATGAAGATTTCTCTTTTTTTGAAGATAAAGCGCACTGAAGCGTACACCTTTCTTTTCTTTGAGGAATGGGGTCTAAAGTGTTATCTGCAGACGCCATAATGATGAAGTACGAGGCCTGAACTGATGTGAACAGACGTCATTGCCGATTGAATATCAAGATTGAGTTACATGAACCCGTGAGTTATGAGATATCAATCCTTTTGTTATCCATACTTTAAGCCAGTCCATGTATTGAAGGATCGAAGTATCTGCAACTGAGTAAGGACTACCTGCACTAACATTACAAGCTTGATTGCATATATATTGGTTAGTGACATTAGCATCCAAACCCTTTGGGGTTTCACGGTCAACTTTGATTTTGCCATCGGTAAACAGCTTTCCGGTAGGTATCCACCTAAGTCCAACATCCTTAAACATTCTACCAGATGGTATCCACTTATGGCAATGTCTAGGATTGTTGATATTCTTATGCACAGTGAAAGACTTATCGTTATTCCTAGACTCCAAAGATTTAGCAGTTGGGATCCATCTATGTGAAGTTTTAGGTTTTTTTTGCATCATAACATGTTGAACCTTAGCTATGTTAGTAGTCTTAGTGGATTGTACTTTAGCATGTGAATTAGGAAAATGTTTCTTATTCAGAAAAGACTTAGAATTTCTAGTTTTATTTTCTAAATGCTTAGCATTCTTCTTCATATAACTACTCTTAGATGGAAGCCAACCCCTAGTCTTTTGAGTGTTCCTAGGTAATGGTTTACTACTACTAGCAGTGCCTTGAAATCTAGTGGAATTCATCACCCTAGGTCTTGAACCTAAAATTCCGTCTTTTCGAATCTGTGCCTTTTTCCTAGCTTCTTCTAGATAATAGTTCTTCCACAAGTCATTCATATCATATGAATGCTGGGTTTTAATGCTTGGTTTTGACACTATTTTTTAACTAATCCTAGAGGTGCTGGGATTAGAAGTAGCTACTCGTTGAGGGTTAATGGAACTAAAAGCATTATTCTTAGGTAACTCAGGTGAAGTGACAGGTTTTGACAAAACTTTTATCGCATCAACTTGGAAGGCAAGCCTTGTCTTTAAAGATTTTGTTCTTTCAGATATAAATGCAGTAGGCTGCCTAACAACGGACCGGTCTCTAGTGGGATGAGAAAGATGCTATTTGTAACAAGTAGTTTTGTTGGTTGGATAATAGGTCACATTTTATTCATGAAATGGATTGGATTGCTATTAGTTTGGATCCGTCAAAATAGATCCATTCGTAAGTACATTCAATCTAATAAGTATCTTGTGTCAGAATTGAAAAATTCTATGTCTATGGCTGGTATCTTTAGTATTTTCTTATTAGTTACCTGTGTCTACTATTTAGGTAGAATACCTTCACCCATTTTTAGTAATAAACTGAACAAACTCGACAAAATGGAAGAAGAAAAAGAATTTGATAATAATAGCCCGATTGATTATATGTACGGGGATCAGGAAAATTTGAAGTTTAAAATACTTGAAAAAAATAAAAAAGATGAAGAAAAATACTTTTTTTTGTTTGAAAAACCTCTTTTGACTTTTTTTTTCGATTATAACCGATGGAATCGTCCATTACGATACATCAGAAAGATAAATCAAAAATTGAAAGGCTCCGTAAGAAAAGAAGCCTCACAATATATTTTTTATACATGCCAAAGTGATGGAAAACAAAGAATATCTTTTACATATCCTCCGAGTTTGTCAACTTTTGGGGAAATGCTAGCAAAAAGGATATCCTTATCTACATTAGAAAAATTGTCCGCTGATGAACTATATAGCGAGTGGCTTTATACCAATAAAGAGAAAAATAAGAACTTAAATAATGAATTTATAAATAGAATAGAGGCTTTAGAGACAGTATTTATTTCTCTAAATATACTTGAAACAAAGACTAGATTGTGTAATGTTGAGAATAAAAACAAAAAGAATTGCCGAATTAAAATGTATGATCCCTTTTTAAATGGGATGTATCGTGTAAGAATGAAGAAAATTTTTGCATCTTCAATCAAAAAAGAAAACTCGATAGAAAATTGCACAGAACCTTCTGAAATAAATAAAATTCACGATATCCTTCTTCCTTATCCTACTTTTCCAGAATCTGAACAGAAAATAGAAATATCAGAAAAAAAACAAGTAAAAATTGATTCAAATAATAGGTTAAAGTTTTCATTGAACGCAATTTTAACTAATCCTAAGCGCGAAAAAAAATCTATTGGAATAAACATAAATGAAATAGGTAAAAAACCACCTCGATGGTCATACAAATTAATCAACGAGTTGGAACAAATGTTTAAAAAACGACGAAAAGAACAAAGCATAATGCAAGGGCTGGATCACCAGCTTCGAACAAGAAAATTTAAACGTATAGCTTTTTTAACTCGTTCCAAACGAAGTTTTAAGAAATCTAATTTCAAGAATTATAATCTTTATACAAAATTTAATAGAGATTCAGGTTTTATAAGTTATTTGGAAGAACCAGATTTTCGTCCAGCCGTAATCAAAGGATCTATGCGCATTCAAAGGCGTAAAATGGTTATTTGGGGACCGTCTCAAGGAAATCCCCATTCCCCTCTTTTTTTGGAAAAAATGGAAGATTTTCCTTTTCCTATATCCGACCTAATGAAGCTTTTTTTTAATATTAGAGATTGGTTGGGTAAAAAGTCAGAATTTGAAATTTTAGATCAACAATTCCAAATAAAAAAAAACAACCAGGAAGACGCAATGGAATTCTGGGAAAACATTCCATATGCACAAAAAACAAGAAGTATTCTGTTACTAGCACAATCAATTTTTAGAAGGTATAATTCCCCTTATTGATAATAGCTAAGAATATTGGCCGTATTTTATTACGGCAATCTCGACGAAAAGAACAAAGCATAATGCAAGGGCTGGATCACCAGCTTCGAACAAGAAAATTTAAACGTATAGCTTTTTTAACTCGTTCATTATTTCTTGTTATAATAGCATCAATGTCTTGTGTAGTCTTGACTGAATTACTTTTCACATGCATACCATAAATATGTTTTTTCAAATTGTCGATAGTCGAGTTTTTGGCTTGAAGCTGAGCTTTTAAATCGTTTATTTCAAAAAATTCATGAAATTCAGGAAATTCCGGATTTTTACATGGTTTCTTAGTTTGAAAACTTTCCTCCTTTCTTTGTATTGCAATTTCAATAGAAATGCAATGTTAAGTTTTGAGAATTTGTTTGAAAATTCATCAAAAGCCTTTTTATCAACCATATCATTTGTTTTGAATTTATTAGACTCAGCCTCAACCAAGGAACAATTATTAGAATCATGTTCAGTATTAGGATCAGTTTGTTTAGGTACATTAGCAGATGCACTATGTTGATCAGTTAAGGGTACCTCATCACATGACACCTGTTCATTTGTCGGTCTGATATTTGCATCCACATCACGTGTGTTAGGATTCAGAAAATCCATTAGTTAAAGTGTCGGTCACCTCAAGTATATGTATTCATTAGAAAGCTCGTAGACGTAGTCATGTTATGTTAATAAGTAGTTAGTTAAGTAACACCGTGGAGGACAGACAGGTCTTTACCCACTGTATGCCTTATCCACAGCCCGTAGGAGGTGAGTCTTGTAAGAAAACTATAAATACCCTCTACCTCCCAAGGTAGAGGGTTGGAGCTTCAATACCATTTTTCTTTGTTTCATCAAGTTCCCACTTCTCTCTCTCTCTACTTTCTCTCTCTAAACCTTCAAACCATACGCCCCTCTTCGATATGTTTTGATGTGTTTGTGAAATCCAATATGCTATAAATGGTATCAAGAGCCATGGTTTGATCATTCATCTTTCATGTTCTTGGATTTTTAGTGGATTTCATAAGGTTTTTTGGTTTGAAAATATTTAGAGTTAGTTTGCATCATTTGGATCATCTCTAGTGTTAAAGCTTGGATTTTGATTGTACTTTTGTGTTTAGAATCATCATAAGTGTTTAGGTTTGGATTTGGAAGGCTTGAATCATCATGGTTGGTTGAATTGAAAAGTGGTGGTTTTTGAATATTAGTACGAAGCGAGTTGCGTCTCGGTGTACGTTTCTTGGTTGCGAGTTGACTGGTTCACTAAAGCGAGTTGTCACTTAAGCGAGTTGTCGCTTGAGTAAGTTGCTTTGGAAGCGAGTTACCTGCCTATGCGAGTTATCACTTAAGCGAGTTAGATATTAAGCGAGTTGTCTTGGAAGCGAGTTGTCAGTTTATGCGAGTTGTCTCCTAAGCGAGTTGCTATAGAAGCGTTTTGGGTTTTATGCGACTTGACTATTGAGCGAGTTGCCTCTTTATGCGACTTGTGTTCCATGCGACTTGTCTATTAAGTGAGTTGTCCACAAAGCGAGTTGATCAGGGTGCGACTTGTCTATTACACTACTTGTCTATTGAGACTTGTCACTTCTTCGTGTTACATTTTACGGTTTTTCTTTTGATTTAGTAAAATCCCGTGAAAGAATCTATTTCCCGGTTTAAGCAAAGAATTATAAAATCCCGTAGAATCTGTAATCATGTCTACCAACGTGCCTACAATCATCTCTTCTGTAGCTGAGGACGTTCAAGCTGCAGTATCAGATACTCGTCCACCTATGTTGGACAGAACTGATTATGACTCTTGGGCTCAACGAATCAGATTGTACTGCTTGGGTAAGGAAAATGGGGTTAACATTCTCAAATCAATTGATGAAGGACCATACCAAGTTGAGACTACCAGAGACATACTTGAAACTGCTGCTGATGGCTCAGTGACATTAGGATTGGATAGACCAAATACATATGATGAACTTACTGATAAGGCGAAAAAGAGATACGATGCAGATATTAGGGCCTCAAACATTGTACTTCAGGGTCTACCAAAGGACAGCTACAAGTTAATCAATCACAACACTGAAGCCAAAGCAATTTGGGACAATGTCAAGATGCTTCTCTCTGGTTCAGAATTAACTAAAGAAGATAGAGAGTCTCAACTGTATGATGATTTTGAGAACTTTAAGATGAACCCAAGTGAAAATGTCACTGAATACTATGTGAGGTTCCACAAGCTCTTGAATGACATGAGGAATATCAAAATGACTATGCCAAATATTCAGCTCAATTCAAAGTTTGTGAACAACATGAATCCCGAATGGCACAAATTTGTCACTTCAGTCAAGCTAACCAAAGGTTTGAGGCACACTAACTATGAGCAATTTTATGCTTACTTGCTTCAGAATGAGAAGCATGCTATGTTTGAATGAATGATCCTGGAAAAGTTCAAATCCAAATGGTGATGCAAGCTCGTCGAATGATTCAACTGCATTCTACACAAATGTAGGAATAACCACCAAAGCATCTCAAGTGATACCAACTGGTAATGGTAATCACAAACTCATTCCAGATCCAGGGTATAAGCCTCCAGATTCAGAAACATTCATGGAAAATCTCGTTAATCAACTGTCTCTTATGGTTAGACAAAATTTGAATCTCACTCCACACACCAACAATAACCTCAGAACAGCTTCCAATCCCCACAATCAAGCTACTGTTAGAGATGGTAAGGTAGTGGTGCAGGGTGTGCAAGGAAGACAAAATGCATACCTTCCACATAATGAGCAAGGGAATGTTGGAGCTGGATATGGGACTGTTGGAGCTGGATATGGGAATGCTGGTGCTGGATATGGGAATGCTAGCGGTGGTGGTGGATATATGGGTAATCAGAATCGTGGAGTGAACATGGCTCAGGGTCAAGTAAAGCCCATTAAATGTTACAACTGTGGTGGAGAAGGACATATTGCAAGGAATTGCACTCTTCCAAAACGTCCACAAAATGCAGAGTACTTCAGGGACAAGATGTTGTTGGTGCAAGCTCAAGACAGTGGAGCTATGTTGAATGAGGAAGAATTGCTATTCCTTGCTGAGGGAAACGCCAAAACTTATGATGCTGATGTGGATGAACAGCCAGTACAGGGTATGGGTCAGAACAATCCCAACGCATTTCAAGTTACAGACTGTGATGCATTTGATTCAGATGTTGATGATGAACCAACTGCTCAGACCATCTTCATGGCTAGTATCTCACCAATGGTCACTCCAAGGGCTTCTTCACCAAAACAGACCAATCTCTCCAGGGAATCTATCATCTTAGAGGTATTAAAACTATACGATGAGGTTGATGTGCAAAAGATGCATGACAAAGTACAATCAACTGAAATTATTGAACCAGATATTGAAAATATGGGTAATAGCAATGTTGTCCCATATGATCTATATGTGAAGCAAGATGGAAGTGAATATGTACCAAGTAATGCATCTTCTGCAGTCAATGATGATTATGTTTTTGATGAATACACTGAATGTGCCCCTGATGATTCCATAACCTCTAAACTTAATGCCTATAAGGAACAAGTTGCCATTTATGAACAACGTGCTAAGTTTGAATTGACCACCCGTGAGCAGGAGATGGATAACCAAATACGTACAGTCATTAAAAAAAGTAATTTTAGAGAAGAAATGTTAAAACAAGAGTTAAACTCCTTACAAGAAAAGCTTACTAAAACTGTTAAAAAAAAGCAAGAACTTCAAGAAAATGTTAAAGTGCTTAAACAAGAATTTAATGCTAAGGAATCAAAACTTTTGAATGACTTTTCCAACCTAAAAACCTTGAAAACAAACTGTACATACAAGGGAACACCATTCAGACTGCTCACATGATCACTAAGCATAGAGTCTTAAGCGATAAACATAGCATCCCCCTTATAGAGGTACCCAATCCCGAGTATGGAAAAGTTGCTAGAGCATCTCAAAAGGTAATCTATGATGGAAATGAGATTCTTAAGCCCAGAAATAAACCCACTTGTGTTGAGTTCACTGAGGAAGATAGAAAATTAGAAGAAGTCTCTAGAAAAAAATTGGATGATAAGCTTAAGAATCCCTTGTGCATAAAAGCAAATATCACATTTACAACACCAAATTATTCTAAGGAAAACTGGATTGCCTTTAATAAGTTTAGACCTCAAACTTAATTAGCCCCATAACAAGTTTTTTGGAAAAAAGACATGGATAAACAAAAAGCAAATATACTTGTTGAAACAAACACTCCCCTTAGGAAAGTGCCTCCAGCTACTGTGTATCCTCCGAATACACCAATGCATTTAGTTCCTAGAACTCTTCCCACTAAGAGCAAGACCTTAATCAGCCTGTATGTTGTTTATCAACTATTCGTTGATTTTGAAAAGACATGTAAGAAGAGAATCACACCTACAGGGATAACTGAAGGGGAAAGGGGTTTTGAGCAAACTAAAGAATGCTATTTAACTGAGGTCATGCCTTTCTTTAAACAATTAAAAAATCAATTTGAGAGTCTTCAAAAGGGGATAGACTCAGAGATTAAAGAAATGGAAAAACAATTTGATGAAATGATAGTTGAGGTCAATAATAATGAACGTGAACTCAAATATAATGAAATTAAAAGGAAGAATCTACATATCTTAAATGAGAACTTGATATCGAGTTGTGTGGCTCAAGATGTGTTTTATACTGTTACTAAGTATTCTATTACTGCTTCTCAATTTCATGAATTATCTGTTGCTTTGAAAGTTTCCCATGATCGTGTCATTGAGCTTGAAAACAAAAACTCAAAACTAAATGAGAAAATTGACCAGGATGATCACGATAACTTGGTAAAACACTTTTCTAAGCTGGAAGTTGAACATTTTGATTTGCAACTAAAATATCAACATCTCAAAGAAAATGTTAAAACCTCAAACATCAAAATATCCTCGGATGTTCTAGAGTTTGATGCAGTTTTTGAAATAAACAAACGTGATGAACAGATTTGAGCTCACTGTAACACGATCAGAAAGTTGAAAACCCAAATTTCACAATTAAAGGGTGAAAAGAACAATGTGACTGGCTCCCAAATGCCTCCTCCTTTAGATTCTCAATTTTCTTAAAACTTTCATCTTCAAAACATCATTAACGTATTACAACAAGAAAATGAGAGTTTTCTAGAAGAAAATGAAAAGGTCAAACGACACTTCAAAGAGTTATACGATTCAATGAAAGTCACTCGTGACAAGAACAATGAAAAAATAACTTCGTTACATAAGGAAATTGAGAATCTGAAGAGTCAGGTAAAAGGGAAAATGCCACTTTGTCTTTAATGAGAATGTTGCATCAAAGGCATCTGCAGATTCTAAGTATACTGTGACTGTTAAATACATTCCTCCTCATCTTAGAAATAATGAACTTGTGTTTCATGACTATTTCTGTCACCTTAAGGATAGTCTAGAATGTCTCCGTGAGATTGTAGAAGAGGATCGCATAAATAAGCCATTTGATAGTGAAATTAGGTATGCATGCTTATATGCCAAACGATCTCAGGAGTTGTTAGAATGTTTAAGAGCAACATGCCCTAAATCCTTATGTAAGAAAGATAAAGTTGTGATGCCTTGTTCTATGCCTGGTGCTAAGTATGCAACCCATTCTATGCCTTGTTATATGCCGAAAGTCAAGCATGTGAGCTTTGATGTGCCTATAAGTACTTCAGATCCCAGCACTTCTAGATCAGGAATGCAAAAAGTAGCAAAACCAACTAATGTTCCCATAATTCCCTCTACATGAGTAATCAGTGGTACAAAAGCAAGGGGTCAAAGCCTCCAAGCAATACAACGCAAGATAGGACCTCGCAAGCTAAGAGTGATCAATGGAGGAAAGTAGAAGACCACCCTAGGAACTTTAAGGCTGAATTGAATAAAACGAATCGTGTTGATTCTAGTATTAGCTATAAGCGTACTGTAATGAATTCGAATTCTGCCACTATTTGTAAAACATGTAATGAATGCTTGTTTTCTGGTATTAATCATGAATGTGTTGTGAATGAGTTGAGTAATATTGCAAAATCTCATGTTAAAATGGTTAACACTAGCAAACAAGATAAAAAGGTCAGAAGACCAAGGAGGAAGAGGGCTAGAAAACATTGGAAACCAACAGGAAGAAAATTTAGTAATGTAGGTTATCATTGGATACCTACTGGCCGTAAATTCAATCCTAATGAGTTGTGCCCTAAATTATCAATGCCCATTAGGAAATGGATGCCCACTGGTAGAACTATACCTTTAAGAAGTGAACATACTTTGAATAGATCTACTGTTTCTACTAGCCCGACATCTACCTCTAATGATTTTATTGACTCTGTTTCTGATTTGGATGTTCTAATCTCGTTTTCTAACCAAATGGAACCCATTCTTACATGGGGATCTCAATTGTCCAGTTATCCATTCTTGTCTGTGTTCAACTGCAGGTCGTTCAAATCGTTCTGTGGTACCTGGACTCAGGTTGTTCCAATCATATGACTGGAGATCGCTCGCGGCTCATGAACTTTGTGAGTAAATTTATAGGGACTGTTAGATTCGGGAACGACCATTTTGGGGCAATTATGGGTTATGGAGATTATGTGGTTGGTGATAGTGTAATTTCCCGGGTATACTATGTTGAAGGTCTTGGTCATAATTTGTTTTCTGTCGGTCAATTCTGCGATTCTGATTTAGAAGTGGCTTTTAGAAAACATACTTGTTTCGTTAGAGAACTTGATGGTGTGGAACTTTTAAGAGGTATACGTGGTACAAACTTATACACCATCTTTATCGAAGATATGATGAAGTCTTCTCCAATATGCTTGTTGTCAAAGGCTTCGAAAACAAAGTCATGGTTATGGCATCGTCGTCTCAATCACTTGAACTTCGGCACCATTAATGACCTTTCCAGAAAAGACCTAGTAAGAGGCTTACCAAAACTAAAGTATGAAAAAGATCATCTTTGTTCAGCATGCCAATTGGTAAAAAGTAAGAAATATGCCCACAAACCTAAACCCGCAAACTCAGTTATGGAAGTTCTTCACACTCTTCATATGGATCTGTTCGGACCCATGAGAGTGCAAACGATAAATGGGAAGAAATATGTATTAGTCGTTGTTGATGACTACTCTCGATTTACTACGGTTAAGTTTTTGAGGACAAAGGATGAAACTCCAGATGTCATCATCAAACTTATCAAATAGCTGCAGGTTCGACTTAACAAGACTGTTAGAATTGTTCGAACAGACAATGACACGGAGTTCGTTAACAAAGACTTGAGTCAATTTTATGAAAGAATTGGAATCAGTCATCAAAGAAGTATTCCACGTACGCCTCAACAGAACAGTGTAGTTGAAAGACGAAATCGGACCCTTGTTGAAGCTGCAAGAACAATGCTAATTTACTCAAAGGTTCCAATGTTTCTTTGGGCTGAAGCCATTGCCACTGCTTGCTACACCCAAAATCGTTCTCTCATACACACCACTCATGGAAAAACTCCATATGAACTTGTCCATAAACGAAAATCTGATATCTCCTACCTTCGTGTATTCGGTGGTTTGTGCTATCCAACGAATGATGGTCAAGATTTAGGTAAATTAAGAGCTAAGGCGGACATTGGAGTTTTTGTGGGTTATGCACCTAACAAGAAGGGTTACCGAATCTACAACAAAAGAACTCGAGATATCATGGAAACTATTCACGTCACGTTCGATGAGCTGTCTGGGCAAATGGCTCCAGCACAATCAAGTTCTGGAACCGCATCTCAACTTTTGATTAGTAGTCCTATTAGTTCTTCTCTTGTACAAAATCCCTCACCAACAATTCCATATGTACCCCCTTCGGAAGATGATTTGAAGAAATTGTTTGATCCAATGTTTGATGAACACTATGAGCCTATTGCTAATGATCAGTCAAATCCATCAACAGAGGCTACCCCTAACCCAGTCATCGTAGATAACCCTTCAGTTTCTATGTCAATGAGTCAAGAAGCGCCTACTGCAGATCACTCATCCTCATCATCAAATCCTCAATCATCCAGTGTACATCATGGAAATGTTTCTGGCACCTATGATGGAGATAACCCCTTTGCTACTCCCGAAGATGCTCCATTTGAGAACATATTTTCTCCTTAACCAACTTCAGAACCATCTTCATCAAGAGATCCAAACTCTGCTACGTCAGTTCCTCAACAACAACCACACGAACACCTTAGAAAATAGACACATGACCATCCTTTGGACAACATCATTGGAAACCCTTCTCATCCAGTATCCACTCGTAAACAAATTGCAACTGATGCCTTGTGGTGCTTCTTCAACTCCGTACTATCTAAGGTCGAACCAAAAGACGTTAAAACAACCATGACTGAAGAAAGCTGGTTTAATGTCATGCAAGAAGAAATTCATGAGTTCGATCGACTAGATGTATGGGAATTAGTACCTGCTCCTGACTGTGCTATGATCATTGCTCTAAAATGGATCTTCAAAGTAAAACTTGATGAGCATGGTGATGTGCTAAAGAACAAGGCTCGATGGGTTGCAAAAGGATACCGTCAAGAGGAGGGTGTTGACTTTGAAGAATCATTTGCTCCAGTTGCACGTATCGAGGCAATCAGAATCTTCCTGGCTAACGCTGCAAGTAAGAACATGGTAGTCTATCAGATGGATGTAAAGACGGCTTTTCTTAACGGAGATCTAAAAGAAGTAGTATTACGTCAGCCAACCTGAAGGTTTTGTGAATCCAAAACATCCTACTCATGTCTACCGCTTGAAGAATGTCCTTTACAGTTTGAAGCAAGCTCCAAGGGCATGGTACGACACGCTATTGAAGTTTCTTGTATCTAATGGATTCAGCAAAGGAGCAGTTGATCTGACATTGTTCACCAGAAAGTCAGGCAAACACTTAATTCATGTTCAAATCTATGTTGATGATATTATTTTTGCCTCGACTAACCCCAATGAGTGTGACCGTTTTTCTAAGGAGATGGGCTCCAAATTTCAAATGTCAATGATGGGACAAATGTCATTTTTCTTGGGATTACAAATTTTACAAAGTCCCGGAGGCATTTTCATCAATCAATTTAAATATGCTAATGAAATCTTAAAGAAATTTGGATTTGATTCTTGTGACCCTGTTGACACTCCCATGGTGGAGCGTACTAAACTGGATGAGGACCACTCAGGGATCATGGTTGACCAAACTAAATATCGTAGTATGATTGGGTCCCTGATGTACCTTACTGCCAGTAGACCAGACATTCTGTTCGTTGTATGCATGTGTGGTAGATACCAGGCTAAGCCTACCAAAAAGCACCTTGAAGCGGTTAAATGGGTCTTTTGGTATCTCCAAGGAACCATCAACATGGGACTTTGGTACCCGAAGGACACCGGTATGTCACTAACAGCCTATGCAGATGTTGACCATGCAGGGTGTCAAGATACACGTCGAAGCACGTCAGGAGGTGTTCAGTTTTTGGGTGATAAGCTTATGAGCTGGTCTTCAAAGAAACAAATGAGTACCTCTATATCCTCTACAGAGGCAGAATACATAGCCATGTCATCTTGTTGTGCTCAAATCCTATGGATGAGATCCCAATTATCTGAATTCAACAAAATCCCTCTGTACTGTGATAACAAGAGTGCCATTGCTCTCTCATGCAACAACGTTCAACATTCAAGAGCAAAGCATATCGACATTCGACATCATTTCATCAGGGAGCAAGTGGAGAATGGTGTGGTGGAACTATATTTTGTGAAGACTGAATATCAGTTAGCAGACATCTTCACTAAAGCTCTTCCTAGAGAACGTTTTGAGTTTATCCTTCCACGACTTGGTCTAAAGAGTCTACAACCGGAAACACTCAAACATCTTCAAGAGGAAGACGGGGAGTAAAAGTTTTTCTCCATCCATCTCTTGTAAATATTTATTCAAAAAAGCAAAATACAAAATTATAAAACCCACAAAAAGAAAATAGAAAATTAAAAAAATTTCAAATATCCATAAAAATCAGAAAATCTTTGAAAAAGCTCAAAAATATTATTTTCCCAATTTTTTTCTATTCTTTGATAACATCTATGGTCTTTGATTTGTCACTCTAATAATGACACGGGTCTTTAGATGAAGTTCGATTGTACATAAATTTAAAAAAATAAATTAAAAAAAAAAAAAAAAAAAAAAAAAAAAAAAAAAAAAACCATGCGTTATCTTACTTTTCAAATCTCATGCTCTGATTCTAAAAACAAATGTTTGTCACCAAAAAGACAAATGTTTCCTTCACAAATATTTTTCCTTCTATTAATTCTTCTGAAAAATATTTGTCATCTAATGAAAACTACATAGCTTTGAAAAATAACTCGGACTCAATTTTTTGAAAATCATTTGGACGTGTCATTTGTCAAACTCTCTATCTCTCAATCAACAACTTATGTCATTGATTGAGGGGGAGAATGATTTCAATTAAATCACAAAGGTTATTTGTCAAACAATTGCAATGTCTTATACAATTGGTTCAAGACCTTGGCTAATGTTATGTTTTCATAAGGAGTTTAAAATGTTTTTCAAAAGCAAGTCACAATTCTCCTCCAAAGTTTTCAAAATTAATTTAAATCATTAGAGATCACAAATCTCAATAAATTTGAAAATTGTGATCGGGGGAGAATTTGTGATTTAAATTGGATTTAAACTGATAATTCGATAAATGGTTTTCTAATTGATTCGCAAGCTCTCCTCCCTACATGTGCCAAACGATTTCAAATTTTCCATGCACATGTTAAGGGGGAGCATCTATATCAAACCAAAAAGGATTAAAAGGTGATTGATTTGTCTTTGATTTGTCTCTAAGTGCAGGTTCTCTCTAATATGTGCAGAACACTTTCGTATCTTGATACACATATTGAGGGGGAGCAATTTTTTTTGAAAACCACATCCTTTCCCAAAATATATTTAACAAGGTATTTAAAATACTAAGTTTGATTGGGAAAGTGATGTCGATATTTTTAGAAAATGTTGATTAAAGAAGTGAATTCTTCCTCTTGCCTCCATGTGCCAAAGCAATTTCAAACATACAATGCACATGTTAAGGGGGAGCTTTTTCTGAAATATCAAAAACAATTCAGGTACAAAATGCTTTGATCATAGATCACAAGTACCTGGATTGATTATTCAAATGGTTTTCAAATAGTTTCAATGGCAGAAGAACAATACCAAAAAGACCGACCAAATTTATTTTATGCATGGAGATATAAGGATGGTTAGGTTAGGTATTTGTTCCCACGATCCCGCCAGAGCCGGAGGGATCTACCCAGGGACAATCCACTAGATAGTGTAGAAGTCCTTAGGTATGATGAAGAAAGGAGAAAATTGAGAAATGAGAAGAGTGCGGACTGAGATAGAGCTAGAACTGGAATAAACCCAAGTTATGAAGTCTAGGTAAGCACTAAATGGGTTGAAGAATGAAAAAGAAATAAAACGAACAAAAAGGGTGAAAATAAAAAGCCCTCCATTGATTCAACCTTAGGGCAGAAATCAGGTTCAATACATATGCTACTGGTGGTTACTAAGGTAACACCGGTATTGAAGACAAGACGTCATAGACCCAGTGACGCACTGCACACTACAACTTCCCAAGCTACTCAAGTTCCTCTTAAAAAGGACTTGTTTCATTCTCACGGGGAACCTACATTATCTATCGACTTTCTCTTAGAGATTTTTGATATTGAAGAAGGAGACCCTCTCCCTAGTCTCCGGCATAGGAACCAAATGTGCACTATTGAGTCTAGAGCCACGAGATCATCAATATCTCTCTAGGACACAATCAATGAAGACTCACTGCTTCACACAATGTAGAAAGTGAGATTATATCTTAAGAGTCCTACGCATTATCCTTGTGGTATTGCCAGAACATCTGAGTGATATGTAAAATACTCACAATGAAGATGAAAATCCTTCTAGAGCCAACATCAAACAAGCTCTTGGTAGGTAACATGTGAGATCTATCCAATAGATCAAACTTGTGACAACTGGATAGAAATGATGGGGAGATTCAATATTGAGTCAACCTTGGTCCAGGAAATGGATTGACGGATGACTTTGAAAAACCGGTCGTTGTGCTTAAAACTCCTTTTCTAGCACATCGACTGTGTATTAATATTTTAAAATAAAAGATGTTTATGATTGATAATTGATTTTCCTTAAAACCTTCATTGTATTGCAAAACACTTTATATTAAGCAGTACACGATTGTTTTTCAAATCACTTTTCATCAATTAGTGAATCTCAATTCGCTGGTTCACTCACTCCGTGTTGTCTTCTTTGAGACGTTCCGGTTTGAGAACAGCTAGAGCAGCTGCGAAACCCTGTCAAGGAGATTTTTAGGAATTCTACTTGATCACAGGCAGTACTTGTACTGATCAACGGGGAACCGTGGGCCGTGTACCTCAATTCAACGAAAGTCATCAAAGACACTTTTGTGCGCTTTATTGCTAACTGTTGTATGCAGGTACACCCAACGTTTGTAGCTGATCAGAATTGAGAGGTCAATCCATAGCCACATGCTCACACAACACATTCATTTCTAAAGAAATCATGATAAGTGCATCAACAACTCTGATATTTACACTCCATGCTTCTGCTACGCTGCAGCAAATATTATGAATCATCTAAAGCTTCCGCTATTCTGATGAGAAGAAATTATGATCCAGAATGTGAGCATGTCGGTCCAATATCACAACATCACATAATGTCAACACTACAAAGGAAGAGTCAGAGATTTATGGTAGCTGATGATCTCAAAGTTGGCTCAAAACTCATCATCACGTGGAGCAGTTAAAGACCTCCACTTGGATTAACCAAACATGCAAAACATAAAGAATCAAAGACTACGGGCTACTGAGCAAGAAACTTAATCAAGAATCTAAGAACAATCAAAATGTAATATCTGTTTGTATTCAATGTAATTTGAGGTGACCTCCCTTAGGGGGAGATTGTTAGGATTCAGAAAATCCATTAGTTAAAGTGTCGGTCACCTAAAGTATATGTATTCATTAGAAAGCTTGTAGACGTAGTCATGTTATGTTAATAAGTAGTTAGTTAAGTAACACTGTGGAGGACGGACGGGTCTTTACCCACTGTATGCCCGATCCACAGCCCGTAGGAGGCGAGTCTTGTAAAAAAAAAACAATAAATACCCTCTACCTCCCAAGGTAGAGGGTTGGAGCTTCAATATCATTTTTCTTTGTTTCATCAATTTCCCACTTCTCTCTCTCTCTACTTTCTCTCTCTAAACCTTCAAACCATACGCCCCTCTTCAATATGTTTTGATGTGTTTGTGAAATCCAATATGCTACAATGTGTAACAAGAGTCACTGAACTACTGGTTGTTTCAAGCTTATCTGTCATTGAGCCTCTGTATTCAGTGTCAGCTGATCCATCTTCCGATCTCTTACTGGTCTCAACACTACAATTTATTGATTGTACCCGACATTCATTCACCTTTCTGATCACAGCATCCACTTCTTGTGTGACAGGATTTACTGAGCAGCTGGTTACATCATTCTTTGTTGTCTTTGATATTCTGCATTCAGCAACACCCAACCTTTCAACTGATACATTATCCGACTCATCATAACTATCTCTCGATTACACCTGACACTCATTCACGTTTTCATCTGTTTGTGCAGCTTCCTCAATGTACTTTTCCACATTATCCATGAGTTGGATAAATGTCTCAATGAATGCGTTAATTTCTATTCCAGTGTGTCTTTTGAAGGATATTTCAATCATGTGATGATCATAATCTGATGAGAATTCCCTTCTAATGAATGACTGAAATTATTTGTAGATCACTTGAAGTGCAGCACTGGAACTATCCTTTTGACCCTTCTCTTTGTCAAGTTGTAGCTCCAATTGTTCTAAGTTTAACAGCAAAGTTCCTGTTAATGTGGATAAGTCCTGACGAAAGAGGGCAATACATGTTCGTTCCATTGTTATGGGTAGAAGTAACATGAGGTGAGAGTGAAGTTGTTGATAGGGTATAATGCAGCATTCCTTTTGCATGGCATTCTGTAGCATTAGCAGGTGCAAGTCTTTCTCATTATACTCAGAACATGAAGATCTCACATCCTCATTGATTAATTCAATCATCTTTAATCGTTCAGTGTAGCATACATTATCATTGTTGCCCACAGCATCATACAATTTAAGTACTTCAAAAATCACTAAATCAGGAGTGTAAGACATGATGTTGTTGTGTACACGAGATTTTACAAGTCTGTGATTTAAACCAAGAAATATAATCTTTCTCGGGATTTTACTAAAATCAAGACCAAACCATAAGAGATTTAGAAGTAGGATGTAGTAAAGGAACTAGAAGATGTAAAGGAACTAGAAGATGATAAGGAAGTAAAGATGAATTTGGTGTTATGGTTTGTGATATTCCCTAATTCTTTTCGGAAAATTAGAGTTTGAAAACAAGGGTTTTGTATGTTAGGTTTAGAGACAAATCGCAGGAATTGACAAATCTCAGTCCTTGACAAAACGCACTGACAAACCGCTCTAACAATCCTCTTTTTGACAAATCGCTTTAGACAAATCGCACTTAGGACAACTCGCACCCTAGATAACTCGCACCCTAGACAAATCGCAGTCCTGAAAAATCAGTCCAGACAAGTCGCATTCCAAGACAAATCGCAGTCAAAGACAACTCGCAGTACAAGACAAATCGCATTCAAGACAAATCGCATAGGCAGACAAGTCGCATAGTACACAAGTACATCCACTACTTTGTCCTTTCTTGTTGTTTTGTCTCAGTAGACAAATCGCATATAGGACAAGTCGCTTCACAAAATAAGACAACTCGAACTCTGAATTGAGACAAATCGCTTCAGAAAACGATCCAAACAGGGACAAGTCGCATAGATGAATGTTTTACCGTAACACAACTCGCATCCAAGAAAACTTCAAAAACACCATTTTTCAATCCAAAAACCACTCAACCACGATGATTCAAGCCTCCCAAACCAAAACCTAAATACTTATATTTATTCTAAACACAAAAGTACAATCAAAATCCAAGCTTTAACACAAAAATTGAATCAAATGATGCAAACTACTCAAAACTCATTCAAGCCCAAAAACCTTATGAAAACCACTAGAAATCCAAGAACATGAAAGATGAGTGATCAAACCATGGATCTTGATACCATTTGTAAGATATTGGTTTTCAAAATCACAAAAACAATCACATATAGGGTCGAATTATGCAAGAGTTTAGAGAGAGAAAGTAGACGATGGGATCCTTTCTTGAGAGAGAAAGTAAATAAAAGAAAGAAATGTTAGATTGAGTGAAAGGTCCAACCCTCTACCTTGGGAGGTAGAGGGTATTTATAGTTACAACTAAACGTCCTCCTTTGGACTGTGGATCAGGCATACAGTGGGTAAGACCCGTCCTTCCTCCACGGTGTTGCACTAAACTAAGTAACTAACTAAATAACTAGTAAATAACGTAATGTCTACGAGCTAACATATGCTAGATTAGAGTTGGGGTGACCGACTCTTCAACATGGATTTTCTAAATCCTAACAAAAATGGTTAAGTTATAGCTATAGTGTAAAAGTGTAAGGATAACTGTGCGGCCAAAATAAGGAGAACGAAGCTTGAGGGACTAAGATTGCCATATGGTCAAACTTAGAAAACTAAATAAGTATAGTTATTACTTAAGTAGAATTATCCAAAAAAATCTAGAGGGTGTTTGTCTGTTTTGGTTTCCAGGAGAAAGAAAAGGAGGGAAAAAGGAGTAGCATCTATTTGGATCATAATTGATCAAGAAAAGAGAGTGTAATCGAGTTAATAAGAGTGTTTAATCTTAAACCCATCACAAGTAAGTAATTTTCACAATTCAAAATTAGGGTTCTTGAGGTAAAAATTCGTAATAGGGTTAAAGGTTAAGGATTTATTATGTTACTATTGAAATAGCAATTAACTAAAGCTAATTCCTTTATAGGAATCAAGAGTGGAGCATGTAACTCTTAAAAGTAGGGACCATAGTTGGTGAATTAAGGTAAGTACACTAGTAATGAGCTTGTTATAGTCTAAATCATGTTTATTATGATGTTGGCATGTTATAGTGTTATCGGAGCATTTTATAGCTTAGCTTGGATCCATAGCTTACTGTATGTTATTGATAGCATGATTATATGCTTTATGTTGATGTATGTTTATGTGTTATAGTATTGCTCCTAATATGTGATTGTAATTATTGTTCTTGCTATGTACTTACTAAGCATTCACTTACGTTATTGTATATGATGGTGTTTATAAGTACCGGGGAGACTAACAAAGTTAAAGATAAGGCATAGGTTGGATTGCCATTCAGAAAACAATTTGAATTTGAAATTAGAAGACTATTATCTTTTAGACCAAATGAGTGGAGTTGGAAGTCCCCACAAGTCTTCTTTCGTATTTTGGTATACTTTTGTTAATATGGGTCATTTTAAGTTATGGGTCGTTTTTAATGTTTTATGGGTCCATATTAAGTTTATGTTTATATGTCTTGAATTTAGATGTGTCGAGGATGTGGATTACTTAATGGATCGGTTATAGTTATGTATGAAAGGGTGTTTGGCATTATGCCATTTTACCCATTTCGACCCGTTGGCAAGGGTTAGAAACCAATGGACATGTGTATGGTTTAGAAATAATCATAATAGAAGTATTTGTACATGTTATGTTGTGATAGTTTGTACCTTGTTGAGTCTTGTGAATTTTCTATAGTAATTCTGCAGAAGTACTGAGTCTGTTGCATCAATACAACATATCTATAATCTGGATACTGAGTCTTGTTGAGTTTGTGTATGCGGTGTATAAGTGATATGGTTAGGATACGGCGTATTGGTTAAGTGACTTGTATATTTTGGTCAATACTGAGTATTGTCTATACGGCGTATTTAAGTTCATTGATACAGCGTATTGACATATGATCCTGATATGGCATATTCAAATTTTGAATACGGCGTATTGGTCCTTGTTCACATAATGTTTATAACTTTTTTGTATTTTGAGCTTTTAATTTACGATTATTATGAATTTCTTCTATAAGTGTTATTGAGCTTATGTATATTGGTCTTATACATATATGTTTGAAATTTAATTACTTTCAATGTAATAGTCAATTTGTCTAATTTTGTGAAAGTTTTTGAAAAATTATATTGAGTCATTTTGTGGGCATAACAACTTGGTATCAGAGCTTTGATCTAAGAGAATTAAGATTTTATTGTAGGATTTCCTAGACTTAGTCCTTGTTTAGACGCGTTTAGTGATATTGCTTGTTGTAGTGTATCGCTTTAAGGGTTTTGAGAACACATGTGTGACATATTCTTATGACTACGTCTGGCCACCTTAGTGATAAAAATATGGAACATATGTGGAATCAAAATCATTAAGACTATACATATGCAAACAGCTTAGGGTGGTAAGGTATAAGGATAATGTATAAATTGTTATTCATGCATTGCTTATGTATTTGATTGTGCTTGTAAGTTGAAATCCGCTAAATTTAAGTAAAAAGAAAAGATGAAAGTAGTTCATCACAAGCTAGTTGAGAAAGCAATTACTTCTAAATGTGTCGAGTCTTTGGCAAGTGATGCACGTAATGATGATTCTTCTTCTTCTTCTAGTTTTAGGGGCCCTGATCTCAAAGGTTTCTCAGAAGAACAAACGAAAGCTATCGATTTGATGTTAAGAAAAACGGGTAGCAAAGGCGATAAAACAACCTATGCCCTATTATGTCAAGAAAACAACACTCAACATTTTAGAGTTGATGGATAAGGAGTTCGAAGAGCTCCAGAGGGTGGGTGGTTTAGTGAAAGACCCCAAGAATAATAAGGCCACTTACCGTGACTTCACGGCATGTGATGTGCCAAAGTTCACAGGAGACCTTGATCCAATTGCTAGTAAAAGGTGACTTACTTCCGTTGAAGCTGTATTTCATACGAGTGACTGTGAAGAGATGAAGAAAGTTATTTATGCTATGAATTTCATTTGCAACAGTGTTAGGACTTGGTGGGAAGGAAAGCTTTGTGAGAAGATTGAAGCATGGGCTGAAATATGTTCGTGGAAGGAATTCATGGAATTATTTAGTGTGCAAAATGCTTCGATGGAGGAGATTGATAAAATTCGAGAAGAATTCCACTCTCTAGTACAAACCAATGAGACGGTAAATCAATTATGGAAGAAATCCAATGATATGGTTCCATATTTCCCAGAGTACCACGGTAATGAAAATCTCAAGGTAGAAAGATTTCAAAGAATGCTCCAAGATGATATTCGAGAAGTGATTTCGCCTTTCAAGTGTACCACTTTGGAAGATCTTCTAAGTAAGGCTTGTGTGAGGGAAGTGCATCTTATGAGAAAGAAGAATAAGGATGTAAAGGACACAAAAAATAAAACAAGATTATGTTGATCGAGATAGCAATAGGATTAAGTATGATCATGGCAAGACAGGTGGAGGCAGTCAAACTAAAACGTCATGCAAAAAGTGTCATAAACTTCACTATGGCGAATTTAGAGCCAACATGCCGGGTTGCTTCAAGTGTGGTTCTTTAAGCCACATAATTAAGAATTGTACGAAGCCGATGACTATATGCTACGGGTGTAACCAAACAAGACACAAATTGAATGAATGTCCAAAAATCCAAAGGTGATTGAAGCCAAACAGTTGAAAACCATCAAGGAGGAAAAGGTTAAGGTTCCGAAGCTAAAATCTTGTGCTTATCATATGACTTTCGAAGAAGCAAAGTCGGTACCTGAGGTTATTACATGTATAATCCTTGTAGATTCATTTCCAGCTCACGTATTGTACGATTCGGGTGCTAGTGGTCATTTGTATCCTATAGTTTTAGTAAAATATTATCCACTCCATTAAATAGACTCCCAAAACCCCTTGAATTCGAAATAGCCAATAGTAAAGTGGTTGTTGTGTCTAATGTGTATCCTGATGTAGAAATAGGAATCGATGATAATATCTTTAAGATTGACATGCTTCCTATTATGCTCAAAGAATTTGACATTGTTATAGGCATGGAGGGCTTGCTAAACACAATGCTGCCATTCTATGTAGTCAAAAGTTCATTCAGCTCAAAAACTCTAACGGTCGGGAATTTACTATTTATGGTGAGAAAAGGAAGGGTGAACTAATGATATGTTCAGTAATGAAGGCCAGAAAGTATCTATCATGTGGTTGCTATGCCTTTTTAGCAATGTGGTTGATACAAATCTAGATAAGAAGAATATTGATAGTATTATGGTTTTGAATGAGTTCTGTGATGTCTTTCTGAAAGATTTGTCGAGTATTCCTCCCAAAAGGCAAGTCTAAATCCGTATCGATCTAGTTCCGGGTTCTACACCTATTACCAAGACTCCTTACCGATTAGTCCCATCTAAAATGAAAGAGTTGATGATTTAACTCTAGGAATTACTTGATAAGGGTTTTATCCGCCCTAGTAACTCACCGTGGAGTGCTCCTATCTTGTTCGTTAAGAAAAGGATGGTAGTATGCTGTTAGGATTTAGTAAATCCATATAGAAGAGTCGGCCACCCCAAGTATAGTCTAGCATAGGTTAGCTCGTAGACCTAACGTTATTTATTAGTTATAGATTAGCGTAAGTAATGCCGTGGAAGAAGGACGGATCTTTACCCACTGTATGCCTGATCCATAGCCTGAAGGATGGCGTATGAAAGTTGTATAAATAGCCCTCTCCCTTGGGGAGAGGGTTGGATGTTCATTTGGAACCTAACCTTCCATATTTTGTTTCTCTCTCTAGCATCCCATTCTCTCATCTCTTTCTCTCTCTACCTCACGAATCAAACACAAATTTCATATGGTGTTATGATATCAATAATATTACAATTGGTATCATAGCCAGGTTTGATTAGCTAAGTTATATGTGCATTTTTTTTTGGTTGTTTGAGATTAAAAAGTTAGTTTTGGAAGGTTTTTGGTCTTATCTTTGGCTTTCTTTGATTCTCACAATTATGGTGTTAAAGTAAGTGTTTTTAGGGTAGTTATAACCTTCTAGGATCAAGTTGTGCAAAAGAAACCAAGCAAAAACATTCAAAAGGGTGATTTTTAGGTGTTATTAGGTGAAAAAGTTACCTGCTTCATGGTTGCGGTTTGACTCTCGGACTAGGTTCTTTGTTGCGGTTTGACCGCTTCTTGGTTGCGACTTAACAGAACTTAAGCTGCAATTTGATTATTTATGATTAATTGGTTGCGGTTAGATAATAGGACAAAAACTGCGGTTTGAACTTTAGCCAAAAGACAAAAGAGGACGAGTAACACTTGTACTTCACGAAAGTGACCTGCGGTTTGTCATTTTGCTCTTGCAGTTTACCCACCTTGGTTGCGAGTTGTGTCTTGCGTTTTGTCCAGTCTGCGGTTTGAGGTCTCTACGAGTTGACCGGTGGCGATTTGAGTCGACTGCGTTTTGAGGGTTGTGATTTGGTTCTGCGGTTTGATACATTCAGTTTGATTTTGCGGTTTGAAGGTTGCATTTTTGGTTTCTGCGGTATGATTATTGTGGTTTGACAACAACTGCGATTTGAGAGTCTGCGAGTTGAGGGGTTGCGATTTGAGCTATTTGAAGACAAATCTTGAGTTTTGTCTAGGAGACACCCTGTCCAAATATTTTTTTGGATTGTAACTTGATTCAAACTTTACCAAATCAAAATTAAACGACAATTCACCTAATCCAAACATTCTAGTATCCCTTTTAACATACAATCACTAATAATTGAATCGATCCAACTGTTATCATAACACGTTCAAGTTAACAATATTTCACGGTCTCTTACCGAGTTTGTTAAATTCCATTAACGTCTACATCATGCCTAACACTTCTGATTCAGTGATATCTGAGGTACTTAAATTGTACGACGCTGTTGATAATCATAAGAGTACTAAATATGCAAAACGGTCAAACATGATTGAGTCGGTTAATGATAATGTGGGATCTTTGTGCTCGAATTCACAAGAGAGAGAATTGCACCAGTTACAGCAACTGCATGATCATGCGAAGGAGAGTTGCATTGAACCTTTTCGACAACTTCATTCACACCTCACGGTACTTCTCGAAGGAAATAGATTCACGAGGGGATTTGTACGAGCATTTAATGAACTTTTTCGTCAAGATGTACAGACTTTCACGGGCACATTATTCTTGAACTTAGAGCAACTTGACAAAGAAAAATTTCAAGAAGCCGGATCCAAGGCTGCACTTCAGGTGATCAACAAACAATTTCAGTCATTCTTCAATAGTGAATACACTTGGGATTATGATGATCATATGACTGAAAGGTGCCTTGCCAGTCACACTGGAATGGAAGCTAATGTATTGAGAGAAATATTAATCCAACTCATGGATAATGTTAAGAAGTACATTGAGGAAAGAACACAGTATGATGACAAAGTGAGTAAATGTCGGGTGCAATCAAGAGATAGTTGTGTTGAGTCGGGTAAAGTATCGGATGATGGATCAGTTGTCACTGAATGCAGAGGATCAGAGACAGATAAGCTTGACACAACCAGCAGTTCAGTGACTCCTGTTACACAAGATGTAGATGTAGTTATTAGATCGGTAAATGAACAGGTGTCAGGTGTTGAGGTACTCTTAAATGTTCAACATAATGCATCTGCTAATATACTTGTACAAACTGATCAGGATGTTGAACATGATTTTAACATTTGTTCTTTGGTTGAAGCTGAGACTAATTATTTCAAAACAAATGACATGGTTGATAAAGAAGCATTTAATGAACTTTCAAACAAATTCTCAAAGCTTGAAAAACATTGCATTTCACTTGAAATTGAAATACAAAGAAAGGAAGAAAGTTTTTAAACTAAGAAAGCATGTAAAAATTTGGAACTGCCTGAATTTTGTGAATTTTTTGAAATTAACGAGTTAAAAGCTCAGTTTCAAGCCAAAAACTTGACAATCAACAACTTGAAGAAACATATCTCTGATATGAATGAGAAAATTAATTTATTCGGAACTAACCAAGACAGTAATGCAATCAAGACAAGAAATATTGAACTGTCAATTTATGTGGCTAAATTACTCAAGGAAAATGATACTTTGAAAAGGCATAAAAAAGATATAGGTGACTCAATCAAAGAAATTAGGTCTAAAACTTTAGAACAAACAACATCTTTGATGGTCAAAATTGATGAATTCAAAGCTCAACTTCAGGATAAGAGTTTCACAATTGTAGCATTAAAGAACGAGCTTAGAAAAACTGCAGGGAAAAGTGTGAACACTAAGTTTTCAAAACCATCAATCTTGGGGAAACCAGTTTTACATCCCAATAGAGACCGGTCAGTTCCTAGACAACTGACTGCGTTTATATCTGAACGACCAAAATCTTCAAAAACTCGGTTTGCCTCCCAAGTTGATGAGAAAGAATTTTTCTCAAAACCAGTCACTTCACAATCTAATCCCAAGAATCTAAAATAAAATGCTCAGGATAAGGTTCAACCTTCTAAGACTAGGAACAAGAAAAGGTCTTACAGTGCGCAGAAGAAGCCTCATAAAACTAATTCCTCTCCTAGGAAAACTCTTACTGATAAAGCCTCAAAAACTAGGATTAAGGATAAATCTTCCACTGTGCCTAAGAAGTCAAACACTCCTAGATCTTGCCTTAAGTGGATACCAACTGGTAGAATTTTTAAGAATATTGGACTTATATGGATTCCTACCAGCAAATTGACTACCAATGGCAACACCAAGGTTGATTGTGAAATTCCCAAGAGTTTGGATATTGTTGTTGCTAACCCACATAAATGCAAACATACTTGTGATGTTAGTGCAGTTGTTCCTCACTCAATTGCAGGTACATTGATCAATTCCATCAAGAAAAGACTCATGGTCTGGGTGATTAAAGAACATATATCTCCTGGATTAGGAGCTTCGGAATGTCAGAATTGATGTACATGTACTATGACTCCTGATCACTTCAGCTCATGACTCGTGCTTTAACAAACCACATAGAGAGTATATCCACCACTGTCATACTCTACACTGTTTTCCAGGTTGTACATATCTTAATCATTCAGAAATCCATAAAATTTTGAAAAATTGAAAAATACCAAAGATAGTCTCCCAAGGCATGTCTTCTGGTATCGATAACATCTACAGTCCTAGAAATGTCATTAAATAATAACACAGGTCTTTAGATGAAGTTCGAGCAGAAGTTCATATGTGTTTTTCAAAACATGTCTATACAAATATTTTACAGTATATGATTTGTCATAAAAGTATTTGTGCTTCACGTTGTTGTTCAAGGGTGTCATTAAATCAATTGGATTCAATAGTGCATAAATTTTTCATACTCAATCAATGACTGCAATTGTGTTACTTGAATACGGGTCATTGATTGAGGGGGAGAGTAATTTTCAAAATCTATGACATATGTCAAGCGGCTTCAACTCATTGAATTCTACCATAGCCGTCATATTGAGGGACCAATCTTGCCAATACTTGATATTTAATTATGGTGGTATAAATTCCTTGCAATTTGACTGGTCAAATCTTTACCAAAACTGTCAAACCCATTGTCAAACCTCAAAACCAGTTTCTCTCTCCTTTTCATTGTTGCGATTTGATATTTGTGGTACGTGGTGTGTAATCATTCTAGGTTGTTGAGGCGAATCATCTTCATCTCATAGGTTTGTGATTCAAATCATGTTTAAATGTTGGGTCTAGTCTCCCTTAATGTTGTAGTTGCTTGCTTTTTTTGATCAATTTATTCCCCTTATATTTGAATTTGATCGATTGATTAGTGGTACTATTTTCGTGACCTCGTGGTTATCATTACCAAGGATTGTTGTTAGGATAGCACTATAATGCATTAGGATTGTCAGTTCTGTAAAGCGTTATTCTTGATTCGCTTTTATGAAATCTGATGGTTATAAAATGTTCTAGGTTGCGTGTTTGATGAACTGTGTTTCTTGGTTGCGAGTTGTTAAAAAGTGTTCTTGGTTGCGAGTTGATGAATTTGCTCTCAGTTGTGATTTGAGTAAAATGTTCTTGGTTGCGTTTTGATAGGATGCTCTTAGTTGCGATTTGATGGTTATTATTAATTGCATTTTGACTAAACTAACTTGGTTACGTTTTGTTCAAATATTGCGTTTTGATTGGTCAATCTTAGTTACGTTTTGAGTCAAATCGCAATTCCTGCGATTTGATATTTGAAGAATATTTTATTATAAATTGTAGAACCATGCCAAAAAATTTAAAATGTTTCGATTTGTCAAATTGTCCTGTGTTTTGACACATGCAACTTGCCAGTTTCGTTTTGACATATCTTGCGGTTTGAGAGGTGAGAGTTGATTTGTTATGTTTTAGCTGACTGCGTTTTGAGCCTTTGCGATTTACCCTTACTGCTTTTTGACTGGTTATGTGTTTTGATCTGTTGAGGTTTGATATTTGATGTTTGTTTGATTGAGATTTGATCTTTGAATTTTGTCATGTTATACGATTTGACCATTGAGGTTTGTCTTGTTGCGACTTGCCCACCTGCGATTTGTCACTTGAGATTTCATCATCACAAGTTGTCAAAACTGAGTTTTGACTAATTTGTAATGTTGATCAAATTGATTTAATCTCGGGATTGTGCCTTGTCTCATTAAGTGTTGACTTCCATTGACTCTAGAGTTGTCTACCTATGTTGACATTCTCTTTATGTTGTCGTATGTATCCCCTTGTCCTGGTTTGTGGTCGTTCATGTCAATAAACGTCAATATGTAACTCACTTCTAACGTAACCACTCTGTATGTACCTTTCCTTGTGGATGTGTTTGTACAGATATAATGGGTGACATGATTACACCAGTTGACCAAGCTGCTACTATCCCACCACCCACTAGTACTGATGACGAGATCCTACCGTATACCGATTGGGTTCCTATTGGGATGAGTAACTGCTACTTAGATATGGACAAATCACAACCAAATCCTATCTACAAGATTGAGGTGGACATCCTGACGCACACGAACTTCTTCAGTGCATCCACATCATGCTCCACGATTCCCTCAATCTACCTTCAGCAGTTCTGGGATACAGTGAAGTGGGACAAGATCACAATGGTATACAGTTGTCATCTGGATGAAGAATGGTATGAACTCTCTAAAGACACCATCAGAGAAGCTCTACAGATCACACCAAATGATGAAAACAGCCCATTCACCTCTCCACCAACTTTTGTTATACTAGTTTATATAGGCAACTTTGCATGGCCATATTACAATGTGAAAACTATCATTCAAAGATAGCATGAGATTCTTAGCCGACACTACAACTTGCATTTACCACATGCTTTTAACTCACTATTTAGAAAAACAAACTTGAAATTTTCTTTGATAATAAAAACGTGTCTAAATTTAGCCATATTATTCTTTTCTCAACTCCAATAGTAAAACTTGTTTTCTGAAGTCTTTTCCTTTCTTTTTTTGTGCCAAAAACACATTAGTTTACATATTGGGAGCAAAATATACACATCTAATTCAATAAATCAAATAGAGAAATATACAAAAGAATTTTTAAAAATACATAAGCACTTAATAAGCTAATAAGCACTTGTTTTAAAAAAAAACTAAAAACTTTAAGTTATCATTTTTATAAAAATAAACTCATTTAAAATATTTTTGTAAGGATTTAAAAATTTAAAAAGATCATAAAGATATATGAAGAAGATACGTAATTAAGCTATGACTAAGCAATAAAAATAAGCACAAATTGATAACAATAACTATTAAAAATTAATCAAATAAATGATAAGTTGAAAGATAAAAGAATATGCGAGAGAATTGAAAAAAAATGGGTGAAAGAAGATAGCTAGAAGTCCCAAAGTGTGGGTATTTATACACACATGCTAAACCCTAGCTACCTACAATTTATATTATATAAAAAAAAAATCCAAGTTAGGCCTAATTACTATGCCAAAAAGTAAACCTAAAGCTTTTATTGCTACACTTATATATGAATTTAAAAGGGTCATCCTAAATGTACCTAACTAATTAACTAAACAAACACTAAAAATTAAGTAATACTTATGTTTTTCATCTCTCTATAGAAACTATCATAACCCAAATAAACACATAGAAAACCTAGCAAGAATTTCTCTTTTCCATAACTTTTTTTCCTTCCCACCAAAAAAACCCGCTGCTTTTTTTCTTTCATCCAATAAAATCAATGCACCACCAAATTTGCTTCTATCATTCGATTTGCCTCTACTAAATAAAAAAATTTATCTTCTTATTCTCACAACCCTCTTAACAACTACCACCAGATGACGGCTGCCACCACCTAACACCAACAACCACAACCAAATAACAACTACAGCCACCTCACACTGATTGCCGCCACCAAACGATGGTCTCCCCCACCAGATTCAGTAGCCAACATCACCATCAACCGCCATCATGTGTATTTTTATGTGTGTTCATGTATGGGTTTTTGTTTCAAAATGATGCTTTTGGCAATAACAGTGTTTGGGATATAGCAAAAGATGATGGCGATGAGATTGTTTAAGGCATCAAGTCACTTATGGCAATACAAATACTTTAATCATTGTACCCTTAGAAGAAGAATCTGTTTTGACAGAAGCGTGTCAAATGCGTACCTCGATCTCATTCTTGAATTCGGTTTTACATGATTTCTGTGTTTTTCATTTAATTACGATTTATGTTCGTAACTTTAGTTTACAATTTTTTGTTTTCTTGTATTATATCTTTGGAAAACTAGAAGGGGGTTGAATAGTTTTACCGATTTTAATTTAGATTTCAAAAGTTTAGATTCAATCTTATGTGAATTCCTATGGATGAATAGATAGTACCAAACAATAAATAAAGTAAGTAAAGAATGCAAGTAAAGTAAGAGATAGAAAGTAGCGACACAAGTGATTTATAGTGGTCGGTTACAAGGACACCTTCCTTGCCCTACTCCACTCCCCGAGTACCTCACTTGAGAGTTCAAGCACTATGTCAACAGGCTCCTTCAAATTGGAGGAGAAGCCTCACAACGTCGCTTACACTTTTTCTGGTACAAAGCTAAATACCGAGTTCTTCCACGAGGTAGAACCAAACCTTTACACAACTATTACACAACAAATATGTGAAATATGAAATACAAGATATGCTACTGAAATCTTGTGTATAGACAAATCAATCAAGGACCCTTTGCTTGGATGACTTGTAGAGTAATGTCATCTCACCTTCGTGAAGGACCTAGAAGAGAATCACAACAAAAGAGAGAAGAACTACAAGAATGATCAAGTGATCAGAGGTTAGGAAGTGAGATAATATATGAGAGAGATGTAAGAAGAATGGTGAGAAAAAAATGGAGAAATAGCTCACTATTTATAGACATTCTGTCTACAGGTAGGCCAATTCTGGCGGATCCCTCACCCAAGGGATCCGACCAGTGTAAATTGAGGGATCCGGCCTCTAGGTCAATCAAGTTCGGATTTTGGATACTAAACCGTGTTATGGGTTATGGGTTATGGTTAAGGACCATGGGTCATGGAATTTGGATCATTGATACCCAAAAAGATACATTGTACCTAGTCAATGGGTCATGGACTTTGGGTCGTGGATCATGAATAATACCCAACATGATTTCATGCATGATGTCATGCAATGTGTCAAGGGTTATGGATTTAGCTTCATGGGTATGGGTCATGGGTCATGGTTATTACCTAACTTATTACATGTTTTATTACAACACATTATTATTACAAAATATAAGTAAATAACCAAATGTATATATTTTGCAAAACAACATGTATTCTTAGAATTATACTTATGATAACTTTATATTTGTTATCAACAAAACTTAACGAGATCGCTAAATATAAACAAACGCTTTTATGGTTTATTTGTATTAACAATCTCCCCCTTTTTGTTGATGACAAAACATAAAGTTATAGTGAGTAAAACTTAAGATTAGATGTAGGTTTTGAAAATGTATGTAAGTTTTACTCTCTTCTCCCCCTTTTTGTCAAAACAAAAAGAGAGCTGAGAGAAAAAAATTGTGGAAAAAAATATTCCATAAAGCACTAACTCCTCCTTGACGGTAGCTCCCCCTAGGATAGGGCTTCAAGTGAGACATAAAAAGATACAAAACAAATGTTAGTGATAACATAGAATATAAATATGTAGAAGACGAGAGACAAGAGAGAAGACCAAGGTATGTAAACAAGTCCTTGTAATAAAACATCAACATGTAGTGGTATATATGCCACATACAAGTGTAAAAATAAGAACAAGGGTTTGTTCTTTATAAAAACCCAAAAAAAATAGAAGAAAAATATTATTAGCAGTCCTTCCATGCTTGCATAGGGTCTAATGGTGGAAGTTTTGGTGAGCGATAATGTTAATGCAATCAAGAATGTGGTTAAGAATAAATCGCATTTCGTCCCTAATTTCTAGAGCAAGATCCAGAGTACATTGGCAATGTTCGCAAAAGATATGGTGAGGGAGATGTGGTTGGAAGTCATCCGGCCAAGTTTGTTTATTGGATTGCAGATTAGGTGGTGGGAATTTTGGTAAATATGGATGTATGTCCATGATCTTGGTGATTGGTGGTGGTAGAGAACCTAGATGTTCTTGTAATGTGATACGTGGTAGAGGTGGTAGATTTTAAAGTTCATTGAAAAGAGCATTTGGATATGTAGGAGGTGTGGAGAAAACTAGCTATTTTGGGTTCACATTTGAGACTAGAGGTGGTGTAGACTTTGATGGTTGAGTTGGAGCGGATGGTGGACTAGAAAAAGGTAGTGGAGAGGTTTTTGGAGTTCTAAGTAGTTCCGCTAGAGTGATTTGTGAGTCAATTTGAGACTCGGTTGGAGAATGTGGTGGTGAGTTTTGAGTAGATGGTGGAGGTGCTACATTGTAGTCATTTAGTGGTGAGAGAGTAGTTGGTGGGGAGTTGTTAGACAATGGTTTCACAAAGCAACATGGTTGGATACTAATCCGAGCGTTTTCCTAGCTTTAGGTGGTGGTGGTATTATAAAAGGTGGTAGGATAAAGTTGAGGATATCTTGAAAAGGGTTATTTTCACTAGAAAGGTCATCATTGTTTTGAGATCTTTTGGAAGTCATGATGAGATGTGTTTGTGAGGTTGAAGGTGATGGAGATGCAAGCATTTTGGAACCTTATTTATAGGAGAAAGAATGCATTGTAATGAATGCTAAAACCAAAAAAATGAGCCATAATCTAATGATTATATATGAATTTAAAGAAAGTGATCATGAGAGCACAAGCATTAAGTTAAATACTCAGTAGATGATAAAAATAAAATGTTGAAATTTAAAAATTTCAAGCAAAAAGATTAAAAATAGGTTAAGAAAAAAAACCTTCTGTTCGCCGGTTCTCACGGATCCATCCCTCAAGGGAACCATCCTGCGTTAATGCATGGATCCGGGGAACTGGTATTTTTAGGCAGAAAAAAAATCATTTAGAAATGATAGTGCCTAGTGTGTGCCTACATGGAAACCATGTGGAGTTGCGGTTATCTCGACTCTTTAAAAGAAAAGATAAACAAAGAAGTAGAAAATATGTATGTATATGTATAGGTGAGATAACCCAAAGACTCCTGAATTCATTATAGCTTCGGTTGCATGTACCCGAAAATACATATGAGATGCAATGAAAAAAGGTTTTTACTTTGTATTAATGATGAGAGAAAAAATAATTGTCCTAGACGTGAGAGTTCTTTTAAGATACCATGATACGGGGAAAAATATTCGAAAAAATATTTTGAAGAATATCTTGAAGAAAAATACTTTTTAGTATTATAAGAAATAAATTCCCATATTGTTTGTGAATCATGCGAAATAGAATTCCAAGACTCAGAAGAAGAAGAAAAACACAAGTTTACGTACCTTGTAGAGAAAGAAAGATTTCAAGACGATTGTTCCATAAGACCAAGACCTAGACGGAGTAAGTTGAATTGCTCGCGCGTCAATGGTTTGGTGAGGATGTCGGCTATGTTGTCTTCGGATGACACTTTCTCAATAGAAATGTTCCCTTTTTGAACACTATCTCTTAAAAAGTGATGACGAATCTCTGTATGTTTGGTATGAGAATGCAACACTGGATTTTTGCTAAGATCTATAGCGCCCTTGTTGTCACAAAGAATAGCAATATCACTTAGATGGATGCCGTAGTCAACTAATGTTTGCTTCATCCATAGTGCCTGTTGGAATGCTTTGCAGTCAGAGACATGTTTGGCTTTGGTCTCCAGCTAATTCCGTTTACTTCTTTGAAAACCAAGATGTTAGCAACACCCCATAAAGGTGCAAACACCACTTGTACTTTTACGATCAACGTAATCACCTGCATGGTCAGAATTGGCATATACAATAGTTTCTACCCCCGTCCATTTATGATATCATAATCCTAATTGAGTTGTACCCTTAATATATCTAAAAATTATTTTGACGGCTTCTAGGTGTGAAGTTTTAGGGTCTTTTTGAAACCTAGCACAAAGACATACGCTAAACATGATATCCTGCCGACTAGCCGTGAGGTAGAGAAGACTACCAATCATGCCATGATATTTGGTCTTATCAACGGATTCACCTTCTTCATCTTTGGTGAGTTTGGTATCGGAGGACATTGGTGTTCTAATTGGTTTTGACTCTTCTAATCCAAATTTCTTTAACATTTCTTTAATTTATTTGGATTGGTTGAAGAAGATACCATCTCCTAATTGTTTGATTTGTAGACCGAGAAAGAAACTTAATTCTCCCATCATACTCATTTCAAACTCATCATGCATGATTTTTGAGAAATCATCACAAATTTCTTGACAAGTTGATCTGAATATAATATCGTTCACGTATATTTGAACAATTATTATTCGTGACTCCTTTTTCTTTGTAAAAAGTGTGTTGTCAACTAACCCCATGGTATAGTTGTTTTTGGGGCTTGTTTAAGACCATAGAGAGCTTTCTTTAATTTGTACACATGATTAGGTTTTTCAAAATCGACAAAACCCAGAGGTTGAGATACATAAACTTCTTCCTTTATAAAGCCATTAAGAAAAGCACATTTGACATCCATTTGAAAGAGTTTAAGATCATGAACACAAGCATATACAATAAGGATTCTTATAGTCTCTAATCTAGCTACAGGAGCATATGTCTGATCAAAGTCTATGCCTTCTTGTTGGTTGTATCCTTGAGCAACAAGTCTAACTTTATTTCTAGACACGACCCCGTTTACATCTAATTTATTTTTATATACCCATTTTGTTCTAATTATTGTTTGGTTTTTAGGCGTAGGGACAAGTGTTCAAACATCATTAGAAACAAATTGATTTAATTCCTCTTGCATAGCCATAACCCAACTTTCATATTTTATAGCTTCTTGAGTGTTTTTAGGTTCTATAGTTGACACGAAACAAAAGAGACTACTTTGGTTTTAAAATTGAGACCATAGAGTTCTTTCATTTAATTTTCCTATGACCTTTTCTACAAGATGATCTTTAGACTCTTTAACATTGATAATTTCATTGTTTAATAGTCCATCTTCCTTGTTTATGTTTTCTTTTCCTTTTATTTCTAAGACTTCACATTCGATTAACTCGTCGTCGATAAGAGGTAAAGAGGTTTTTGGTGGACTCTCGTCAAATTTGACATTTAAAGACTCTTCGACTTTCATGGTTTCTTTATTTAGTATTACGTATGCTTTACTATTAGGAGAATATCCTAAGAAAATACCTTCAGTTGATTTTTGGTCAAATTTGGTTAGGTATTCTTTTATGTTAAGTATAAAAAATTTACTACCAAAGACTCGAAAGTGTTCTAATGAAGGCTTTTTGCCTCGAAACAACTCGTATGGAGTTTTTCCTAAGAAAGGTCTAATTAAGACTCGATTTAGAATATAGGTTGATGTGTCGACGGTATTGCACCAAAACGTTTGAGAAATATATTGCTCATTAATCATGGTGCGACTCATTTCTTGTAAGGTTTGATTTTTCCGTTCAACTACCCCATTTGATTGTGGAGTGCGAGGAGCCGAGAAATTGTGAGTAATACCATTAGCATCACAAAAAGCTTCGAATTGAACTTCATTATCAAATTCCCGACCATGATCTGTTCAGATTGACACAATAGGACTTCCTAGTTGTCTTTGAATTTTCCTACTTAAGATTTCGAAGTGATCAAAAGTTTCAGTTTTATTCTTTAAAAAATTAGTCCATGTATACCTAGAGTAATCGTCTACTATAACCAAGGTATAGAAGTTACCTCCGTAACTTTGGATAGCTGACAGACCAAATAAATCCATGTGTAACAATTCTAGACATTTTGATGTAGAAACCATATTTTTAGCTTTATGACTAGCATGGACTTTGTGACAACCCGTAATTTTCCCGACGCGTCTTATATGGAGAAACGACGAATAGATCGACCCCTTTCCTTTACTTCGAGATACGCGACGTATTTATAATCATTTTTGTCGGAATTATTATTTTAAGATCGATGGAGTAATTTTCGTATTCACACAACGAATTTTTATGATCGAAAGGAGCTCGAGAAATATTGATCGTGAAAGATTAATAAAATTTACAAGATTGGTCCCTGCGTTCAAATTTACCCTGTTGCCCCCCTCATTACCTTAATTATCGTTTTAGTCCCTCGTGGGAGTATATAAGACCAAAACTAGGTTTCCCCTTTCATTTGGATAACCACCCAAAACCCTAATCTCTCCTCCTCATATATCAGTTGCCAACCTCACACCCTATCCGACCACTTTCCAACCGCCTACTTCGGTCGTCTTTTCTGATCGTTGCCACCATCATCAGCCACCACTCCCACAACCAATATCAACCATCATCTCTTTTCACCCTCTATCTTTCAAGCACCACCAGTTGTTGCCATCTCTCTTTTCGTCACCGTCGCAATCATCAGTACTCGCAGCTGCTGCCGTTGTAGACCAAGGAGGTCGTGCATTTTTTATTATAAGCTTAGATCGGGTTTAAAGGATTTTTTCGCTCAAGGTTTTGTCGTAAGAGTAGATTCATGGGTTTTTGTTTGTGATATTGCAGTCGCAAGTATCTCACCACTCCACCCTCTGCCGCCGCCTCACCACCTCAGCCGCGTTGTCACCACCATCGCCATCTATCTCCTCTCCTTTTTCTCAACTTGGTAAACCGTGAACCTGCATCGATATATTTATTTTATTTTATTTTTGTTTTGACCGATCATGATTATTGTTGTCACTGATTTTGAGGATGCAAAGGTTAATAAAAAATGAACTAATAAGTTTTGTGGAATTAAAATGCAGATTAAAAACAGGATTAAGCATTGTTTTAATATTTTTTCGTGTGGTAAGAGACTGATAAGTGGTGTTCGTTTTATTTGGTTCTTAGTCTCGGATTGGTTAGTTTAGGGAGTGTTAATTTGCACTTGTTGTGTTTGTTTGTTGTTTCTGTTTCGTGGGGTTGACTCGTTGAGCCGATTCAAGTCGACTCAGTCGAGTCAAGTCAACTCAGTTGAGTCGGGTCGGGTTACGACTCATGTGGTACCGGGTTGGTTGTGATTTCAATACACAAAATGCGACTTGGTCGTTATTGGACATATTTGGTTTATTTGATAAGTGAATGGGCTTCTAATTAATGTTGAAATACTAGACCTAACGATATTTATTTGTTACTTGTAATATTGGTACGTTTCGGGAAATTGAGATTGGGACTTGAATTTGTATAAAACAGATACTTAATCGGATTTGAAAATGGAATATGGCTTGACATATTTGATTATCAGATACTTAAGGGATTTAAAATATGGTTTATGATTTGACATTTGACATATATAATCGGATTGGACATGTTAGAGTTAATGGATCGTTATTAATAGACATTGGAAAATTTGAACATTTTGGACTAGAGACGGATACAATATATTAGACTCTGTACAAATTTAATATATTTGATTCGTAACGGACTTAAATATTCAATTGACAATTATGGAAATGATAACGAGAAATTAATCTATCAATTTCCTAAGAATACGGTTTAAATAAATTTCAAATCCTTATTAATTAAAACTTAAACTTATATTTTTATAAACATAAATCGACTTTTCCAAAGTAATTGGGATTATGGGGAAATTACCAAAACTTACCAATTGACCTATTTATATTACATAGATAAGTAGTCGTCATTTCCTAGTCTTCTTTGGTGTGCTTATGTATTGTTGGTATTTCTTTGTCGATGTCTCTCCTCTTTCGCGTGAGTTGTATGTCGAGTTTATATTTCTTACCACCACACGAAATGTTAAAACTAAACTTTTTGGAGATTGATAATGGACTTTTGAAAGTAATGATATGAATAATCGACGAAAACTACAACACGTTATCTTCTATCGACTTCATTATTGTATAAGCCTTATTTTGAGAAAATCATATACGTATCAGGTTGCGCCGTTTCTCTACCATCGTACTCATCGATCCTTTCTTCCGGATATCATTGTGATTAGCTAGATGCCAGTCGTGTTAGTTGTGAATAGTGCATTGCTATGGCTACGGTGAGTTCATGGCCCCAATTTTCAAAGGTTTTTATAACTATTTTTTGGGAGAATATATGCTTGTTTTAACTAAACATAATGATTGTGAAATTAGATATGTGAAATGTTATTTGAGAATGTTTGTTGATTGGAATATTTGAATTTGTGATTGAAAGCTTTATGTGTTTATTGGAA
This sequence comes from Chrysanthemum seticuspe, assembly GCA_019973895.1. Classification (NCBI taxonomy): domain Eukaryota; kingdom Viridiplantae; phylum Streptophyta; class Magnoliopsida; order Asterales; family Asteraceae; genus Chrysanthemum; species Chrysanthemum seticuspe. The sequence continues at coordinate 232,137,087 of BPTQ01000006.1, read as the reverse complement.
ATAAATGCGAGTTGCAAACTATTTCTTGGACCTGCCACTACTCTTTTGAATTGCTAATGTGCTGACTAGGAAGGATTATACATGCGAAAGATGTTGACTTACACTAGGGTAGCAATCCTTTGCTATATCGTTGGTGCCTAGCTAAGAACGGATATTTGATATGCGACAGATGTTGACTTAGACTAAGGTAGCAATCCTTTGCTATACCGTTGGTACTTGCTAATAATAGAAATTTGTATCCGACATAGTGTAGCATTGTTCTAGGCTTTGCTATAGTCGTGGTTCCTGGTTAGAGTCGCTTGGGGGCCCCACTGAGATCTTGATGCACTATTGGACGGAATATTGATGGAATGTTATTGGAATATTGTTGGAATGTTGTTGTTGGAATGTATAGCATATATATCTGACTTAGTCCCATTTTGCAAATAAACTCTATCAGGTCTACTACTAAATTTTGTGACTAAACTCTATGAACTCACCAACGTAAGCTGACCTTTTTAGCATGTGCTCTCAGACTTAAGGCGATAGCTCACTATTGGAAGACGCTTGGCAAAGGGCATGGTCATAGGCGACTATGATGAACAATTGGGACCGCTCTAATTACTTCATGGGCCTATTTCCGCACTATTTTCATATAATGTAACTTAATGTTTTTGATGATGAATTTTATTCTAAATGAATGAAATAAAACCCATTCTTTGTATCTTATGTTGTGATACCAATATGGTAGCACCCCAATGTATGTATGGTTCCGCTGGACCCTATTTTGGGGGTGTTACAGATTGGTATCAGAGCCTAGGTTATAGAGAACTGGGTATATTTTAAAACCTAGACTATAACCACTTTTGCGAAAACTTTTACCTATGACTGCCACGTGTCTGCCTGCCAAGCTAATGTCTCGCGTATGATTTGTTTGAGGATGTAAATGATTGGATGATTAAGGATACATTAAACGAATTGATTGATGAGATGTTTATGGTATATTTGATGAATTTTTGAATGTGTGCCTTGTTAGTAGATGATTTAAGTCCTCCTATTTTAGTAGTTCACTATAAGCATTTCCACATGCTTATGCACGCACTATACCTATCACAGAGTTACGCAATTTCCTTGCGTAATCTCATTATTCAATTTCGAGCTTGCACACTAGTAGTAGCCTTGGGAATGATTTGGGATGTAGAGGACATGATGCTAGTATAACTAAGTCGAGTATATCAAAATTCATTAAACCTAGGGTGAATATAGACTGATCACCTATATTCAGCCAGGGACAATGGGACATGGACTGATCACCTATGTCCGACTCAGAGGTGAATTTTGCGATATTGGGAGTAGTTATAACAGAATTATGTCTGGGTTAGAGTTTGGTTTTAGGAATGATGAGTTTTAGGTGGACACACGCATACTAAATATCACGAAATCCTGCACTCACACACGACACACTGGCATCGCAACACCTCACGAATCGTAATGCTTCTGGCGCCGATATACGTCTCTGCTTATATGGAATTCTTGTTGCCGCCGTCGAACGTAGTTCGCCTTAGGTCGGGTTGGACCCGATTGACGTCATTTAAAATCCGAGTTGCTTATCGTCATAAGCCTCAACGACCTTATTGGAATTTTTGGATTCGGTTTTAACTACTTTCTCATAATTTTGGACCTCATTCGAAATTGGAATCGTTATTCAGCCTCCTTTCGTTGATAATTTTTTTGGAATCGTTATTCAGCCTCATTACGTTTATAATCTTGTTGGAATCGTTATTCAGCCTCGTTTCGTTGATAATCTTGTTGAAATCATTATTCAGCCTTGTTTCATTGATAATCTTGTTGGAATTGTCATTCAGCCTCGTTTCGTTGGTAATCTTGCCCAACGAAAATCTTGAGATCTTAAGGAGTAACCTGAACCACGATCCTTGGAGCTGACGCCTAATTCTTCATTTGCCTTTCGAGTATACTTGTTATCCTTACTATCCTCTTACCGCCCAATAAGCTACGTCATAAACGAAACCTTGGAAGAAGATCCCGCGCCTCTACCGGAGTAGTTGTTGATAGTCATACCCAACCTGTTCACCTCCCTCTAATTAGAAAGACGAAGAGTATGGGTGACCTTGCTCTTCTATACGTAAAGAAGATCATGTGCGTCATGGAGTGTTGATTCCTATCCTTTCAGATCATGGCAATCGCCTCACACCCACGTTTCGTCTATCACTTCCAAGAGCCATGAGAACAGATCTGGATATGCATACGGTGTATCATCTCCAGACTGATGGCCGAAGTGAAGAAATCATTCAAGCGTTAGCAGACACGTTGTGTGCCTATCAAGTTTAGTAGTTGTTGGGATAGACACCTTCCGTTGGCCAAATTCTCTTATAATAATACCTACCACTTCAGTACCTCAACGGCACCGTAGGAGACCCTCTATGGTCGTAAGTGTCGATCCCGATTTTTTGAGTAGAAATGGAAATACCAAACTTACCGACCCCGAACCTATTTGAGAAGCTACCAAGGAGATCGTTCAAAGACGAAATAGATATGCAAGTTGCTCGCGAATCGTTGGAAGACACAGATGATGAATATCTCTTGAATCCCCAGATATAGCCTAGATTAAGCTTAGAGATTCACCATGAGAATGTGTGAAGCTTTTAGTAAACGTGAAAAGCTTAATCCTTGCTATATTGATTTATTCAAAATCCTTGCTGGAGTTAGACCGGTAGCTCAGAACCATCAGCTACCTTCAAGACTCAGCAGTGTTCCCGACATTTCATGCGTATAATATAAAGAAATGACTCGCCGATGAGGCAGTTGTTATTCCTCTGGAAGATCCAAATCTTTAAGCGTTTCCTATCGACAAATTTCCTCGAAACTCGCAAAAAGATCCTAAATTCACATAGGGAACGTGAAGATGAATCCTCGTGTGTTAGTACTTATTCCTTTTCGACCGTAACGGGTAACTTGTATTGAATCGCGAGGACGCGATTCCGTTTAAAGAGATGAGGTTGTGACAACCCCTCATTTTCCTGACGCATATTATATGAAGAAACGATGAATAGATGGACCCCTTTCCTTTACTTCGAGACACGCGACGTATTTAAAATCATTTTTGTCGGAATTATTATTTTAAGAGCGATGTAGTCATTTTTGTATTCACATGACGACTTTTGATGATCGAAAGGAGCTCGAGAAACATTGATCGTGAAAGATTAATAAAAATTACAATATTGGTCCCTTCGTTTAAATTTACCCCCCCCCCCTTCCTCTTTACCTTAATTATCGTTTCAGTCCCTCGTGGGAGTATATAAGACCAAAACTAGGTTTCCCCTTTCATTTGGATAACCATCCAAAACCCTAATCCCTCCTCCTCATATATTAGCCGCCACCCTCACACCCTATCCGACCACTTTCCGACCTCCATCTCCGGTCGTCTTTTCTGATCGTCGCCACCATCGTCAGCCACCACTCCCACAACCAATATCAACCATCATCTCTTTTCACCCTCTATCTTTCAAGCACCATCAGTAGCCTCCACCTCTCTTTTTGTCACCGTCGCAACCATCATCACTCGCAGCTGCTGCCGTTGTAGACCAAGGAGGTCGTGGGTTTTTGGTTATAAGCTTAGATTGGGTTTAAAGGATTTTTTCGCTGAAGGTTTTGTCATGAGAGTAGATTCATGGGTGTTTGTTTGTGATATTGCAGTCGCAAGTATCTCACACTCCACCCTCTGCCGCCGCCTCACCACCTCAGCCGCGTCGTCACCACCATCGCCATCTATCTCCTCTCCTTTTTCTCGACTTGGTAAACCGTGAACCTGCATCGATATATATATTGTTTTTTTGTTTTGACCGATCATGATTATTGTTGTCACTGATTTCGTGGATGCAAAGGTTAATAAAAAACGAACTAATAAGTTTTATGTAATTAAAATGCGGATTAAAAACGGGATTAAACATTTTTATAATATTGTTTCGTGTGGTAAGAGACAGATAAGTGGTGTTCATTTGATTCGGTTCTTAGTCTCAGATTTGTTAGTTTAGGGAGTTTTAATTTGCACTTGCTGTGTTTGTTTGTTGTTGTTGTTTTGTGGGGTTGACTCGTTGAGCTGAGTTGGGTCAACTCAGTCGATTCGGGTTGACTCAGTTGAGTCGGGTCGTGTTACGACTCATGTGGTACCGGGTTGGCTGTGATTTATTATTGAGATTGTGTGTTGGGCCAAGCTCGAATAAAATTGAATATTAGTAATAAGTGTTAAAACTTAGTAATTAGTGTTAAAACTTGAATTAGCAATATTAGCAATATTAGTAATAAGTGGTAAGTTGTTGGTTATATCTTGGGATTGATAAGGGATATTGGACAATATGGAACAAGTAATGGATTTCAATACACAAAATGCGACTTGGTCGTTATTTGACATATTTGGTTTATTTGATAAGTGAATGGGCTTGTAATTAATGTTGAAATACTATACCTAATGATATTTATTTGTTACTTGTGATATTGGTACGTTTCGGGAAATTGAGATTGGGACTTGAATTTGGATAAAACGGATACTTAATCGTACTTGGAAACAGAATATGGCTTGACATATTTGATTATCAGATACTTAAGGGATTTAAAATATGGTTTATGATTTGACATTTGACATATATAATCGGATTGGACATGTTAGAGTTAATGGATCGTTATTAATAGACATTGGACAAATTGAATATTTTGGACTAGAGACGGATACAATATATTAGACTCTATACGAATTTAATATATTTGATTCATAACGGACTTAAATATTCAATTGACAATTATGGAAATAATAACGAGAAGTTAACCTATCAATTTCCTAAGAATACGGTTTAAATAAATTTCAAGTCCTTATTAATTAAAACTTATACTTATATTTTTGTAAACATAAATCGACTTTTCCAAAGTAATTGGGATTATGGGGAAATTACCGAAACTTACCAATTGACCTATTTATATTACATAGATAAGTAGTTGTCATTTCCTAGTCTTCTTTGGTGTTCTTGTGTATTGTTGGTATTTCTTTGTCGATGCCTCTCCTCTTTCACGTGAGTTGTATGTCGAGTTTATGTTTTTTAACACCACATGAAACGTTAAAACTAAACTTATTGGAGATTGATAATGGACTTTTGAAAGTAATGATATGAATAATCGACGAAAACTAAGACACGTTATATTCTATCGACTTCATTATCGTATGAGCCGTATTTTGAGAAAATCGTATACGTATTAGGTCGCGCCGTTTCTGTACCATCGTACTCGTCGATCCTTTCTTTTAGATATCGTTGTGATTAGCTAGATGCCAGTCGTGTTAGTTGTGAATAGTGCATTGATGTGGCTAAGGTGAGTTCATGGCCCCTATTTTCAAAGGTTTTTATAACTATTTTGGGGGAGAATACATGCTTGTTTTAACTAAACATAATGATTGTGAAATTGGATATGTGAAATTTTATTTGAGAATGACTGTTGATTGGAATATATGAATTGGTGATTGAAAGCTTTATGTGTTTATTGGAAGTAAATGCGAGTTTCAAACTATTTCTTGGACCTGCAACTACTCTTTTGGATTGCTAATGTGCTGACTAGGAAGGGTTAGACATGCGAAATATGTTGACTTAGACTAGGGTAGCAATCCTTTGCTATATCGTTGGTGCCTAGCTAAGAATGGATATTTGATATGCGAAAGATGTTGACTTAGACTAGGGTATCAATCCTTTGCTATAGCGTTGGTACCTAGCTAATAATTGACATATGTATCCGACATAGACCAGGGTAGCATTGTTTTAGGATTTGCTATAGTCATGGTTCCTGGCTAGAGTCACTTGGGGGCCCCACTGAGATCTTGATGCGCTATTGGTAGGAATATTGATGGAATGTTTTTGGAATGTTGTTGTTGGAATGTATAGCATATATATATATGCCTTAGTCCCATTTTGAAACTTAACTCTATCAGGTCCACTACTAAATTTTCTGATTAAACTCTATGAACTCACCAACGTAAGCTGGCCTTTTTAGCATTTGTTCTCAGGTTTGAGACGATAGCTCACTATTGGAAGACGCTTGGCAAAGGGCATGGTCATAGGCGACTCTGATGAACAATTGGGACCGCTCTAATTACTTCATGGGCCTATTTTTGTACTATTTTCATATAATGTAACTTATTGTTTTTGATGATGAATTTTATTCTAAATGAATGAAATAAAAACCATTCTTTGTACCTTATGTTGTGATACCTATATGGTAGCACCCCAATGTATGTATGCTTCTGCTGGACCCTATTTTGGGATGGTTATAGACTTGTTTTCCGACATTACAAGCATCACATAAATGGTGTTCGTATTTTAGTTTAGTTAGTTTCTTACAAGCTCTTTAGATGATAGCGATTGAAGAATTCGTATGTTGGCGTGACCCAATCTTCGATGCCATAAGGTCGAAGTATCATCCATAGAGGTGAGACAAAGTTTATATTTTGGTTTGTTTTTTATTTTAATAACGTAGACGCCATGTTTTCTAATACCTCTTCTTATAGTAATACCATTTTTCAAGATTTTACTATCGGTTTTGCTAAAGAGGACATCGCACTTTTTATTACATATTTGACCTATACTTAGTATATTAAAGTTTAGGTTTTCTATGTGACACACGTCATTAATGGTTAAGGAATTGTGAGAGATTGTACATTTCGATGATTTTTCTTTTACTATTGCCAAACACCACATTTCATCCGTTAAAGGATTCGTATGTAGAGAACAACGCTTTATTACCGGTCATATGCCTTGTGCACCCGCTATCTTTGATCCATTCATCCGGATCCAAGTCCACCATTAGGCACACCTAAGACAACAAACAACTCAGAAGTTCGGTCCCCATTTGTTCATGGGTCCATTGGTGTTATACAATTCATTCATATGAGGCATATACAAAAATGGTGTAAAAGCATTCCAAGGTACGTAGTTTTGAAATGGAAAACCATTTGTGAGTTAGAATTCCAGCCCATTTGATGATGGTTACTTCTAGGAAAAACATTATTTTTGACCTTTTTATCGTCTTTTTAGGTTTAGAAATCAATGGGGGTTTGCTTTTCATTAAACCTTGACCTTGTTTTAAAAAGGGTCGTTGTTTGACATTCCTAACAGTAGCATGGGGTGGTTTCTTTTTGTTAACGACAACAAATTCGGTTCTAGAAGAGATGGTTGCGTTATTTTTAACTTTTACTGCTGCAGATGCCCAGATCCCTTCTTTTTCACTAGCCGGATCCCTTTTCAAAGGACCACCAGATGCGGCACATCAGTAGCTGTTTTTCTAGTTGCTTTAACAAATAGTGTTTCCTTAACTTCGCTAGTTGACGCAATATTTTATGTGGAAAACTAGAAGGAGGGTTGAATAGTTTTACCAATTAAAACTTCGTTTTAAAATATTTAGATCGACTTATGTCAATCTATTTAAATGTGTATGTTGAACGTTGATAGATAGATATATAAAGATTGTAATGAAAGATAAAGAGTAAGAAGCACATAACCACGACACGAGTATTTGTAGTGGTTCGGCTACAAGGACACCTTCCTTGCCCTACTCCACTCCCCAAGTCACCTACTCGAGAGTTTGTAATCACTACACGACACCAACACCTTATGGCGGAGAAGCCTTCACAACGTCGCCTACTCTTTTTTCGGTACTAGGCTAACCACCGGGTTCTTTCACCAAGGTGAACCACACCTAACACAACGTCGCCTACCCTTTATCCGGTACTAGGCTAGATACCGAGTTCCATTACAATGGAGGAACTACTACCCAACACTACACAACACCTAAACCCTAAAGGAGACTAACTCCTTATTACAACATCATCAAGGATATCAATATCCTTGGATCCAATACTAATCTATCTTGTACATCGAAACACACCATATCAAATGTACACCTTAGGCACCTTTCACTAATGCTTTCGTCTTGACACCTTTAGCATTCTTCACTAATGCTTTTGACACGGACGTTTAAGCACCTTTCATTAATGCTTTTGCCTTGACTCTTTCGGCATCCTTCACTAATGCCTTTGACACAACACTTCCATGGAGGAAGAAAGAATTATCAACAATAGAATCTCAGTAGTCTTGAAGATGACGAAGCATGGCAACTTATGGACTTGAGCTTGCTCGACTTCAAGAAGTGGTGATCTCGCCTTTAAGAGGAACCTAGAGAATCACACAAAAACAAAAGACAAACTACATAGAAAGATCCCTTAGGATCAGTGGTTGGAGAGTTACAATACTTGGGGAAAGTATGTGTGAGAGTAGCAAGCCATAAGGAAGAAACGGCTCACTATTTATAGAGGAGAAACAACTACTGTTCCACGGATCCCACGAATCCCACCCTCAAGGGATCCATCTAGTGTAATGTTAGGGATCCGTAGGTGTCACACCCTCGCCGGAGGCGGAAACACGAGGTGTAACGGAAGGGAACATAAGCACAAGATAATAGAACATACCAACGTTAAGATTTAAAAGAAAGAGTACACCATTACAATACCAGTTTAGCCGACATCGGCAAATATAGTACAAAGTTTAGATTCCAAATATAGCGTTTTATTACATAACGATTAGTAGTGACAAGTAAAAACTTCATTATGCAAGACCTGGTAGAAAAGCTTACTAACGATCACCTGAAATGCATGAGAGAAAAACGGGTCAACTATGAAAATAGTTGGTGAGTATACACGTTTCGCAAAATAAGAAAACTCGCAAGAAATATTCAAAGGTTTCGGTCATCGAAAATAGTCCACAAAGCAAAGGCATTGTAAATCCACTCAGTTCCAAGTTCCGCCCATACAAAACTTGCAACCTGTGTGTTCACAACCCACTGCCAAAATATGTCTAGTTTATGTTCAAGCACACGAGGTCAAATGAGTTCCCAAAGCAAAGGCATTGTAAATACACTCAGTTCCAAGTTCCGCCCATACAAAACTTGCAACCTGTGTGTTCACAACCCATTGCACAAAATATAGCGTATCAAGTAGTCAAGTATAAGTGGTCATAATAGTTCACAATATATTACCACGTATATAATAATGTATGCCAGCCAAAGCCCCTAGAATAAATAATATGCGTCCCGTAACATAGTGGACGAGAGGTTGGCCGACCTCTAATAGCGCTATCCATACTACCTACTAATAGGAGACTAACAATGCGAATCTACGAACGGTACATCATACAATTATTATATACAATTAAGAACACTCCGAACAAGGGAGAATTTGCACACTCCACCAATAAGGCGAGAATTTTTTGAGAACGCTCCGTAACATACTGAGACACTCTGCTCCGGACCGGGGAGGCTTTAGGTTGCTCCGAACAAGGGAGACTTTATAGTGATGCTCCGAACAAGGGAGACTTTATAGTGATGCTCCGAACAAGGGAGACTTTAGGTCAAGGTCATAACACGTACGGTTCAATAAGTCCAAACAAGTCATAAGTTTATATTTAAGTTCAAGGATTTGTTTCAAGTTCAAATGTTCAAGTCAAAGAGTTCACAAAAGTAAGAATCAATTCAATTCAAGTATGGTTCATGCATCTCGCCCCAAAAATATAGCAAAACGATAAAAAGGGGGTGTGATTACTCACTTGATGAATTGATGCGATGACAAAAGTGGTTACACCGAAAAATAGCGTGAATCTCGAAACTGACCTATTATGAATGATATGATATGTAATAAGTCATGATGTAATGTTATGCATGCAATTCAGATGATATTTATACCACTTATGAATTTTTGAAAAACAATACTCTTCGTCGAAAATATAATCTTTTAACGTCTTGACCATTATCAAATTACTTCACATATGTTTACGTTGAAATGATATCCGACGATAATCATTTAGTGATTTATTAAGAGAATATAACTTTTCATCGTAAAATAATGTCATTGAAATTTACATGAAAGTGACTAAAACGGCCTCTAAAAGCTAGTCGTAAATTGGTGCACGTCGAGCGTTTAGGAAACAAACTCAACGGTTTTGGGAAGCTCGTTTCATTATCTCAAAGTTTTAGTACATGAATTTCCATCCTAGAGGTCTCGAACATAAAGAAAATTAGAGGTTAAGTATGGTACTTTTAGTCCAAAATATAGTTTAAGGATGGTTTTTCGGCAAAGTTTGAGCGACCGTAATTAATTCATTACAACTCCGCTAATCAAACGATCGGACATTTTGGAAAGTATACTTGGCGATTTCACTTTTAGTAGAAGACTTCACTTTATGAAAAGTTCTAAATCAATGTTAAAAAACAACCTTCAACTTGGTCACTAGTTTTTGCCGCAAAACTTGCCTAATAGAAATCAAGTTAGTTTTTCTTATATGATAAAAGTTACGGCAACTTTTGTAAACGTGTATAATTTAATTGTTACAAATCCGTTTTCTACGTTTTAAAGATCCTTAGCTTCGTATCGAAGTATACTAACATATTTTTGACAAATCGACATAATTTACAACGCCCAAGCTTCATTTTTTGACTCGTACAAAATAAACAATGTTTGCTGAAATTCCAGAAAATTTATAGTTTTCGGCGCCAACTTGAAAAATTCATAACTTCTTCGTTATAACTCCGTTTTAATCTGTTCAAGCGGCCACGGTTTCGTTTTAAAGTATATTTTCTAAACATCTAGGCCAAAAATTTTTATCTACTGTCGGATTTTCCAGATTTTGAAAATAAGGACAGACCCTTTTGCAAACTTGTCGAAATGAGTTTTTCTCGCGTCAAACCTATTCTAACCCATTCAAAACAACTCCGAAGCTATTCTAATCCTACCATACACCTTCTTAGGGTGTCATGGGTTCCTAGACATAACCAAAACTAATATATAACAAGGAGTAATTATAGGATGGATTATATATATTATAACACTTAAAAACCTTAAAAACCTTAAAAAGTGGTATAAACATCACATAACTTGCATGTTTCTCAAATAAAATGATATGACCATAACAATGAATGTGAAATAAAAACATGAATATGAATGCTTACAAGAAATATGATGAGGTTAAAGGACAATGGGTTTTTCCTAATCACCTTAGGTTTTTATTGCAAAACCTTTACAACAAGTGATACTAGAGTTTATAAAACCTTGTCTTGAAAAATTTGAGATGATCCTTCCTTTGGTCTTATGGCTGCCGAATTTTGCAAGAGAGAAAAGAGAAGATATGTTTGATCTAGTATTTGTGAATGAAATGAAATGAAATGTGTTTAGTGAATATTATATTACAAGTAACTAGAGATATTTACAAATTTCCTTGTGACTCATCCCTCCCTTGTCGACAAGGGAGGATAGTCATTCATCTTATATTTTTTTTTTTTTTATATAGTATAAGTATAAGTAAGTGTAAGTTAATTGAGGTTAAGTGATAACTTGTATACACATTTGAGTATTTAAGGTAGCGTTAGTTAAAAAATAAATTTTCACGGGTCAAGATAAAATATATTGAGGTCATAAAAATTATAAAAATACATTTCTTGCAAAATTTGAATGAAATAATAATAATCGTGTAGTATTTAAGAAAACCGTCGTAATTATATAAATATAACAATTTATATACAAAATAAATTTAAAACACTGGGTAAACTCATAATATTATTTTATAAACTTAATATGAGTATAAAAATATATCGGGATAATTTTTGGAAGTAATGGATCAATTGTTCAAAATAATTAATTACGCGATAACGTTTATTTAATATGAGATTAGACGTTTAATGTGAAATGCAAAACCATGCATGAACTAATGTGATGACAATGATGTTAATGATATGTAGACTAAACTTAGTCTATATGAAATGTCCTCGATGATATGATCATGAATTCACTGCTAAACCATTAAGGTTACGTGAATTTAATACTTGTAAACCTAGTTTACAATATACGATGAAATAGTAAATGTGAGAAATGACCGGAAATTGAGAATTGTCACATTCTTCCCATGTCAGCGGAATCACGTCCTCGTGATTCAATTAATGATACTATAGTCCGAACCACGACAAAGGTTCTAAAAGTTCATGCTCGTGATTAGATTTGGTAGGGTAAACTTACCCAACACCGAACGTATCCCTCAAAAGACCTTTTGAGTAAAAAAAAACTTGACTCTTAGCTTGATTTTCGCAACTCATCAAACAAGAACTGTCACTAGATCAAGCTAGGAATCAATTTATTAGTATGATAGGATTCAACATCCTTGAATGAAGTCTTTTGAAAGATCTGTTCGTTCTTGGATTTGATTACACAAATCAAATCAACAACATAATGTACAATTAAAGTCAATATCGATAGGTCTCAAATTAATCAATGTCGTGAACGTGGTAAAAATTTGAATGAAGTATGCACTCAAAATCATGTCGTACAGAAATAAGGTAGTTGTTCGAAAGAATGTACCCGTTACGCGTTGCGGGCTTCCTCGGTACCCAGATAGAATGCTCGACCACGTGCGGGAGGAACTTCAATGTTCTGATCTTGTGGGCCTTCTATTGCCAACGCCAGGTTTGGACGATTACCTTCTTGGTTAGGTGTTCTTTTCAACTTTGGGCAGGTGTTCCGAAGGTGATCCAGACTTCCACACTCGTAACATGCTTTTCTTTGTCCTTGGTTCCCAGTCCTGTTTGAGCAATTCCGTGCGATGTGGCCCGTCTGTCCACATTTGTGGCACTTTGAGCAGTCTCCTGAGTGATGATAATTACATCGAGTACACATAGGATGTGGACCTGTATATCCTTTGCGCTCCTGAGTGGTCGCTCCATTGTTCCTGGTTATTCGTTGCCTCTTGTTTTGTTGATCCTGGTCTCGACTTCCCTGGCGATCCTCCTGTCGCTTCCGTCCATTGTCGTTTGCTTTTGTTAGTTCTTCAGACCTGATCACATCATTTGTCAAGCGATACGCCATGCCCACAGCGGCTTGCAGAGTGGTTGGGTTCGATGAGGTGACGTCCCTCCTAATTTCCGGTATCAATCCCCATATATATCGGTCGATCAACTTCTCCACAGTGGAAACCATGTGAGGAACCATCCTAGTTAGCTCGTGGAAACGGATCGTGTACTTGTCGACTTCTACTCCAACCATCAAGTGATTCCAAAATTCCGCTTCCAGCTTCTGCACTTCATCTTTTCTGCAGTACTCATCAGTTAGTAGTTTCTTAAATGCTTCCCAAGATAACGCATTTGCAGCCCCTCTTCCTCTAGTCTGCAGTTGATTGTTCCACCAGGTCAATGCTCGACCTTGTAGTAGACCAGCAGAGAACTCAAATCTGTTTCCTTCAGCACACTTCGTGATACTAAGCTTCGACTCAACATTCTCGAACCAGGTTAACAGTCCAATGGCACCCTCAGTACCATAAAATTCCATTGGCTTGCATGTCATGAAAGTCTTATAGCTGCATCCATGACCAGTGTTTGAAGTACCTTCTCCGTTGTTGGTTCGTCTAGCATCAAGGCGCGCCATAATTTGGGTGAGTAAATCCGCTATTCCAGTCGCGTTGTTGTTTGGATTGTCATTGTTGTTTAGGTTGACATTGTTATTCGAATTGGCGTTGTTGTTGACTCCTGAGCGTGTGTTTCTGGCAGCCATGATCCTGCAATGGACCAAAATATCGAGTTGAGTAAATGACACTCGGACGAAGGCAGATGAGGTTTAGAACGGTGGTATTGTGTTATAGTAATCGAAATATGACAGGAACAGAGACATGCTATGTCTAACAAGTCGAAAGATGGAAAAGAGAGGGTATAAATAAGATACGGTAATGTAGACGTGAACGTAAAAACATGCTATGCATACCCACCCGACCAATGCAACTTCAGGTGACCAGACTCAAAAGACTCGACTAAACATGATTTAAAACTACCACTCATATCATTGCATGGTTCTTCATAAATTAGACATAGTTGATCAGGCTATGTATAATTTATGATTAACGATGCAACGATAGGACTAATTGACTCGGATGATGTTCAATGTTTAATAAAATAAAAAAAATTATTCCGGTTATAGCTGTGATTTTTATTTTTGAAAAATCGGCATTCTCTATAACCTTTGGCTCTGGTACCAATCTGTCACACCCTCGCCGGAGGCGAAAACACGAGGTGTAACGGAAGGGAACATAAGCACAAGATAATAGAACATACCAACGTTAAGATTTAAAAGAAAGAGTACACCATTACAATACCAGTTTAGCCGACATCGGCAAATATAGTACAAAGTTTAGATTCCAAATATAGCGTTTTATTACATAACGATTAGTAGTGACAAGTAAAAACTTCATTATGCAAGACCTGGTAGAAAAGCTTACTAACGATCACCTGAAATGCATGAGAGAAAAACGGGTCAACTATGAAAATAGTTGGTGAGTATACACGTTTCGCACAATAAGAAAACTCGCAAGAAATATTCAAAGGTTTCGGTCATCGAAAATAGTTCACAAAGAAAAGGCATTGTAAATCCACTCAGTTCCAAGTTCCGCCCATACAAAACTTGCAACCTGAACCTGTGTGTTCACAACCCACTGCCAAAATATGTCTAGTTTATGTTCAAGCACACGAGGTCAAATGAGTTCCCAAAGCAAAGGCATTGTAAATCCACTCAGTTCCAAGTTCCGCCCATACAAAACTTGCAACATGTGTGTTCACAACCCATTGCACAAAATATAGCGTATCAAGTAGTCAAGTATAAGTGGTCATAATAGTTCACAATATAGTACCACGTATATAATAATGTATGCCAGGCAAAGCCCCTAGAATAAATAATATGCGTCCCGTAACATAGTGGACGAGAGGTTGGCCGACCTCTAATAGCGCTATCCATACTACCTACTAATAGGAGACTAACAATGCGAATGTACGAACGGTACATCATACAACTATTATATACAATTAAGAACACTCCGAACAAGGGAGAATTTGCACACTCCACCAATAAGGCGAGAATTTTTTGAAAACGCTTCGTAACATAGTGAGACACTCTGCTCCGGACCGGGGAGGCTTTAGGTTGCTCCGAACAAGGGAGACTTTATAGTGATGCTCCGAACAAGGGAGACTTTATAGTGATGCTCCGAACAAGGGAGACTTTAGGTCAAGGTCATAACACGTACGGTTCAATAAGTCCAAACAAGTCATAAGTTTATATTTAAGTTCAAGGATTTGTTTCAAGTTCAAATGTTCAAGTCAAAGATTTCACAAAAGTAAGAATCAATTCAATTCAAGTATGGTTCATGCATCTCGCCCCAAAAATATAGCAAAACGGTAAAAAGGGGGTGTGATTACTCACTTGATGAATTGATGCGAAGACAAAAGTGGTTACACCAAAAAATAGCGTGAATCTCGAAACTGACCTATTATGAATGATATGATATGTAATAAGTCATGATGTAATGTTATGCATGCAATTCGGATGATATTTATACCACTTATGAATTTTTGAAAAACAATACTCTTCGTCGAAAATATAATCTTTTAACGTCTTGACCATTATCAAATTACTTCACATATGTTTACGCTGAAATGATATCCGACGATAATCATTTAGTGATTTATTAAGAGAATATAACTTTTCGTCGAAAAATAATGCCATTGAAATTTCCATGAAAGTGACTAAAACGGCCTCTAAAAGCTAGTCGTAAATTGGTGCACGTCGAGCGTTTAGGAAACAAACTCAACGGTTTTGGGAAGCTCGTTTCATTATCTCAAAGTTTTAGTACATGAATTTACATCCTAGAGGTCTCGAACATAAAGAAAATTAGAGGTTAAGTATGGTACTTTTAGTCCAAAATATAGTTTAAGGATGGTTTTTCGGCAAAGTTTGAGCGACCGTAATTAATTCATTACAACTCCGCTAATCAAACGATCGGACATTTTGGAAAGTATACTTGGCGATTTCACTTTTAGTAGAAGACTTCACTTTATGAAAAGTTCTAAATCAATGTTAAAAAACAACCTTCAACTTGGTCACTAGTTTTTGCCGCAAAACTTGCCTAATAGAAATCAAGTTAGTTTTTCTTATATGATAAAAGTTACGGCAACTTTTGTAAACGTGTATAATTTAATTGTTACAAATCCGTTTTCTACGTTTTAAAGATCCTTAGCTTCGTATCGAAGTATACTAACATATTTTTGACAAATCGACATAATTTACAACGCCCAAGCTTCATTTTTTGACTCGTACAAAATAAACAATGTTTGCTGAAATTCCAGAAAATTTATAGTTTTCGGCGCCAACTTGAAAAATTCATAACTTCTTCGTTATAACTCCGTTTTAATCCGTTCAAGCGGCCACGGTTTCATTTTAAAGTATATTTTCTAAATATCTAGGCCAAAAATTTTATCTACTGTCGGATTTTCCATATTTTGAAAATAAGGACAGACCCTTTTGCAAACTTGTCGAAATGAGTTTTTCTCGCGTCAAACCTATTCTAACCCATTCAAAACAACTCCGAAGCTATTCTAATCCTACCATACACCTTCTTAGGGTGTCATGGGTTCCTAGACATAGCCAAAACTAATATATAACAAGGAGTAATTATAGGATGGATTATATATATTATAACACTTAAAAACCTTAAAAACCTTAAAAAGTGGTATAAACATCACATAACTTGCATGTTTCTCAAATAAAATGATATGACCATAACAATGAATGTGAAATAAAAACATGAATATGAATGCTTACAAGAAATATGATGAGGTTAAAGGACAATGGGTTTTTCCTAATCACCTTAGGTTTTTATTGCAAAACCTTTACAACAAGTGATACTAGAGTTTATAAAACCTTGTCTTGAAAAATTTGAGATGATCCTTCCTTTGGTCTTATGGCTGCCAAATTTTACAAGAGAGAAAAGAGAAGATATGTTTGATCTAGTATTTGTGAATGAAATGAAATGAAATGTGTTTAGTGAATATTATATTACAAGTAACTAGAGATATTTACAAATTTCCTTGTGACTCATCCCTCCCTTGTCGACAAGGGAGGATAGTCATTCATCTTTTTTTTTTTTTTATATAGTATAAGTATAAGTAAGTGTAAGTTAATTGAGGTTAAGTGATAACTTGTATACACATTTGAGTATTTAAGGTAGCGTTAGTTAAAAAATAAATTTTCACGGGTCAAGATAAAATATATTGAGGTCATAAAAATTATAAAAATACATTTCTTGCAAAATTTGAATGAAATAATAATAATCGTGTAGTATTTAAGAAAACCGTCGTAATTATATAAATATAACAATTTATATACAAAATAAATTTAAAACACTGGGTAAACTCATAATATTATTTTATAAACTTAATATGAGTATAAAAATATATCAGGATAATTTTTGGAAGTAATGGATCAATTGTTCAAAATAATTAATTACGCGATAACGTTTATTTAATATGAGATTAGACGTTTAATGTGAAATGCAAAACCATGCATGAACTAATGTGATGACAATGATGTTAATGATATGTAGACTAAACTTAGTCTATATGAAATGTCCTCGATGATATGATCGTGAATTCACTGCTAAACCATTAAGGTTACGTGAATTTAATACTTGTAAACCTAGTTTACAATATACGATGAAATAGTAAATGTGAGAAATGACCGGAAATTGAGAATTGTGACAGTAGGACGCTCCTCTTTGCCCATGGGTATTTTGGTTATGGGTCATGGGTCATGGGTTATGGGTTGATCCATGGTTATTTCATTAGATACAATGTACCAAATAGATGCAATGCATCTAGTAAAATGGGTATGGGACAATACCATGGGTTGTAGTTTTTACCCATTTATAATACATACTAGTTATGTATATATTTTCCCAATATGTAAATACTAGTTGTTGTACATATGTATTACTAAATCATAAAATCACTTATACTTGTTTTAGTGTTTTATGTGAAAACGTAAGTGTGTTAGGAAACTATTGGCTCAAACTATTTACGTATTTTATTGTTTCGTTAAAATGATTTTATGTTTGTTATCGACAAAACATTAGAAGATCGTAAAATATAAATAAACATTTTTACGGTTTTATTTGTATTAACATGTTCCTGAATACCTAGACCCTTTTGATTATTACCTGTTTTAACACTATCAAGTATTTTATCAAGGTAATTTGTTATTAGTCTAGCAATTTTAGAATCAAGGTGATCAACCATAGTTTGAAGTTCTACACAAAGCTTGCTCACCACTTACTTCCTTTCCTTTTTCTAGTCTCTTAAATTTTTTTTTAGTTCAAAAACTTTTTTTTCTAAAAGTCCATTTTTATTTTTCAAAAGTTTGTTTTTCTTTATTACCTTGAGACTAATTTTGCAAAGCTTGTTATATTCCAGGTGTAATGACTCATCATCTAAAGATGAACTACTATAGTATAGGGAGTCGGAACATACCTCGTTGGAGTCCTTGGCCATAAGACAAATTTCTTCCTTCTCTTCTTCACTCATTCCCCATGATCCGCTTACGAACGCCTTTTGTTCGTCGCGTTTAGGACATTCACCAATGAAGTGATTTGGATCCCTGCACTTAAAACATTTACACTCATCCTTCACTTTCTTATCGTCTTTGCTTTTCCGCAAACCTTTCTTGTCATCATAGGGTTGCTTGACATATCTTCCTTTTCTTTGAAAGTCTCGTACCGCCATTGCATACTCCTCATCTTCACTCTCTGAGGATGAGTTTTCTTCATCACTAGAGACTTTCTTGGATCTTAAAGCAAGAGATTTATATTTCTCTTTCTTTTCCTTCGAGACCTCGGAGTCTTTAGCGAGTACGAGCTCATAGACTTTTAAGTTGCCTATAAGTTCATCGAGAGTGAGGATCGAAAAATCTTTGGATTCTTCAATGGCCATTACCTTCGGTCTCCACTTTGATTGAAGCGCCCTTAGAAATCTCCTGACATGATTACGACTAGAAAAAACTCATCAAGTGCTTGTAGTGAAGTAATAATAGTATTAAAACTAGCAAATGCATTATCAATACTATCATCATCCAATATTGAAAATTGTTCTTATTGTTGAACAAATAAATCAATTTTGTTATTTTTCACTTGTTGGTTTCCTTGGTGTGTTACAATCAAAGTGTTCCAAATTTCTTTAGCGGTTTTATGCATAGAGATTCTTTCAAATTCCTTTTTGGGTAAGGCATTGTATAAAACCATTTTTGCTTCATTATTTTTGGAAAGCTTTTTCTTTTGGTAGTCAGTGAGACGATCATGAGAAATATATTCTTTTTTACCGGTTTTATCATCTTTTACGGTTGCTTGAAAATCACCTTCAACAATAATATACCAAAGATCAATATCTTTAGATTTCACATAAGTTCAAATTTATTTTTCCAATAAATAAAACTATTAGTTTCAAGTAGTGGAGGTCGTTGCATGGATAGCCCTTCTTTATAGTTTTCAAAATCAATTTTGATCGAAATTTTTTAAAAATACAATTTACTTTAAAAAAAATTAAAAAACCTTGCTCTTGATGCCAATTGTGGAAAACTAGAAGGGGGTTGAATAGTATTACCGATTTTAATGTAGATCTCAAAAGTTTAGATTCAATCTTATGTGAATTCTTATGGATGAATAGATAGTACCAAACAATAAATAAAGTAAGTAGATAATGCAAGTAAAGTAAGAGATAGAAAGTAACGACACAAGTGATTTATAGCGGTTCGGCTACAAGGACACCTTCCTTGGCCTAATCCACTCCCTGAGTACCCCACTCAAGAGTTCAACCACTATGTCAACAAGTTCCTTCAAATTGGCAAAGAAGCCTCACAACGTCGCTTACATTTTTTGGGTACAAAGCTAAATAATGAGTTATTCCACGAGGTAGAACCAAACCTTTACACAACTATTACACAACAAATATGTGAAATATGAAATACAATATATGCTACTGAAATCTTGTGGATGGACAAATCAATCAAGTACCCTTTTCTTGGATGACTTGTAGAGTAACGTGATCTCTCCTTCGTGAAGGACCTAAAAGAGAATCACAACAAAAGAGAGAAGAACTACAAGAATGATCAAGTGATCATGCTAAGAGAGTGAGATAATATATGAGAGAGTTGTGTTAATACAAATAAGCCGTAATAACGTTTATTTATATTTTAGGATCTTCTAATGTTTTATCGATAAGAAACGTAAAATCATTTTAACAAAACAAATAAAATACGTAAATGGTTGAGCCAATAGTTTACTAACACACTTACGTTTTCATATAAATCACTAAACAAGTAATAGTAATTTTATGATTTAGTAATGCATATGTACAACAACTAGTGTTTACATAATGGGTAGATATATAAATACTTAGTATGTATTATAATGGGTAATAGAATGGGTAGAAGTATAAGCATTTGACCCTTTGACTAAATACATTGAATGTAGTTGGGTAAAACCCAAAATCCATGACCCATACCCATGAAGCATAATCCATAACCCATGACCCATTGCATGACATCATGCATAAGTCATAATGGGTATTATCCATGACCCATGGAGCTAACCCATAACCCATTGACTAGATGCATTGCATCTTCTAAATAATGTGTATCTACTTGGGTACCCATGGTCCAAAGTTTAGGACCCATAACCCATGGATAATGAGGAGCGTCTCACGGATCCCTCAGGATACACTAGACGGATCCCTCCAACAAGGGATCCGTGGGATCCGTGGAACAGTAGCATACTTTTGTCTATAAATAGTGAGACATTTCTTCATTGCAAGTTGTCACTCCTACACATACTTTCTCCTAGTATTGTAAACTCTCTAACCTCATATCCAAAGGATCTTTCTATGTAGTTTGTGTTTATTTTTGTGTGATTCTCTAGGTTCCTCTTAAAGGCGAGATCACCACCTCTTGAAGTCGAGCAAGCTCAAGTCCATGAGTTGCCATGCTTCGTCATCATCAAGACTACTGAAGTTCTCTTGTTGATAGTTCTTTCTTTCTCTCTAGAAGTGTTGTGTCAAAGGCATTAGTGAAGTATGTCAAAAGGATCAAGACGAAGGCATTAGTGAAAGGTGCCGAACGTCCGTGTCAAAAGCATTAGTGAAGGATGCCAAAAGGTTCAAAGTCAAAGGCACTAGTGAAAGGTGCCAAAAGATCATGTCAAAGGCATTAGTGACAGATGCCAAGGGTGTACAATCGATATGGTGCATCGATGTACAAATAGAGATAGGTTGTGTCCAAGGATATTGATATACTTGATGATGTTGTAATAAAGAGTGGGTCTCCTTTGGGATAGGTGTTGTGTAGTGTTGGGTAGTAGTTCCTCCTTTGTAATGGAACTCGGTATCTAGCCTTGTACTGGATAAAGTGTAGGGGACGTTGTGATAGGTTTGGTTCTACCTCGTGGAAGAACCCGGTGTCTAGCCTTGTACCGGAAAAAGAGTAGGCGACGTTGTGAAGGCTTCTCCGCCATAAGGATTTTTGTGTCGTGTAGTGATTACGTAACTCTCGAGTAGGTGACTCGGGGAGTGGAGTAGGGCAAGGAAGGTGTCCTTGTAGCCGAACCACTATAAACACTCGTGTCGTGGTTTTTTGTTTCTTACTCTTTACCTTTGCATTGCATATTTACATACCTATCTATCAACATCCAACATACACATTTAAATAGATTGACATAAGTCGATCTAAATATTTTAAAACGAAGTTTTAATTGGTAAAACTATTCAACCCCCCCCCCCCCCCCTTCTAGTTTTCCACAAGTTGTAATAAGAAGGGTGAGAAAAAATGAAGAAATTGCTCACTATTTATAGACATTCTGTCTACAGGTAGGTAGGTTCCGGCGGATCCCTCACCCAAGGGATTCGGTCAGTGTAAATTGAGGAATCCGGCCTCTAGGTCAGTCAAGTTCGGATTTTGGATACCAAACCGGGTTATGGATTATGGGTTATAGACCATGGTTCATGGACTTTGGATCATGGATACCCAACAAGATATATTGTACCTAGTCAATGGTTCATGGATCTTGGGTCATGGGTCATGGATCATGAATAATACCCAATATGATGTCATGCAATGGGTCATGGGTTATGGATTTAGCTCCATGGGTATGGGTCATGGGTCATGGTTATTACCCAACCTATTACATGTTTTATTACAACACATTATTATTACAACATATATATAAATAACCAAATGTATATATTTTGCAAAACAACATGTATTCTTAGAATTATACTTATGATAACTTTATATTTGTTATCAACAAAACTTAACGAGATCGCTAAATATAACAAACGTTTTTATGGTTTATTTGTATTAACAATATCATTATTGTGATTTTCGATTACGGATAGTATTCCCTACACAGCATACATGCACTACAAATTAAACAAGCCATAAACTAAACAATACTAACAAACAGAATCATATTGGATCTCTACTTTCAATATAAATATTCCATATTGCCTTCATTTTAGACATTTGCAAAGACTCCTTTAACTTTACTGTTAAAAGTTTAAGCCGCACCACTCATATATCAACCACTTGAGTTGGAGACTTGCTTCCCATCTTGAAAATATGATTATTTCTTTCTTGCTATAAATAATAAGATGCAGCCCTAACTACAAATCCACCAATAACATAGCAAACTGTATGAATATCTTGTCTTGCAACTAGAAACGCAACAATATCAGCCCATCAAATGCTCTAAGTTTGTCCTGAGTCTTTTAAACCACATATGAAACACATGTCGCGAAATACATTAAGAGAACCAGACAAGATTAAACCAATCTACCTTATAAGCAAATGGCCGAATAGTATCCCACACAATACTAACAGAAAACGGATGAAGGTTTCCACTTTATCATATATACACAGAAATAATTAAAGTATTCAAATGTGTTTTTATTTATAATCTTCTTTAATTTTCAAAATTTCTAGTGAAAACATGGTTTTTATTTACTAGATCAATTCACTTAAAGAATACATAGACTACTAGAGGACTCGGCATCATCAAATTGCCTTTGACCATTGGTATGTACAGAGGATGTTTACAAGAACATGGTGGATATTAATCCCAATTAGCATCGGATTAACGACAACAAACCCGTCCAAAATATCTAAAATCTTGAGATGGCTTAAATAACCCATATGAATCCTAATGGAGTCAGTTAATTGTTCTAATTAATTTTCTTAACTTTATAAGAACATAACGTCATTAATAAGTCCGTTATAATTTGGTATTGTACAAAAGGATTTACATGTAAAGATATAATATGTGTTTGTTTGTTTAAATCAGGTGAGGACCTAGTATGGTTGTGGGTGTAGCACGGCTATTAACCAATTTTGGCACACAAAGTGTTAAAAAGATAAATTTTTATATGATGCTACTAGTCTAATATCATTATATCTGTTAATTGGAGTTGTACATGAGAAATTTATAAAAATTAAACGAATTTCATATTGAAGAAAAGAATAAGATGAACAAATGCTTATGAGAAATGTGGGAGAAAGACAAGTACAGTAAAAGAAGAAGATGACTGATGAGATTTGGGTACAACGACAATATGTTTGATAAGATAAAAACAAGTTTTGCGCACGACTCATTCGATAACTAATAACACCATTTGTACTTTTCAATGTATATAATTTTTATTAAAAATGAATAAAAAAAATTACAAGGGATAGTTGCGGAACACTATCCTAATTGAATGACAATTAAAACTCTCTTAATCCTAAACTAAAACATAAGTTGAAGCTTATGAATGAACAACACAAGTATGCTAGCTTAGCTTAGTGTGTTCTTAGAAGAGGGGGATACTTCCACAATAATACATTGTATTAGTTTTGTGTAAATCATCTCTAATTTCTCTCTTGACAAACATTCAATATATATGAGATAATAAAGTAAAGTCACATGTTGTAGTGAGTTAGATGTCAAGCATTTGATGGAAGAGTACATCTTTCATTAAATGATTCTAGATGTAGCTTTAGTGTACTTTAGCGAATAGTTAATTCAACTATTCACTCTTTTATCAACTACTTTTGCACTTGATTGATATCTATGCAAAAGTGTTTTTCTTTTGATTTTGTTAAATCGCTCTCAATAATTCATGTCTTGACTAAGAGAATGTATTCAGTCAGTGAGACTTTGTCGGATCTCACCGACGCGAATGTTGTTTTCAGCTCAGGTACTTTACTCGCTAATACCGCAACATTGAGTTAAAGTGTATCTTCAGATGGTATTCAAAGTCCCTTAAGCTAGTTGTTGATAAAGCTTTATACAACACTCACTCATTCTTATCGATGAGTAAATTTAACATAGACTATTTTATGTATCCCTTTCTAATGCAATATCTTCAATCAGATCTGTACGAGTGACAGGAAGAAATCAGCTAGTTGCCATCCGCTCTGTCCCATTCTCCGATCTATGTCATATTAACCGATTCACCGACATTAACCTCCGAAGACATGATCCATAGTAAAGAAGTAGACATGGTACGAATGGGATTGAGAAGGAGCTCTTCCCTTTTTGGGGTGCATTATAGCACAGTCCGTGACTACGTTTTTCCGTTGGTTGATGTTGTATTGCACACTTGTTATATTTGTTCGCTATTCAAAAAAAAAAGGTTTACGTAATCGGAAAAATGGTTACGGTTGCAGAAACCAGAGAAAGTCGGGAACCACCGGTTACCTTTTGAATCAAAGTAGCGACGAGCCGAGTATTACGATTACAGGGGGAGAAGCAAAGCTTCGTAGACAGCTTCGCTTCCTCGTCGCTTCTTTCTAGCGACCAGCTTCTCAAGTGGGTGGCTTGGTAAGCAAGCTACCTTCAGCATCGGTCAAATCCCTATCAATAATAGGCCGGAATGGCGGGGAAGGAAGCCCTCCCTACTTCAATGGAAAGGGGGAAGAGCCCTTTTTTCACAGCCGCTCCTCTACAACTACCTTTCGCCCAACATGATCACGAACGAAGACAGAGAATTGCGTAGATAGGAGGACGAAACGAACCAACCCACTTGTCCTGATCGGAACGGTTGAAGAAAGAAAGAGAATGGTGTCCCCTTTCGCCCAGGGGACATCGTCGGAGAACAATGTCGGGGACAGGGTGAGAACCTTCCGTTGCTTACACGCTTTAAGTGTTGGTTCTTCCGAGGATAGGTCTGGTTTCAATTCTGATCGACCTGAACAACATATACGGATCCCCTCCACCCCTTTTTTCATTACTAATTGAATATCCTTCACTATTTGACTAAAAATGGAGCGAAGTGATCTTGTTTTGTTCCTCGGTTGAAAAGACAATTGGCCAAAAATTTGGCCCAACAAACTATATATTTTTATCCGATAGGTTCTAATTTATCGTCAATTCTCTCTAATTCGTTACATATTTTTTGATAATTTTGATTTCTAATTTAAGTACGATAAGTGATGTACACATTTCTATAAGGTTATGAAAAATCAGTCTATTTTATATATGTTGTTTAGACACATTTCGAGTTTCTAAGTATTAGAGATAATACAAGTGACAGATATAATAAGTGGGAATGTTATTCAATGAGGTTGTTAGGCGCGCACGTTACGGCGGGTTTTAATCATATGTTGTAGTGACGTGATGAAATATTATCGGTCACTGGGTTATTCAAATAACTCGTGTTTTCCGTGGTTTTCCCATATTACAACTTCCGTACCAATTCGATCGATCCGGAATAGATCGGTTAAACATTCCATTAGGGAGCCTCGTCTTGAATTTTCTGTGTGGTATTCATTCTCGTTCGGTTCTTGGAATCACATCCAGCAGTGGTGGGAAGAGCTCGAAAAATCCAACCACTTCACCTACTTCATTGCCCCCAACCGTTTCTCGTACCTCTATTGAAACAGAATAGTTTCATGTTCTTTCATCGATTGGTTATTCCTTTCAGTGTTTAGGTATATGTTGTTGTGATGGATGGAATTCTCATTTTGAAAAATGATTAAAAATATATAGTTTAATAAGTTAGATTGATTTGTAGTATATATAAAGCTTATAAAGATAAAGGATATTGTGTATTTTCAACAAATTTAAGGGATGTATTTGCATTAATCAACCATGAATTTACTATTCATAAATAGTAACTTCATGGTACAAATTTTATTAAGGGGTTGTTTGATTAAAAAAAATGATTTAGCGCTGAATGAATCAAAGTTTCTGAATGATTCCAAGATGCTGAGTGAACATGATTCTGAGTGAAAATGATTGTTTGATATTTGTTCTGAATGAGCAATCTGAGTTGACTGAAATTACCAATTTAACCTTCTGTCTGATTTGATATTGAACAAAATATACTATTTGATAAAACCATTATTAGCTCGAATAAAATTAACACTTTAACCTCATGCATAATCAGAAACTACTTCTAGTAATAAGACGTAAGTGCATAGATAATGTTAAAAAAAATGCTAATTGAAATAATAAAATAAACAATTACGTTTTGTCATTAGTATTGTTGTAAATTGAAATATGTTCTCATGTCCACTCTTTACAAATCTGATTAGCTTGTTGCTTAAATTTTAAGGGTGTGTTTGGTGAAACTAGCAATATCGGTTAGTAATAGTAGTTAGCAGTAAGTAATTAGCAGTAGCAGTTTAATTTATAAAAATGTTTGGTAGAATAGTTGTAGCTGTAATTTTATTGTGTAAAATGACATAATGCTAAATGTTAAATGTTTATTCAAAGAGCATATAGCATTTAGCGCTTTTTTACTTATAAATGCTAACTGCTAATCATTCCAAACTAGCTTTTTTCAAAAACGCTAAATGCTAAATACTAATTGCTTCATTTTTGCTCGCTACCAAACACACCTTAAAATTTTATTATTGATTTAAAAATAAAGTAATATTTAAGAATTTGTTGCGTCAATGTTAAACAAGTAGATCGATTTATAAAATAGTTATTAATTTATATGGATCATGTGACATGAATATAATAAGGGTAATATTGAGACAATATGGTTGCTGAATGAGAATGCATGCCCGCCGTCCATAATGAATAAGAACAAAGTAGAATGATACAGTGCATGGACATTTTGCTAACAAACAATTATATTACTTACCGATCCAGTTTTATCCTCTGAACTACCTCATTCAAAGGTTATCAAACACCCCCTAAGTAAATGATGATTGGAAATTGAAAGTTTGTATAGCATCAAAATTAAGACCATATCAATTAGCCAAGTTGAAGTTGATTCTTGAATAATCTCGACCGAAACTAATAAAATGTTGTTAAGTCTTGCAGCGTAAAAAATCGAGTGGCGGCATACAAAATTGAGTGGCGGCATAAAAAAACCGCTGTTATTTTGTGCTACACCCCATCCAATTTTCTAGATCCGTAGATGGTTAAAATGTTGTAGCCATATGTTAGACATTTTAAAATTATAGGCGATTATCCGTGCCTAGCGGCATCGGTTTTTAGCGGCAGACAATTAACGATATGCGATATTGTGGTAAGTGTTTCGTATAACGCTCAAAATAGAACGTGAAAATATCTCAATTAGACCTGATTCGCCAGTTTGTATCGGTTTTAACGGGTCCCCTCTGGTTCGTTTTCGGATGGCTTTAATTGGTTAGCCGAAAACCGGTGGCGACACCGATTCCCGGTTGAACACGTTGGTCCGGTTCGGTCCGGTTTTCAAAACTATATGTAACATCAACTTATTAGCTTGCATGAAGTTTTGTGTGTTTTATTAATTTGTATAATGTGTATAATAACATGGACTTTTCATTTTAGGGTGTTTTAAAAATATCATTAATTAGTGTGTTTAATTATTTTATATTTTGGATTATGTTGTAACTTTTTTAAATTGTACGTTATGAAAATTTTATTGTACTTTTTAGTAAGGGGTGTTTTAATTGTTTGTTTTTAATTTGGTAGATGTGTTTTTAATTGGTTGTACAATGTGAATAAATTATTATACTTTTAAGTAATGTGGTGTTTTAATAAGAGTATTAATTACTATGCATTTCTCTCTCATTTGACCAATTTCAATAATCAATTTTTTAACTTTTCATCTTTGACCGTTTTTCTATTATATGTAGTATAGATAATGGTCGCACAAGTACCTAAAAGAAGCATTCAAATGCAAACCAATCACTTTGCTGAAACTAATCATCAACAATATCCAAACGCAAATAGGCTGTTGTTGAAGACATGAAATCCAAAAAAAATCCATTGCATAATGCTTCAGTTTATTTGTAAATAATATTCAGGATGGAGAGCTCGGTTACAAAACATGAGGTCGTGCCTTCCTTTCTCTTCCTCTTTTTCTTTGTAAAAGGGTTGAAAATTTTATCTCGCCTCATGATCGACTTGATCCACGGGTTTGAGACATGGACTTTTAAACAATTAGGAGAGTGTGTTAAAAGACTTGTTCAAGGAATAGCAGACTTTGGCCTCGAAAAAGTGAGTCTTTTGGTTTAAGTTTACAGTTCATGTATGCTTCATTAGTTAGCAGTTAGTGAACTGCCATTGGTTTTGTTTTATTTGGCGGCCTCCTTAAAGTACTTTTGATTCGTCCTGTCGTCTTACACATACCAGTTTGGGTTCGGATTGCCATAAACTCTCGCTTTATCCTCCAGAAAAAGAATCCTGTAACCAGGCCAGAGCAACGCTTGCCTTTGTTCCAGCAACTATGTGCCCAAAAACCTCCAACAGCAAAATACACAACTGAACAGGGACACATATGATACTGGGAGCAAACTAAACAAATCTAATTCTATATATCAAATAGAGAAATAATACAATTTCATGTACTAAGATTACAAATTTGTTGTGTTGCTTCATATCAGAAATATACTGATAACTTCTTGTCTATAATATCCTGCACAATATTACACTGCTCTAATAATCTGCTCAAACTCCTCTCATTCTCCTTCCCTTCATTCTCAGTATAATTTGTTTCCGCTTCCACTGAATCATCTCCACTAACCACCATTTCAACTTCAGGCGGATCACAAACTGTTGCTTCATATTCCTTGTAATCTGACTCCAAACCAGGCCTGCAGCAGCTAACTTCTATCATTTCGTCTAAAGTTGGTGATGTCAGGTTATATGATTCATCTTCAAAATTTTCTGAAGCAGAAAGAAAAGCATTGTGATGTTTCTCCAAGATATATGCCACTGAAAAGGCACTATTGGTTAGACTCATTAACTGCCAATTGAACACACGACGGAAGATCAAATGCCACTTTGGAACAAGGTGGTAGGTTGAACCATGGAGCTCAAGTCCTACACAAGTTTGTACCAGAGTAGATGCTTCCCTTTGGGCTACGTGCATCCCCATCAGAGGGCTCAAGTAGCTGACCAGAAATTGCTCGAGTTCTAGCCTCTGCTCATTAATATCGACCCCACGACACCAGTATATGTCATTTGGAATAGTTGGTAATTTACAGTTTCTTAATGCTTGAGCTAGAGACTCAATTCTTGTAGCCGAACTCCATCCTACATTAGGCAAATAGGGTTCCAAAATTCTACAATCGCGTTTGTTTAGCAATGAGATCTCAGGACAAGGCCAGCAGACAGGGTTTGACTTTGCAGCCTCGCCAATTTCTTTAATGGATTCATCCAAAGCTTCATTTATAGCAGAAATGCATTCTTCAGGGCTTGTTTTACGATCACCAATGGAAATTTTCAAGTGCGTCAGAACTAATTCACGTGTTTTTACACAATGAACAATAGGTTGTGCAGGGCTCTCTTTTGCCAGCCACTCGAGACCCGTCCTTAAACTCTCATCACCAGAAAACCCGTCAAAAGGAATGACTGCAAAGCAGGAGACCTTTGATTTATCAATCTCATTGAGCCCTAACCTTTTTACAATTACTGAAGAGTCTGAGCGACTTTCACTGGAGTCAACTAAGATAAGAAGTGGCAAACATGAGCCATACGGGATAGATGATACAAGGTTATCAAGCCGAATCTTTTGGTCTTCCCAGGAGATGCATTCTGATGCTAGAAACATGATGGCACTCGAACCCAAAACTGTTTCTTTAAGTAGATTATTGAATTGTATGCTTTTTACAACTGACAAATAGCAAGTTAAATCACCACATTTTCCATATTCCCATTTCTTCCATATTGACAGGTCTGCCAAAGATGTTACTAAATCATCATTATTACCGAGATTTTCAGGCATGAGTTTATAACGCAACCATGAGGCTGGATCAAGCTTAGAAACTTTAGTCCCAGTCTCTAAAGAACAAAATAATAATTTCCAGCAAACACACTTGGGATATCGGTAACGTTGGCCAAGTGTTTCTGCTACTACTTTGGAAACATTAAGTGTTGACCACAACTGTTCTTGTTTCCAGTATCTCTCACACATTGTACTGTCAATGCTGCATTCACCAGGAGCTTGTAATAGCTTCAAAAAGAAAAAGAAGATCAAATGAGAAGGATTTACACAGCCCACGATTTAGGTACATATGAGCTAAGAGCTATTGAGATCTAATACATCTGACAGGAGTTGCAGTCTAATAACCAAGAACAAGGGCAGGTCATTCATTTGATGATAATACATGATAAACTCATTTTAGAAAACATGCGGACACATTGGTAGCACATAACAAACCATATAATAGACGGTAGATCTGGTGAAATTGGCGGGTTGCAGTATAACTAGACGTTGGAGACAGGTGAAATTGTCGGGTTGCAGTATAACTGTGTCAAGATACGCTTTATCCAAACTTCTATATATAATAAATGTGTTAATATATGTACGAAAAACATATTATTTTTCATAATAATATTCTGAATAAAATTAGTTTGTGCGATATAACTAGACGTTGGGCAACTCTTGACTTGTTCCCTTGGTAGATAACATTTTTATCACCCGTGAGAGATGCAAGATAACTCGGATTGACACATACCTCGAATCTGGCAATGGCATACCTCAACATTAAAGTATAAAAATGTCAACATTCATACTTAAATGTGACAGTATACCACTTTTAATATGATATAAAAATCGTTAACGATTTTGGTCACAGGCTGAACCTACCTTTAGGAAGAAGAAAAAAGATTCACGTGAAGGGAGATGACATTAGCGCCATTTTCTGTAAGTTAAGAGTTTTAACAAATCCCCAGTTTCAAACAGTTTTAAACTTATCAAATTTAGCAGATAGCTTCACATTTATTAAAAGCTATACCCATATAATAAAAAAGTAACCATGTCGTGTCAGCTGACAGCATATAGATTTTGAGTTTATGAGATAGAAGTATGCTACATTCAAAGTAAAAGGGAAGCAAGTACAAATAGCCAGTGCAAAGTCAACCAGTAAGTTTATTTCTGTAAGAGTAAAATAAAGTAAATCAATCACCTCTTTGTAGTGCCGCATTGGGGGGCCCAGTGACAGTGAACTTAAGGCAGCATCAGCTGCCAGTTGTCTTCTTTCACGCAGATCCTTCTTTCTGAAAGCATGCCGCCTCCATAGACTAGATCAATTAAAAGATATTAGAACAAAAAACATTCCGTGGAACTACATCAAATCATTTCAAATTATATAGCAAAGCAACACCTCAATATGAGCTTAAGTTTTGCCTCAGCAACTTCTTCATCAATAGAAGTATCGGTTTCATCTGGTACTTCTTGAATCATAGTTTCAAGGTCTTCAGGTTCCGTGTCCTCATGATAAACAGGGTGGACCATTGGATCTCTAGGAGGAGAATCCATCTGTACATCTGGCAATGTTTCTTCAGAAACTTTTGTTGGTATAACTTGTGGTATCGGTGTTGCTGTTGGTATCTGTATTGCAGGTACATTTGAATGCCTATTCTTTTCTAAAGAGTTCCTAAATTGTACATCATATCTCGGTTCCGCGACACTTGGGGTGACAACGTTTGGAGATTTGAAGGAATTGTTCCTTTTAAAGGTATCCCGAGCTGAAGGACTTCCATCTTCCATGCGATCTTCATTCCATCTGTTGACTGTAGGTGTATTGAACATTGGCTGCATTAGCATCTTGTTTTGAACTGGTAAAACACCTTCGTAATCTGCCATGTTGCTATCAATAGCTTTGACAAAAGTTTGATCTTCCTTAAGAACCATGGTTGACTTTTCTTGCATTGGTACCACATCACTTCGAAATACTTCCATGCGAGGCAAAGATGTTTTTCTTTTAAAAGGAGTGGAAGGCAAAGATGTTCTTCTTTCTAAAGGTGTGGAGGGCAAAGATGTTATTAGGGAAGACGACAAAACATCCTCTGCTATAGTTGGAGATCGCTTCAGATGAACAAGTTTTGAGCACTTCAAAGGATATTCACTGTCGCTGTTTAAAAATAGCCGCTCCTTTACCAAATATGGCTCTTCGAATTCCTTTATAGAATATCCGTGATATTCTGCAAGGTCTTCCATGTTTTCTTCCTAATTTAATATATAAAAGTAACATCAGAAAATAGAACCTCAATAATGCATTTGAACACCTCTTTGGCTCATTTAACTGGTTGGTCGGGGTTTTGTTTTAGCCCTTAGGCCTCTCCAACCATTCCTTTATCTTTATTTGTAACGGACTAATGGGGAAAAAAGAACATCTTTTCAGCATATTATAACTTCTATTTTTTGAAAGGCAACTAACTATCTCACAATATTTACACAACTAATTAATCTCACAATGTCCTATGCAGGACTTGAACCCACAAGCATTTGGTTGGGGAACATTCTGACACATGATTGGAACACAAGCCCTTTGGTATCCTTTAAACTTTTTTATTTCAATACAATATTTGTGTTCACTTATTAGATTATTTTTATTGTCCACTTATTAGCTATAAGATAAGTAACGGGTCAAATGAATTGAAAGTCACCTAAAGTTCTGGTTTTAATGCATAAAACCTCCTATTTTATTTGTATTAAAAAAAAAAAAAAAAAAAAAAAAAAAAAAAAAAAAAAAAAAAAAAAACCTAAATTACTATTGAAATAAAGTAACAAACTAACAGATAAAAAGATCAAAAATATGGACAGGAAGTGTTTCAGGCCGACCCTTACCAATCTAGCCCATACTATTGAAATAAGTTATTTAAACTGTTTTGGCCCGCAACCCAAATCGTCCCATTTTACCACCACTAAATTAGAGAAAAATCTGTATCAGCCTAGAGATTTTACCTCCATTCCAAGCCACTTGGCAACCTGGCTAACAGGTATGCCTTGGTTATTCTGTAAGCCACTGTGTAGAGAAGCAAGTGCCTGAGTTCGTAACTGGTAAAATCCAAATCACAGATGAGTTAACATCATATGTATAAGCCTTGTCCGAATACAACATAAAAGAAACAAAAAAACTTTAAAGTAAACAAATTACCTATGGGAAAGTCAAATACAGAAAATCAGACATAAAACTGGAGGTTGTGTTTATCTCAACGAATCAAACTATATCAAATCAAATTTTCGCTAAAAGGGGATGCTCCAAACATGTTGAAAGTCATTGTTCGTTTATTTTAATGCATACAACCTCCTGAACTGTTCAATTCAAAGTTCTTTTGTATTATTGTTGATTATATAGTTTTTGTATTCATAGTTTAGATATCAGCTAGTTACAGAAATGTACAAAAACCGTACCTTGCCAAAGTGAGCATGCATTAAGCATGCTTGAAGATAGCTAGCCTTCCTAACCAGACGAAAGAAGGCTATATAATTACCAGTTCGGCAGGCTCTGTAAAAACAAAACAACAAATAGATAATAAGACCCTGTAACTTCTTGCAATATGTAATTGTTAAACTAAGAGATGGACAACCTAGCCACACTACGAGCAAATAGCACTTCTGTAGCTTGACGTATCCCGGGTGTCATCTTGGCAAGATCGAGTGAGAGCTCTGATGGTTCAACCTAAAATTATTTCAACTTTTTACAAGACCCATTGGATATAAAACTAGTCGAATCATGTTGATGACTTACTTTATAGCCTGGGTGTTTGTCCAGTTTAAGAAGTGCATAATAACCTCTGAATTCTCTTTCCGTAGGCACCTCTATTCCTTTCTTCCGATGATCATCATACAACTGGAATAACTCAACAGATGTTTTGTTCATCTGTTCAATGTTGAGATGCGCATCGAAACCCTCAGAAAATCCTTCTCCTTTTGTATATTGGCATAACTCATGCATTGCTATAATGTGAAGCCGTATCTGAAAGCAGAAACGGGTTAGTGCTTGAAATACTTAACAAACATCAATTAAAATATGAACCAAATACACCAAGCCATTACAGTCCAATTCAAAGTAGGTATAAGATACCACTGTGTCTAAAAAGCATACAATTATACATAGAGGTGACAAGATGCAGGTAGGGTAAAAGGTCAAAACAGGGTTCAAAAATAAATGTCTTATCTATACGAATTAAAACCGGCCAGATTGAGTAGGGTTGACCCACTAAGACTTTTCTGTCTTTTAAAATATACGTATTTATTGCATCAATTATGATTACAACAAAATGTGCAATGACAGAGATATCTAAATCATTAAATAAAGTAATTAGGAGGTTGTATTCATTCTCAAACTTTGGTCCGTATACAACTTAAACCGATTCCCCTTCTAACAAAAAAGTTTGATCGGCCCACTAAAGATGAAAAACAGCCTTTTACAAGTAAATGGGTTGCCACCTCCAATATTATATGATACCACTGAACTTGCACTATGTTGGGAATTAGAATAAGAAGTCATAATATTACTGCTTTGCATAACATATAGTAATGGATGTGGTTCAATGGTTTGAAAAAATTATAATATAGCCCCTAGGTCTAACAATCATTAGAAAGATATTTTGTCCATTAAAAGTAACAATCAGGTTCTAAGACAGGAACAAACCATCTGCTCCAACATGGTAATAGCACCTAGATTGAAAAGATGCTGCATCCTTAAGTCCATCCTGATGGCCCTCATCCTGTCCCACAAGAAGTTGTATAAACCAAGCAATCTATCATCATATGGTTGATCAAGCAAGTTCAAAAGATAGTCCATTGTCTTTTGCAGAATTTCCATTGGTCGTATAAGTGAAGCTTCTCTCTCAGCTGTCCTAGTATACTGGATATTGCACATAAAATGTGTTATTTCTTACACATTTTTAAAGATGAAACAGGAATCAACATGGTGCAACAAAACATGAGTTATTAAAAGCACGCCTAATGCTTACCTTTTTGACTGCAAGAGACTCAGTTGTCTGGTTTCTATCCCCATCTAAACGTTCATATTGATCAAGATCTCCTTTCCTCTCTCGCTCTGCTCTTTCCTGCTCTGCAACAGTAAGAACGAAAATTAAGTGCAAGCTTTTTATAACTAGACGAGGAAATTGTATGGTTGGATAGTGGCTTAAAACGGCTAATTTATTGTACACTGGAACGGGTTGGGTCAGTCCAAAGCACTTTTTCCCGTTAACATATTTTATGAATAGATAGCGTGTCAAATATTATTGTACATCATATTATATAATTTCAATAATAGTCTATCTTCCAATATAATTATTTAGGAGATATTATGCATTAAAAATACACTTTGGGTAACCTTTGGAACCATTCGACCCAATTGACTAGCTAACTGTTTTATACTTTTATATTACCCATTAGAAATAAAACATAACCAGAATTAACAAAATGGTCAAGATTGCCACTTTTACTAATAATTCCATGCATTGAGCTGTCTGCATAGCTAGGCCTATTTTCCATGCCTAGATTTTCTATTTCATCAAACACACTTCATCCAAGGTAACAGCTAGTGATCACGATGTACATTTTGTTTGATTAAACTCTAAACAGAAATCAAACTGTATTGCCTAATAATGCTGGTTATTTTACCAAAATTTCTACTCCTGTAGATACTCGAAAGCCGAACCTTCATATTACCCATACATGCATCCATTGCAAAAATGTTCTGGATTCAGTATCATCATATGTTTGTTCATTTATGTTTGAGTCAAAGTGTCTAAGAATGCTTAGCATGTTGCATGTAAGTTGATTTAATTTCATTTATCACTCACTCAAATATATTATGTTGGTTGACAAATTTAATCACACAATCCCAATCTTTGGCTGGTACAAGAAATTCAAGTTTCGGGTACCAACTTCCAGTCTTTTGTATACTGAGGCGTATTTGGGAGTGGGGACAAGGGGTTCCATCAAAACAAACACTTAAAGAAAGAAAAAATAAATGAATAAATAAAAACCTTTTCTGGTCAATTCTTCTCAACTGATCTAGGTTCCCCATCGTCAGTGTATTCAGCTCTTGTTATTTTATGATTAATAATACTTGATAATATTTTAAGTATGATAACTAGATAGGCCAAGATTGACTCTTAGAATCCTGAGTACCCTAAAGCCACAGGTGCCAAATGATGGTTTTGAGTAACCAAAACCATGGGTACTTTTAGCATCCAACCTGTTATACCTGCGGGTAAGCCCTGGCATACCTCTGAATTATATTTTAACTTGAAAAAAAAAAAAAAAAAAAAAAAAAAGCTACTTAATGTATCTTGAACAAATTGATGTTTTTTTCTATTTTGTTATGCTTGTCATGGATCATGACATGAATCTTGTTGTGTAACGTCTGCTACGCCAATCTAAATGCTACATGTGTTGATGACATAGTAAATTAGTAATGCAAAGCTTTTATGCATCATAATGAGCAAAACAAGAACTTCCTATTTGTTAATGTATCTTGAACATATTGATGTTGTTTTCTATTTTGTTATGCTTGTCATGGATCATGACATGAATCTTGTTGTGTAACGTCTGCTACGCCAATCTAAATGCTACATGTGTTGATGACATAGTAAATTAGTAACGCAAAGCTTTTATGCATCATAATGAGCAAAACAAGAACTTCCTATTTGCCAGTATCCAGGATGCACAAGTATAGGTATCGGGTTGGTATATGAAGTACCAAATAACTGGGGGTTTTTTTTTGTACCTAAAACGATTGTCCAGCAAGTTAAGCAGGTGATCACATGTGACATAACACATAATTAATTAAACAAGCACATTCATAATTAATAAAACAAATATGTAGAGGTATGGAAACATCTTCATTTTGTCCATACAAGTAGCATTAGTATATGATTAACTGCATAATCCACATGTACTCTTTTAATAGATTATATAGGTGAGAAAACCAAACACTCATGGTTTTTAGGAATAGATGTATGCCTAAGTAGCACTTACACCTTTCTTTAAATATTCGTCCCCTTTATTCCAGCCATAGTCCTCTTTACAGCTTCATAGTTAATATAGCTGTTTGTGATTTAGAAACAGATGGCGGCCCTATAAAATTGAAGAATAAAAAGTTCCTATTATTATGTGACTCTAACATGCCAGCAATGTCTCTGGTGCCATACATATATAATCATTCACTTCATCTGAATTTACAAAATCCTAGGGTTCTTCTCTACAATTAACATGGGAATCCTATAACCTAAATCTACAATGCCAGGAGAACCAATGTTCCATTAAATTCCAGCTATATACCCAAATGATATCTACTTGAACTAAAGGAGTTTTGACCAAGTGACTCATATCTACATCCTTTACAGCTCTAGTGTATACTTGTAATAGCCTGTAAAATTAAACTACCCTGTATTTAGTATTGCAGTTTTACATAACTACCAAGTCTATATAGATAAAATCCAAGTATGATCAGAAATCATATTAGACATGGAAGAATTGCCAATTTGTTATAACTTTGAATTCTTGGTAATTGTGTTTGTAGAGTGCCTTGCAAAGAGGATATAAAAGAAGTACCTGGACACATATCTGGACAATATCCAATTATAACAGTTGATGAATCTTGATCATCACCATCCATTTGTAAGTTGCTATTATGTACTGTCATATCTGAGGCTTTTCTTTTGTCCAAACCCAACTGATCAACCTGCTGTGGTTTTTGGTTTTTATTGACGGTATCGCTTGGCTCAGGTTGGCTGAGTT
This sequence comes from Chrysanthemum seticuspe, assembly GCA_019973895.1. NCBI lineage: Eukaryota > Viridiplantae > Streptophyta > Magnoliopsida > Asterales > Asteraceae > Chrysanthemum > Chrysanthemum seticuspe. Next base: position 232,099,200 of record BPTQ01000006.1, on the reverse strand, counting down.
CATTTCTAAAGCGGGCCAGTCGTTTTGCTTTGGCTTGCAATTCTCTGTAGTTAAATATGGAAAGAAAAAGACATGACAATGTAAGAAACATATATGTGCAAATGTAAATGTAAGGATCTTGATATGATAGTTCAAACAGTTGATAGTAGAGGTGGCAATTGCAACTCATTTAGTTATCAGTGGGTCAATCCAGGTTATGTTTATCAGCAATCGATCTAACAGATAAAATAAATATATACAAAATATAAAATTAAATGGCTTAAAATAATATTACCCAAACTGTATATTAATGTATAAAACCTACCAAATCAATATATTCAAAATATTAGATTCTTTTTGAAATACTATAAATTGTGTAAGCATTTTTGACACACTAACCATTTGACCTGTTAATCGACCCGACCCACCCATTTGGTAACCTCTGGTCAATAGCATCTTACCTATCTGTGTCATCTTGTAAAATGTTGGTGTTTCCCCGCAACCCTGGATCATTTGGTGCTGAAAAAGGTGACCTACTCCGTTTAAGAACAGGTATATCACTTGGATTAGGAGCAGGTGCTTCAGGTTTATCAAGATCGGCATACGGTGAGACCCAAACTTGACTCTTTGAATCTGCATCACTATTGGGCCTAGCACGTAATCTGGGAGGAGATACAGAAGGCCTAGACACAGAACAGAAAAGAAAATATATAACAATCCGTAGATCTATTTCATGATGGCTATTCCACTTGCTTGAAAAAAGATGCATAAAGTTCGAAATATTGAAGAAGCCCCACAGAGATTGACATATAGGTGCAATGCGCAGAAAGTGAATGTAGGTGACGGATATAAGTATATATGTAACTTCGAAATTAATTAATACACATGGATGTCATATGGTCTACTGCTCTAAACTTCCAGAACACCCACATTTGTACTCTATTTAATCTTACTTCATCCTATGGACACAAAAATATATTGCCTGAACCTTCTCATCGTCAAATTGATCATGCTTTGAAAAAAATCCTTATCAAGAGTCAAAAATGCACAAGGATCATAGATGCAAATGCAATTATACTTTCTCGAAGTCGCACTTGGAAGCAATGATACTGTCTAATCTTAGCCGCAGTCATGTTTACAGATTCTCAAGAGTAGATGCAAATTCCTACATCTCAAGCAAAAATACCATGGAAATTTCTCGAATCACAATATCGCTAAACTTTCTGGAATGACAGAATAACCCTTGGTTCTAATAAACTAGCAAATAGCCTCTGAACTTCTGAAAGTAACAAAACACCCCACAGGGATTTCCAGATATCACATATAACCCTTCAACTTCCTCAGAAAAGGATCTTCCTCGCAGACGCAGACGTCCAGAGAACTGTGAGCCCCATGTAATGCAAAAACAGTGCTGACGCCTATAGAGTTTTGTGGGTTTAGGTTTTGTCATGGCAATACCATATACAAATTGGAATATGAAAGTTATGCAACTATCACAAAACTGAAAATATGTAAAAATAAGATGGGTTGAGCTAAAATATAGAAGCTTAAAAGACAACTATTGTGTATATCTG